>CM053567.1:55860117-56012179 GCA_028646485.1 Cryptoprocta ferox
AAGCAACCAATTAATAGAGTATTCACCAATTTATGGATTTAGAAACAATCTGTATACAGTGAGTGCTTAAAACATTTCCAACTTAAATTATTGGTATTGATCAAAATGCAATAATAATGTAAAACTATATACTTTCATATCAAGTTTTCTAATTCCCCAGAGGCTGAGTCTTGTCAAGAACAAAAGAAATATTCTACTCTCTGTCTACCCCTGTTTAATACAACACTGACCCTTGAGGTTTTTTCACCCGCAATTCCAAGTTCATAGTACATTTACCTGGAACAGAATTTCACAAAAGAGGAAAAATTCTAGAATTTAATAAAAATGAGAACATTTAAACATGTTCAGTCATTTAGCATTCCCACGAATGATTTCCCAAGTCATTTACAGTTTTTCTGGTCGATAGACATGGTATTTCAATGTTTCCATTCTCTATTCACTAGAGAAACCAAAAATAAGTTAGACACTTTACATTTAAATAAATTCAAGTTAATGTCACTGAAATGTTTTCAATTAAAAGGAACAAATATTGACATGAGACACAGCTGATGTATGCCCAAGTGTCAGAACAGTTAATTATACAATTTTCAGGAGAAACAAGGTTTGAGTCACAACGCCATTACGCTGTTTGCATTGGGAAAGCATGTGAACAGGGAAGCTTTACTCAAGCTTTTGGACCACAGCTACCCCTTTAAATCATGCACCTCTCCTTACCTTCAATGAACACCTCTGCAGATGTGGTGTCTGAGCCACTGGGGTTTGTAGCTAGACAGGTATAGCGACCTGTGTCGTCCTCAAAGGCCTCTGCTATGATCAGGGTGTGGAGGTCCTCACCCTCACTGCGGATCTGAATGTCGGGAGTGTTATGTAGCTCCTTCCCCTCACAGAACCATCTGCAGGCCAAATGGAGGTCAAAGGACAGGAGAGAAAGAAAGGAAATGGTGATGTTTAAAATAATAAAGCAGAAGTGAAAGGCTGTAATAAGATGCTTGTTTGATAAAAAAAAAAAAAATCTGTGTCAATGTTACTGAGGGAAACCTCATGTTTGAGACCATGAAATTAACTACTAGACAATTCCCATAGGTTTTCTTTGTAAAGCATCTTGTACATTTTATCAACCTCGAAGTAAAGGATATTGTCAAACTTGGAAAGACCATTTTAGGAAATGGAAAGACCATTTGTTACAAAATAAAAGGAACAGAAATTCAAAGTGTCTCATAAAATGTTTTAGTGTAGATCCCTCTTACAACTTTATTATTCTTACCTAAAGAAAAATATGAAATCTAAACATTATGCTCAAAATATCTAATGTATCGGGGAAACTAATCATCGTGTTAAAAAAAAATCGTAAGCAGCACTATTTTCGTTGACCCCAAGACTTCTGATCAGCTGAGCAATAGCAGATTTAATGGCTTCCACATTTCTGGTATTTACAAACCTTTCTAACAGACCGCCTGGACTCTGCGAGGTACGGAGATGTAGGATGTGCTGTAATTCATTCTTGCTGGTCAGCACTTTTCCTTTCGCAAACAACCAGGACCTGGGTGTAAGAGGCTGCCAGCTGCCAGACTGTGTTAGCACACGCTCTCTCTTTCACATTTGCCTTATTCCCCCAGCACCTCATACTCTCAACAGGATTTTCATAAAAAAACATGAATCTGCCCTAAAACCTTCCCTAAATGTGATTTATTTTTAAAGAAATATGTAGGAATGTACCACTTACAACCAAAAGCACTGAAGTCTCTGGGACATATTGTCCATTTACCTCTTAATCAGCGCTCAGATTTCCTCTGAGTCTCATATTCTATGAAATTCTTTGGACTTTGCATTCTTTTATAAAAATGTGGCATCAGAGACTAACGTTTTTCTGCATTTAGATAGCGTAATACAGGCATTTATATTTAATCTGAAAACAAAACCAGTTTGTTAATACTACTCGGGGGATTAACTCCAGAAACTTAAATATGGGCTACTCATAAAAGAACAGATAAGACTTTGGGAATTAAAAAACATTTACCACCACCACCCGGCCTCTGCATCCTCTGCAACGAAACACATATTACTTCAGAGACCATTGAGAAGGGCAGGATTTCTTGGTTCTAGGGCATTTTCTAGTTTCCTTGTCTTCATACAGTCCTAGAAAACATTCCAGCGTAGAGCCATCTTCGAGTTCATTCTATTCTGTTCTCTTTCCATAAGCCTAGACCAGATCTTCACCCATGAGAACTGACTGTGGATTAAGTTAAATGATTTCCCCACCTGGAATAAACTATAGATTCTTTCCCTAGTCTGTATCAGATTAATGCTCTTCCCTACATACATCAGTCTTTCAACTTCAGATCTGTCACTGAAGCCATTCAGCTACCTGGCCCTGATTTTATTTTTTATTTTCCTATACTAACCCTCTGCTTCTATTAAATATATGCATGAATTTATTTTTTCCTACATATTCCTCATATATCACTTGCCAATTTTCCTTTGCCTATCCTTTCCCTTCCTTGGAATTCTCTCTTCCCTTCTTCATTAAAGCCACCTAGGAACCATTCTTCCTGACAGTCAAGCTAACAGCTCCTTCAACAGATTTAATTCGACCGAACACATGCTTGCTGGTCATACTTCCATTACTACAGGTAATGCCTGGTCAACTCTGCAACTAGTTAAAGAGTTTATACTGTCAATGAGAGTGTCTTTATCTTCCATGGAAAAGATACAAACTAATGTTTAGATGGGAAGTTGAGCATGAAAAATATAATTGAGGTTTAAGAGAAAGAAAGAGTAACTGCTTTGGTTAGATGTGCTTCAAAAGAAAACCTCTGCTGACTACTCAAGGGAGTGTGGTATCTGGTCCTTTAACTCTAGGGTCAGCAAACCTACAGCCTGCAGCTCCCATAACCTGTTTTTGTGTGGCCCATGAGCTGAGAATGGTTTTTTGGATTTTTAAATTTTTGAAGAAAGTCAAAAGAAAAAGAATTTGGGATACATGCAAATTATAGAATGTTCAAATGTCAGAGTCTATCAAGTTTTTTGGGGAACAGGCCATGCTCATTCAGTGACATATGGTCTCTGGCTGCTTTGGCATTGCAGTGACAGAGTTAAGCAGTTGCATCAGAGTATATGGCCCACAAATCCTAAAATATTTACTATCTGGACTTTATAGAAAATGTTTGGCAATTCCTGCTCTAACTTCTTGCTCCTCTAAGTGTGATCCTTGGACTCGCAGCATCAGCATCATTTGGGAGTTTGTGAGAAATGCAGAATCTTGATCCTCATCCCAAATCTACTCCATCAGTTCATCAGATCTTCCAGGAAACTCATGTGCATGCAAAGGTTAAACAGTTCTGGTCTTGGGTTTTAACCACACTAACCTGCATCACGGAGTCCTGGCTCTCCCTCTAGGTTACTCACTTCTTTAATAAAGCAACAGTATTTGATGGGTCTTGTACCTCTGGTCCCTTGCGCATACGTGCATGTAGAATTATGTTCTGTTTCTCCTACCTCTGTACTAAACACATTTTAACATCTTTCCTTTGACAGTTGATCGCATAACACTTTGTGATAGCTTCTGTATTATTTCCTCACACCATTATTTGAGGCCTACTGTATTTGTGCTTTATTTTCCCACCTAGAAAATAGGCTTCCTCAATGCAGAGGAAAAAAATTCTAATTTTGTTATTGATCCACTGTGTATTGTACACTTGATGCTTTAAAAATACCATCTGCCACTTGTTACTCTGGAATATTATTTCCATGAAAAACCAAATAGTGAAGGATCTATGGACTAATAGATTTGGAAGGTGCTATATATTGTGTCTTACAATTCACATTTTCCTATTAAAGAACTTGAAAGTCTTGCAGAAATTCAACGCTGTCTAATCTAGTATTTACTCAACTTATTTGACCATGAGATTCTTTCTAAATTTAGCATCTACTTTCTATGTATATGTTGTACAATGCTTTTTCTAGCATACTTATCCCATACACTCTGTAGTTCTCTAAAAATGAATTAAGACCAATTCTAACCTGACTAATGATGATATGTATAAGGCTGAAGACACTAATCTGTAAGCACAATAAAATACTTGAAATATGCTCTAAAAATGGCAGAAAGATTAAGGCCACAAATGCACTTCCTGCAACAGGCTATTTTGTTTTCTGAGATGGTCCACCCTTGTCTTCAACAATTGCATATGGTGACACGGTTGGTGCTTACAAACCATTAGACTGATCTGCTTCTTGCTTTCTAAACATCCATGCTATTTGTTCTCCAGCTCCATCAATAAAATTTAAAAAGCATCTCAGATTGTAGAATACAGAAGACACAGTGCAGAGAAAAGATGAAATCTGTCCCATTTCAGCATGAAGTACAATAATGAATGTGAGTCATTTATATTGCTTTGACACTCTCAGGGAAAGTCAGATTGTTACTGATATTAAGAACCTATCAAGTGACCAGTTCTATGTTGTTAAAATGTGGTAAGATAGGGTGTGACTCAAAAGGGGGAAAACTGCAAATATTTAGATGGCAGACTCCCTGTAGCAACAAGAAGGGCAGCGTGGTTCCTGGCCAATATTTAGATAAATATGTTTCATTTATGATTGGAACCATTTGCACGTTGGAGCCAGCGATGGCCTAGCAGAGGCTCAGCTGGGACTTGAGGAAAGTTAGCTAGCCTTCCTGCTTCAGGTTCCTCATATATATGAGGACATGAGACTTTATAGCTGTGAAGTTTCATGATTCTAAGGTTCTTGGTGACATGGAAGGGTTCTATATTTAGGACTGCAGTCTTTCCAGAGGTGATACAGAAAATTCTCTGATGAAAGGTCCAAGTCATTAATGGCTTCACTTCTAGGAAACATGCTAAATATAATAGCACTTCTAAGATGATATACCCACGTTGGGTCCTTAAATTTGTCAAGGGACTTAGCACCTTGTCTTTATCACTGGACTTCCAACGTTCTACTGAAACCTGTTCTTCATGTGCCTCTCTATCCTACTAGAATATGACTTTTCCCAGGGTAGAGGTCTGGCCTTTTTAACTTATTCGTAAGTTACTAAATGTGCTATATGCCTCAGCACAATATTTGGTATATGGAACGTATCAATCATACCTTTCTATTTTCTGTAGTTCTGAGGCTTTGACATCTGGGCCTTGCTGTTCCCAGAAAGACCACCCCTCCCAGGGCTAGCCCATTCTTCAAGACAGTAAATGACTCCTCTGGGTGCACGTTCCATTTGAAAGCTAATCCTTCTAGAACCACATCCCCACCACCCCTTCTATTGGGCTCTCACACTCAGGGCCAATCTTGCCCTGCTCCAATCACCCCAGGGCCAGGTAGCAAAACACCAGGGGTGGCCCCTATGCCCAGGAGTTCACTGCAATAATTCAAACTAGCCAATCTTTAACCTGCTTACCCTGCTTCACCTGTTCCTACCTGCAGAAAATACATAAAAGCTCTTTCCCATGCTTCCCTCTCCTGGTGTAAAGGGTACCTGGTGATTCCTCTGTGTTCCCCTATGGTGTAGCCAGCTCATTAATCTTGGGAACTACAAGTAACAAACTATCTTTCAATGGCAGTCCTGTCCTAGTCTGTTGGCCTCACCATACCTGACTAATAATAAACCTGCATTTTATTTCTTTCAAATCCTTATTTTTGAGGGAGGGGACGGGCAGAGAGAGAGGGAGACACAGAATCTGAAACAGGCTCCAGGCTCTGAGCTGTTAGCACAGAGCCCGATGCGGGGCTCAAACTCGGGAATGGCGAGATCATGACCTAGGCCGAAGTCGGACATTTAACCAATTGAGCCACCCAGACACCCTATAAAACTTACATTTTAAAGCACTGAACTGATCGAAGAATTAGTTTACAAATGAAGAAAGGTTTAAACCAATAGTTGAAATCATACCTATTATAGTTTTTACCTTAAGACGTACACAGAGAAGTCTATCTACTCTCACTTGCTCATACCAAAGTACATTTAAAATATATAAAATTAAACTCAAAATCATCTACTTGAAAAGAGGAAATTGGAGCTGTCTATTCTTTATGTAACAGATAAAATACAAATCACTTTCTTAACCTAACCTAAGAGAATCCTGGAGATTTAAACTTTTGGTGGAACAAAGTAGATGGATGAGATGTACTCATGGCATGTTTGTTTTGCTAAGTTTCTTGAAGGTCATACCTCTATCAGCTTCATGGAAAGGATTCAAGACATTCAGTGTTCTTTAAAGAACAGGTAAAAGTCAGGTCTGTTGATTCAATTTTGACCTGAAATTTTTCCTATATTACATTCTGGTTGCCAGTACAGTTTAGGAAAGGCAATACTGGTGTGGCAAGCTACAAAATAGGACAAAACACAGGTCTGGTAAATACGTGGGAAAAGGTAATGACACTGTCTTCTTTGCACACCCTGTGGCAGACATCACTAATTGGTCTGAATATTCTTTGCTAGAGAAACTGGAGGTCTCAGAATTCTCAGCATGGCTGTTTGGGCAGGCAAGGTACAAGACAACTGAAGTTGAAGTCTTCTGAAATGAAACACATTTGCCTTGCTCAATGTGGTACCTTCTTGGAAGATACATTTTCCCTTTTCTCCAGATCCTGGAAGCTGTTTCTATTGTAACAGTGGGGAGAGGGTTTAGCGGAGAGAGAGCATGTGTGGAAGTGTGTAATGCAGCTGGGAGAGTCTACTTAGGTAAAGTTCCTCTGGAAGATACCCCTGGACTTTTTTTTTCCATTCCGTTCATTACACGTGGAGCCATTTAACTAGTGGGTAAAACACTAGTTAATATACAAGAAAATCAAAATACTAATTATCTACATTCCCATTCTGTACTTCCAATAAATTTCAACTTGAATGAGACCTTGACCATACTTCGTTTTAACTATTAAATGGTTAAAATATATAAGTACCATCTCATAGTTAGGATGAGGATACAATATTTGGGAGTAATGATGGCCATAAGGACTTATATAAATTCAAATCAAGAGAGAGTAAATATATATATTTATTTAATGCCTATTTTATGCCATGCACTTTGCAAATATGGCCTTATTTCCCCCAAAACCTTGTGAAGTAGTTTTCATTTTCTCATTAGGTAAAGATAAAGGCTATTCTTATTTATGTATAGAAATTTAAAAAGTTAAGAATGTGGACAATTAAATCCAGATAATCATTACAATTTCATTTTCTTCAATACATTTAGTTTCATCTTTCACCAAACTTTTTATTATAGCTATAAACAAATTTTAACAAGGTTTACAGATTCTTCCCCTCTAATCTGGCGGAGCTAAGCAACCATGTGATTGCCATGTGATGGGGAGCTGAGGCGCAAACACTGAAATTAGTGAGTAAATCTCCATTCAAAAGAATTAAGAGTTGCTCATATAGGAGTAAGCCATTTGAGACTGTCAGATTCCAAGGTCATAAACAGGGCATGAAAAGAATCTTGCATTAATGGGAAATAAAATGTAAAAAGGATTAGGAGATACAGTCATATTCATTCATTCATTCATCAATCATTTATTCATTCATCAAGGGGCTTATCGCACTCCAATCCAGGAACTGCTCGAGGGTACTGATGTCAGCTAAACTGGGTTTCTTATTTCATGAGGCCAGTGCTAGGCAAACAGAGAAGAAAACCCAACTATAGACCTAGTAAATACTGAATACACTTCATCTAACGAACAGAGCCTCTTCTATCACATGGAAGCATGTACGGCTTTCAAAAATGTTTAAAAATTGGCTGTACCTTCATACGTATAGATTAGAGGTTTGCTTTGGATAGAAATATTTAGGTTAAACTTAATTTATTACAGAGGGGATAATATTGATGAACTTTACAAGCCTTGATTTTTTTTTTCCATAAAAGAGGACAGAGAAAAAAGGATTATGGTATTTAAAGCTCTTTGTAAGATGGCACATTTCTTTATATGACTCTATGCTGGGAAATTTTTTTTTTGAAATCTATATGGTTTTAATAGCTATGTTTCTTCTTGTTGCATAATATTTTTTTCAGAATTTTTCAGACATTCCAGCCTAAAAATGAGACGGTGCCAAATATTCAAGGATATTATAGCACCAGCAGGATATGGAAGGATTGAAATTCAAGAAGGTGTTTTACATAGCAAAGTTCAATATTTAATTGTTCACTTTCTACATTTCAAGGGGAGGTTAAATGTAACCTCTGATTTGGTTAGAGTTGGACTGTTGGAAGAGAGTGACCGTATCTGACTGCAGTCACAGGAACTGCTTGGTTAGGGATCAAAAGGGTCACGAGGGCAACTAAAATCAGGGGAATCACAGCTGCTTCTGAACAAGTGGCTGCCTTTGAAAACCAACAATCATTTCCATTCTTGGGCAGTGTAAGAAAATTGTAAAATTGGACCTCCCTGATGTGGCCTTCCTTTTTTCCTTCTCTTAGGACCCTGGCAACTGGCAGTGGGGCTCAGAACTGTATTTTGGAGTGGATACACATCTAGAAGAGCCCAGAACACTCTGGTTCTCCAAGACAGGGCAATATTGTTGATTTTTATGACAATAAATTCAACTGTTAAATAAAAGGAACTGGCAAATCCACTGGCAAAGTGGAATGTGTACTACCCAGCATGAGATACTACTACTTTATGTTTAAAAAAATCACATATGGCATCACTTGGTTTCAACGTTGATGAGTACTATCTATTCTAATACTTTCACAGGAACAGAAATACAGATTTTATGACTGACAGTTTCAGTATCTTTTTCATTTTGAACCACAACTATGTATCATGGAAATTTTCTGTGCCATGTATTTTAAACATGAACAAATTTTAAGATGAAAATATCTGATTTATGAAATTTATAAAGGTTCAATGAATCCTGGTTAATATTTTCCAACTCTAAGGAAAATGGTAAATCTTGGAAGCCAGTTAATAGAACATTGAGTGCTTATTAAATAAAAACATTTGAGAATAGTTGAGTTTTCATTTTCTCCTCTAAGTCACTTTTCCTTATGGTCATGAAGAAACAAAGTTCTGTTGAAAATGGATCTCTATTTTTACTTCCCAGCTCCACTGATTTGTGTTTCCTACAAAAATTTATCTTCAAAGGGATAGCAATGATTATAGGAAGGCAAATTTAGCCTGCAGCTGCCCGTTTCTCCCTAAGTGCAAGCAGCTACATGACTTCACAGAAGCACATGGTCAAAGAAAACTAAATGAATTAATTTTTAAGATGCTATTATAATGGAAATCAAGGGTGGGGGGGGAATGGAACAAAACCCAGAGACATCAGTGATTCGGCAAGGGTTCTATTTTCCAGGTGTTTCTTTCTCCCAAAGGAATGACAGTGCTCTCTCCCATGAAACGGACAATCACCAAAATTGGGAACCTATGCCCAAGATGAATTTTATGCCTGAGCTCAAAGTCGGGCCATCTGTAAATAGTGCATTTCATACATACTCAATTAAACACCAATTAATTTTTATGAAGTATTTTTTGTCTTGTCACCAAGTATTTAATTTTTTACATGTGTTCACATTAACCACAAGACACACCATGTTTATTCTGTCATGTGAATTTACAGGCAGACCAAAGTGAAATTAGGCCTTGTCTAAATTTCCTATGGCTAGAATTTCATGACTTCTTAGCTCAAAGGCCAATAGCTAAATTTGTGTGGACAACAGATGTACTTTAACCTTCTGGTCAAAAAAAGACCAATAAAGAGATTGACTTTTTGAAATTCAAAGCCCAGGAAATGATAAAATGGCCTTTGAACCAAAACTGGACTCATGTCTACCAATTTTTTCCTCTCATAATCACTTTATCTCCTAAAAAAGAGATAAACTAGAGGGGGGAGTAGATGCAGCCCAAATAAACCAAACTTCTAAAATGATTTTATCTTGTTTTGACCATAAGAGGTAGCTTCATATCTGGACTCAAGGAGCATGTAGGTGTTAATCAGTATCCCTAATAAACAACATAAATGTGGGCAAGTAGAATCTACACTATTTGTCCTGCTGAAGCTCTTAAAATCTTACTTAGATTGCTTCCAGTATTTTCCATACTGGTGATGTAGTAGAAAGGCCCTAGGGGCTGGGAATCAACAGTCCAGAATTCTGGTTTTACCTGGTCAACAAACCAGCTAAGCTGCATGAATTCCAATTGTCCTCTCTTTTGGGGCTTGAGTTTATTTGTGAAATGTGAGGAATGAACTAGACCAGTGTTTCCTCAAATGTGTCCCCAAAAACTAGTTCTGCAGCAAGTTAACAGATACCATTGAAAAAGGGTTCTGTGGCAAAGTTTGTGGAGCAACAAGTTAAAGTTAAATGGCTGTCTTTACTATAGAACTTTCTAGAACTTTGACTATGCCAATATATACTAAATTCCCAAGAGAAAAACTGCAGACATCATTCTCCATCTTATATGACCATGGAACACATTTTGAGAATCCTGTTGAAAGCTTAATGTTACATGGAATACGTTTTGGAAAACACGGGGTTGAATTATCACTAAGAGCCCACCTACCTCTACAATAGTGACACTTAATACCTACCCTACATTTTACAACTGCCTCTTCCAGTGCTCATGGCAGTTTTGCCTCAGTAATGAGGCAAACTTTCTTTCTCACTGGCCCCAGACTTAGAGTCCTCAATGGTGCTCCGGGCAACCACTACCAACCATGTAGACAGAGCTGGCACTTGAGTTGAAACAAATTTGCCATGCCTGATTTAACAGTCTATGTTTACATATTATTTTCTTAAATAGGAGTTAATGTGAAATGCTGATTGCTAACCTCCCATCTAGCTTTGATGGTTAACTCTAAGAATTTTCTTCTTCTTTTTTGGACAAGTAGCCATGTTGCCATAGCACACAGAATTACTGGATCCCTCCCCCACCCCAGGAAAATGTTCAGGGTCAGTATACAATATGACGTCCAAATCAGGTCATTTCTAAGAATGAAACAGGCTACCACTATAATTACAGGAATCAACGGGGACGTGGCTACTTCACTGCAAGAGCAACTCGAAAATGTGATTTTGGCTTTAGTGGATATTTTGACTCTCTGCAAATGTGATTCATTCCCATGAGCAGACAAAAGTAAACTTCACAGTCTATGAAAGGAAAAAATGTTCCCAACCTTCCTGTCACTCATTCACAAGTTCTTGTTACACCTGTTAAAAACCAGATTCATCCTTACCAAGATGCAGGCACACAAATAAGTGAGCATGACCTAACAAGTCACACTTCAAAGTTACCTATACTGTGAAAATTTGTACTGAATGTTTCCAAGCCTTCAAAGCACTGAGGGAAAGAATGGATTATAGAGAGAGCCTGAGAATGAGAAATTGCATACATAAAACAGCTAGAGATGCACATTCAGCTATTTTGTTGTTACAGTTATGGCAGGTAATTACTAGCTATTGTTGTAACTTGGATTGTATTCCAAAGGAAATAAAATGGGAGATGTTTTATTAGACAATGCTGTCAGTCTTCTATGCTTTTGGAACTCATCCATTGAGATACAATGATTACCTCAGACTTATGAAACCCAAAAGGACTAAAACCAAAGTAGGGATAGGGAAATAAGACTTCTTGGTTATCTTCAACTCCACATAAATATAGAAACCCACAGAAAACAGTTCACGTATAGACTGTTAGCAAGCCCGGTAGTTCTGTCTTTGGATATGATAAGCAATCACATTGAATACAACTTTTTCCTCAACAGTGGAACATTCTTCTCTCAAATCAAAGTACAGGAAGATCATCTATAATTTTTCCTAGTTTAACAGTACCTCCATTTCTTGCCTTAATCTTGCTGCCAGCTAACCATGATTGGGGGTAAGAGAAGAGAAAACAGGTGAAAAGTGGGGATAGAATATGAGGGGGAAATATCCCTCTTTCTGAAAAAGCTAAAACTTCAGAATTCCAAGGGCTTTGCTTATCTCTCAACCCTTCTCCAAAGGACCCTTCGGGTAACGCTGCGATGGTTGATAACGCCCCATCAGCTGAACCAGACAAGGGTGGCGGTTTCAGCCTCTCAGATTTGGTGAACAAACTGACTGAAGTAGAGGGGAGCCTTGGTGGCCTCCTCGCACAATGTTCTGACCCTAGTCTGACGAGGTTCAAGCCTGGCTAGCTAGCTCAGTCCCGTATAAACCACAAAACAAACACCAAAAACAGAGCATGCATGCAAGCAAAGTTCAACCATACACTGGTCCCGTCCAGTCTGTAACTACTTACAGAAACTGGTTTTCTTTCTTTTTCCAAGATCTTCCCAGCTAACTCACATCAAAGCCACAACCCCTTTTCTAAGTGCCTTTCCCTTGTTCTTATTTTGTGTTCCTTCTAGAAGTCCACACTTGGACGTCAGCTTTCCAAGAAGAGTTGTTCTAAATGAAGCATCCACCAAGGAGAGAACTGTGAATTAGACAATGAGAGGGTAGGTACTGAGGGAATTCCAGGGCTGGCCGACAGTGCTCACGTGCCTGCACCAACTTTCCTATCAACTTAACAGTGAATGTTTTCATCGCAGCGTTGACCCACAGTTTATGCACACATGCACACACCACACACCCGCACATACATAAACCTGAATTAAACATCTGACATGCTCCTTGAATCAAGTTCCTGAAAGAGTCGCAAACACCCAGCAAATGCTGCTGTGCAACTACCTTTCTGATTGATTCACACAGGTAATTCCCTAAATAGCATCTGTCCTACCCCCAACAATTTGGATCAGATACATACTTGTGAGTCTGTAGAACAGTGAGCCATTTCCCAAGAAAGCTGTCTCCACTGCTTCCCCTTAGATCCTGGGTGTGTGGAACTGTGGCTGGAGCAGGGAGGGGCCTCAGGTGTGTGAGTAAGAGCAGGAAGT
Organism: Cryptoprocta ferox; assembly: GCA_028646485.1. NCBI lineage: Eukaryota > Metazoa > Chordata > Mammalia > Carnivora > Eupleridae > Cryptoprocta > Cryptoprocta ferox. The sequence goes on from CM053567.1 coordinate 55,872,980, forward strand.
CAGGACTAATTACACTTTGTTTTATTTGGCTATTTGAATAACAAATAAACTGGCAGGTTTCATTTCAGTTGGTTTTTCAGAGCGAATGACCTCAGGCTGGCATTTCATTCCAACAGACTCAATGTTTTCAAGTATTAAAATTAATGTTATGATTGGATACAGATTTCAATCTTTTTCTTTGAAAAATATGGATTTTCATGATGAAAAAAGCTCTCTGTTCTGATTAGAAGCTGAGCACCCACCACCTGGCTCCACTCCAGCACTCGGTGCTTACATCCTGCATGCCCCAAAGCTACCTTGATGGCACAACACACAACTTTTAAAAACTGGCTTCAGAAGGACTTAAAGACTTGGCAAAAGACAAAACCAAACAAACCTCTAAAACTATTATGTGGTACAGGGTACAGGGTGGGGGAGGCTTTAGCATAGGATATTTGCTAGTTAGAGAAAGTTATAATAGTTCCTTTGCTTGCATAACAAATAAAAATATGTGTTTTTGTAATTTTAAAATGCCCCTGATAATAATGGCTACATGTGTTTGCTGTGGCTGAAAAGAACAGTGTATTCAAAATTTGTCTTGGGGTGCTGGGTGGCTCAGTCAAATGTCGAACTCTTACATCTTGGGTCAGGTCATGATCTCACAGTTCTTGAGTTCGAGCCCCGCATTGGACGACTCTGTGCTGATGGCATGGAGCCTGCTTGTGATTCTGTCTCTCCTCTCTGCCCCTCTCCCTCTTCTGCTCTCTCTCAAAAATAAATAAACTTTAAAAAATTTTTAAAAAGATGTCTTGTGGAGGATCTTAATTCTCAGAGCTCACTAATGTGCATAGCCAGACACCTAGATAATACCATCTCCAATTCAGCCATTCCTTTCTTTGGGGGCTTCTCAAGAATTGCTTGGGACAAGGAAGAGATGTGGCCAACAGTTCACTCCTTCAAGCTGTACATGTTAAGAGAAAGCCTTTTGATACTACCTTATCATTTTGGCAATTTATGGATATTGAGAAAATAAAATAAGCAATTATCCCGTGCTAGAAAAAGATGGAGGGAATTCATGCTGTATGTAAATACTGTTTCACATTCTTAATTCTCTTGGGCAAGAAAATCCTAGTGTCCCTCAAGATTTTAATATTCCATTGGTTTATAGTTTCTCCAGGTTATTTGAAGGTAGGTTTAAAAATACATGTCCAGGTACTGTGGTAAGTCCATTTTGAAGGATCTAAAGAAATTCCCTGAGGTTTCTTATGACTAAAATTATTCCATATGCCCAAAGATGGAATGGATTGGAAGGAGTAAGTTCCCAGTCACTAGATATACTGAAGATGGAGAAAAACAGACAGGAATCTTGTAGAGAGAATTCAAGAATTGAACGGCCAATTGATTGAAAATCTACCATGATGACTGGTGCCATGATCCTTCTTTTAGCAAGCAACTGACAGCTGATGCATGAAAGTGGGACAAAACATCTAAGATCTGGTCTGCTGAATACAAAAGACCGGCATAATCCTCTTAATTATGATGCACTTATTAGATTAGCATAATTTAATCAGGATAACTCTTAAGGTTTCCAGGGGCTTTTTAATTAGAATGGTTTATTGGGGATATATTAGGTGTTAAATGGAGCTTATGTTCAGCACACAAAATGCTACATTTCCATGTTTGCAAATAGTCTGTCACAAAATATATTTTAAAAAATTACTGGGGCACCCACGTGGCTCAGTTGGTTAAGCCTCCGACTTCAGTGCAGGTCATGATCTCAGAGTTCTGAGTTCAAGCCCCGCATTGGGCTCTGTGCTGACAGCTCAGAGTCTGGAGCCTACTTCAAATTCCGCATCTCCTTCTCTTTCTATGCCCCTCCCCCATTAGCGCTCGGTCTCTCTCTCAAAAATAAACATTAAAAAAATTAAAAAACAATTTCACACTTTGTACAAAAACTTGGGTCAATAGGTGACATTGGACCATTTCCTCTTAAAGAAAGACTTTCTAAATTTAATTACCTTTATCACTACCTTGCTTTGTATTAAACTTTCTACTTTTTCTTTGCTCAAGTTTACATTTTAGCCTATTTAATGTAGAACCTCTAACTTTAAAACTACTGTTAGATAATCACATACTAAAAATTCAAATCCAATGAGGTATAATTATATTTTTCAAAAGCACATTTGAGAGCCTTAAAGGGATTTTTAAAATTTTGTCATTTTACTAAAGACTAATTTTCATGAAACTTTGCAAATATATGTTGATAGTTTTCTGAAAATCCTCCCATTTCACCCCGCCTTTTGATATCCTTTCTTATTTTTCAACATTCTTCTTGGAGAAGAATCATATACCACCCAAAGAGTGAAGACAAATCATGATTTCTGCTTGGGACTGGCACTCACATAAAAATATCTTTTGGGAGAGGAAAGCATGAGTCTCTACAGAAGGGACTCCCTGCCACGGTCATGCCGTGTAGGAGTCTTCACAACCTCCATCTGCTTCCTCAACGTTTGCACCCTCAGACCCAAGCCTCTGGAAGGTGTACCTGCCTTCCAGCTTCTTTGCGGTGTTTCATCGGTCTTTGTCCCATCAGGGATGGTCTATTCTCAGTGTTGAGAAATAAAAACAAAACCAAAACACTAAAAAGAAAACCAACCCTTTAACTGGTTGTGCATAGTCGCCGGTTTTTGCCATTTACTTTTGTTCAAAAGCAGCTCTCCTGAATAAGATGTAAAATGTGTATTTTTGCTCAATATATGTAATATGCAGATATTCGATAATCCTGACCTCCCATTTTTCTAATTTATCCTCATGTCACTGAGGTGGGGTTGAAATTCCTCCTGCTTTCCCCACCTCTTCTTCCTGCAAAGAAAGTATCATTATGATTTCTAAGTGACTAAGAACTGAAATACTAAATAGTTATAAGATTCTGGTAGGATTAGAGATTCTCTGGCCAGTAACTCAAGAGTTAATTTTGGACACTACAAAGAAAATGTTAAATCTGTTGCCAGGTCATTTACTGCAATGTTAAAAGCTAACAGAATGAATTCGCCCAGCACCCTGGAGTCCAATAATGTAATTGTAACTAGTGCACGGAGGAGATGGAATAGTCTAACACTGCTTTAGAAGTGATTTATTGATCCCTTCACAATAATTCTTCAGTATTTTGTAGAACCAGAATTTATAGATTTATTCCTAACTTCAGGAAAAATTGACTTCACTCTTGAATCCTTTGCCTTCTTCCATCAATCTCTGAATTGCAATTAGCTAAGTTAAATTGTGATCCTAGAAAGGCATTCCCTCACCACCCACCCCCAACAAAAATGTATACATTTTACATAAAGGAGGAAAGAAAAGGATATCCGGACAGCATAACTATACACGTACGACTATGCAGAGCATGTACGCTTAGTGGAAGGGAGTGCAGGTAGCTTCCAAGTGGGAGCTATATCAACATCTAAAAGGAAAATGAATTATTTAAAACATGAGCTAAGACTCCTATATACTGAAAGCTGTTGAAACTAATGGGGGAATATGAACTGGTAGGACCTTTTAAGAAGAGGATCTGGCAACACTAACATTTAGAGTACACACGCATTTGACCCAGCAGTTTCATTTCTAGGAAGTTATGCTCTACTCTGCTCATACAAGGGCACAAAGACCCACAAAACACGTTTGTACAAGAATGTTCATTTCCATACTTTTTAAGTAACAAAACACTCCTCTTGCCCTAAATGTCCCTCCAAGGAGGAGAAAAGGAGCAAATCAATTATGGTATTCCACGGGGTGGGGAGGGGGGGAATACTGTGCAGTCTTTAAAAATAATGCTAGGTGAGGGACTCCTGGGTGGCTCAGTTGGTTGAGCACCGACTTTGGCTCAGGTCATGATCTCATGGTTAGTGGGTTCAAGCCCTGCGTCAGGCTCTGTACTGACAGCTCAGAGCCTGGACCCTGCTTCAGATTCTGTGTCTCCCTCTCTCTCTGTCCCTCACCACTCTCACTTACCACTCACTCTGTCTCTCTCTCAAAAATAAACATTAAAAAAAGATTTAAAAAAAATAACGTTAGGTGAAGCTGCCGAAAAATATATTGTATCTAGCAATACCACAACAATATTTACTGGAAGAGTAAACTTCTGGAGGGTTATAGAAGAAACTTAAAACTCTTAAGTTATGTTGGGGGGGGTGAAGCTGAGGGAAGATACAAAAGTTTCACTTTTCGTCTTAGAGCTTCCTGCAGGATTTTTTTTTAACCATAAGCAAATATTACTTTATATATGTTAAACTTATTAAAATTATGAAAAAGAGACCTATAGAAAGGCATGAATTTGAATACCCAATCTATGCAGCATTTTATTTTTGAGAGCGAGAAAGCGCATGTGCACAACCGGGGGAGGGGCAAAGAGGGAGAGAAGGAGACAGAGAATCTGAAGCCGGTTTCAGGATCTGAGCTGTCAGCACAGAGCCTGACATGGGGTTCGAACCCACAAACTGAGATTATGACCTGTGAAGTCAGACGCCCAACCGACTGAGCCACCCTAAGGGAACCTTAGGCAGCATTTTAAAAGCTGAAAAAAAAGATATGCTTTTTAGGGCAATTATGCTCTATTAAAACATACTTGCCTTATCACTTTATCATTCATTAATTATTAGGCTCTTCTAACCTCTACTTTATTTGTACCACCTCATAAGGTGGTTAGGAAGATTAAATACAGTGATGTAGGTCTGCAGGGCTCGATTCATTTTACTCTAAAAGGTTGGCCAGTTATTTACAAAAACTTACAAAAGCTAAGGGAAGGGTACATTGTGGGGGCACAGAAAGCAAATTAAGTCTCTGGATATATGCAATTGCTTACTAGCCTTTCATTTGTGTCCTTTTGTTCCTATTTGAGAGCCCCTCCACTTGATCTGGGTTATAAGTATGTTTGTAACATGTACCCTTATTCCTTTGTCTGTCTAGGAAACATCCCCCTGCTATGAGAGCCACTGTGCACCTTCTAAAATCAGAGTCACACTAAGAATTAACCGGATTTGATTAAAAACAAATATTGGCATATTGTCCTATACACTTAATTATTTAATCCTAAAACTTGATCTATTAATGCAAAAATGCTAAAAAAACAAATTCACACCAGCCAGGGATTATCTCATCTTGCTTCAGACAGTGGGTGAAAAATATCACAGTGTATCACAAATGAGGATCTGTAGAATGTGACATGTTAGGGTTGTATTCTGTTGTGTTTCCTTAACGACCAAGCAATAGCTTATAGGAAAGTTCTTGGCCCTGCTGAGTCAGTGTCCCAACAACATAATGCCTTTTAACCATGAAGTGATTCTTTCAGAGGTCAAATGAATCAAAGTTCCATCCCCCAAGCATCCTCTGGGTTGAAGCCTGAAAATCGTGCTAGAAGAAGAGAGAAGCTAATTATGAAGCAAAACGAAGACGTGGAGATGTAGGAGAAGACCAAATGTGCCCACGCACATGTAGCTTCTACTCCAGTTGGGGAGAGACCCAATACTCACTTAAATTATCAGATAAATAAAATAATTTCTGATAGGGCAACGCCATGAAGAAAACAAAACCCAGTGAGAATGATCCGAGCTACATTTGGTAGGGTAGTTGTGGAAGAGAGTGCGGTCATTTCATACTACCATGCTACAGTATTTTTCACCAAGATTGTGTAAGAAAAAAAGACACCAGCACATAAAAAGAACATTCATGAAGAGACCTTGAAAGCAGATACTTGACACAAACGTATTCGTGCCAAGACATTCTCTACTAACGAGCATCACATCACCTATCTCCAAAGGGGCTCCTTTCCCTCACTGGATTTATTAGGACTAACTGGCAAATCTCTCACCTTCTGGGCAAACAGAATTTACACTTTCCTGAAAACATTCTCTAATATTTATACCCATAAGGACCAAAAAATTTTCACTTAGATGACTTAATATAGAATTCCAGTCCCTCTCTACAGTGAAATGGCCCATTTTCTCCCACCCTTATGCCACAGAGTTCTAATTTTTTTCTCTCAGGCTGTAAAACAGCTGTTTCTAATGCATATGGACAGATTTCAAGTTTAAGCTGCTATTACATTGTGAGAATTTCTCTAGTAGTTTTTTACAAACTGTTGAGCATTCTCCTCTGTCTGAAATGTTGGGGGTGGGGGCTCTGGTGAATAGGAAAAGCAGAAGAAAAGTGGCTTAGAGGATTGTTGGTTAAGAACTGCCTCTGGTACTCTCTGGAACATATTAGCTCTTTATAAGAAGCAGACAAACAAAAATAACAAAAACAAAAACAAAAAAACAGGAGAGACATGTCAAGTCACCTTCAGAAGGCTGTCTACCACCCCAGAGAATGACCTGAGTGACCTGAAAGGGAGAAGAGCAAAGAGAGTAATGATGTGCTTTGTTCTAACTGTGCAAGTTGAATAAATAAGGAAAATATGTAATTTTTAAAAACAAGTGCTAAATGCTTGGAAGTTCCTTAATCTGAGGGGTATACTGGAATATGTGGGGGGGGGGCTCTGAAAAACTGCCGGGGTCTTTTCCCCCAACTGCTTCTGAGGGTATGTGTTACTGTCCCATGTTCATGTTCAAGAGGTCGTTCACACACAGGCATATTCTTATTGGGGTTGACTGCTATCATATGCCTCCACAGCAGGCTTAGAAAACATCTTTTTCTTTCAATGTTTTAGTAACTAATACTGATCTCTGAAGAAAAATATATATATATTCCATCGTAATAACAGAGCCAGAATATCTTTATGTATTTTGCATTGTGGTCAATGCAGTCTGCCAAAGTTTTCTAAAGAAGTTAACTAAGATAACCAGATCCTTCTAAAATTTTAGAGGTCAGAAAAGAATTCTGATCTTTACTTTTCAGGACTTGTAGGTTTAAGAGGCTACTGAAATGTTCAAGCCTTTTCATATTTGATGATTACTGTGGCACATTTGAAGCTGGCTGAAGAAAAGAACACGAGAAAAAATCCTATTTTTTCAAGTGGTGGACCTTTCACACTTTTGTTGTTTCTTAAACCATTCTTGCTACGCAAATTGAGGGCAGGCTATGTTTTCAAAATATTTTATGTATAAGTATTGTTTAATGTGTTATTTACAAAAGTACCTTAACTGTTTTAGTAGTTTTAAGGACTGAGATCCTATGGTATTTATACCATTATGTAGAGAAATTATCTGTATTTTTAAACTGTATCGTTACCAGAAAAGTATAAATAGAGGTTACGGGTCATTAAGTGCTGAATTCTTGAAGGATGAAACTTATGTAGGTATCCTCATCTTCTGAGACTTCATAATGAAAGATATCATGGCTGAGATACTATTTATTTTGTGGCAACGGGAAATAGGCTGTTTCTATCATCACTGCTTGGAGTCATGGAAATTAATCTTATGCCACTTTCATCAGGGGGAAACCAGAGGCCTTAAACTATGTGGTGGCGGTGGGCCAGATCTTGATTCATTCTTGGAAGCCTCACAGACACCATTTTACAAGTGATACCTGGAGACCACTTTAAGTATATTTCATTTTGGTGTTCGCGTTGGTTCTGCAGAGAATAACGTTTCAGGGGTGGGTGGTAAAGTTGTAAACAGGGACTGATGGGCTGCTATCTCCAAAGTTAAAGAGCTGTGTGCTCTCCACACACTTGTCAAAACTTGGCAACACAGCCCTGGCCTTGGCCCAGACGGGGATTGAAGTCCCGCTGTGGAAGCAGATTGCTGGTGGCCCCAGAGTCATCTGCACTGGTACCAAACGGAATTCAGCATCAGCATTCTCCTCCATGGGTCCTAACTTAGAATACCATGTCCCAGCTCTCGTCAAGGAAGCCCCTTGGTGGTGGTACATAGGTGGTCAAGTGGGGAGCAGGGAGGTGCAGCCATAACATGTGACCTGGGACCCTGGCCCTTCTCCTTCTTCCCAAGTCTGTATGGGAAGGGGCAGATGCCTGCAGGCAGGGAGAGGTTGTGGATGACCTAGGATCTGCTGAGGTGAAGCCACATGCCTCCGTCCCTTGAACAGCAGCCAGGAGACCACTTTGTCACCTGGTGATGAAGTTGGCTTCCTGCCCCAGTTTCTTCTTAGAATAGCAAATAATATACAAGCCTCAGCATCCCTGTGAGGTCGTCTCCTAGTTTTTAATAATTCCTTGTATTTATTTAGTGCCTTTTCCTCTCCCAAGAGCTAACTATAAGAGTTTTCCATATGTTACTTCAATAATCCTCATTACAGCCCCGTGCCTGAGCTAGTTAGAAAACGGTGCTAATGGGGCCAAGGTCAGCACTCAGCCTCTCACGAGCCCCCTGTGAGCAGCCCCATTTGCACTGAGAAAATCTGTTTCACGGCCTCACCCTGCACAGCTAACCATAACCAATTATTTTAAAAAGCTTACAAGGGGCCACAAAGACAACAGGTAATAATAACGACATTTAATGAGTGTTCACTTTGTCCCAGTTATTTTCTAAGTGCTTTTTATACATTAACTAATTCAGTTCTCCCCACAACTCCTTAAGCAAAGTGTCCATTGTTTGACCCATTTTAAGGAAGAGGAAATGGAGGCCCAGGGAAGTTAAGTAACTCGCCCACGGTCACACAGGAAATGGCAGAACACAGATTTCAACTTCATTAGTCTGTTTAAAGGGATCATACTCTTAACCATTACTCAATACTGCCTGCGTATAAGCAACATTGTGGATGGTGCAACTCAGGACACAGATTCCTTATCATATCAGTATATTCAACACAACTCAGTAATACGAAGTACAAGGTGGGGCTTAGAGGAAAGGGACATAGCTAACATTTAAAGGTCAGTACTCATGGCACGCCTCCAGTGCCATGCTATGCACATCACAGGTACGGTCTCATTTTAATCTTTACAGCAACACTTAGAGATAGGTACTATCTCCATCTTACAGATCAGGGTACGGAGGGTCAGAGAGACTAATCTGAATACTGACATTTAGTTGGAAGAGCCAGAATTAGAAAAGAAATAGGTCTGTTTCTAATGCATATGCTATTTGCACAGAACTTCAGGTAACACTCTCAATTTACTTAAAGGCAGTAACTGTGTGTGAATAAGAAAGAGATCTAGAGCTGAAGAGAGTTACCATGAGTGATAGTACCCAGGATTAGAACCATACTTCTGGTCTTCTACTGCTGCGTCCTCTTTCCTGCAACTATGAACAGCCTATTTCTTTTAGCCCTACTCAAACGCCATAGCCAAATTGAAATGTCAACCCCTATGGCCACAGAGGCATATTTGTTTATTGGGGGATGTTGGGTATTCAATGATATAGCCTATCTAAACCCTTGGGACAGTCAAAGCTCAACAAATGTTTAAAAAATATCAACATCTAAAGAGCTCCTATCACTTGAAGCAAATGGGAGTAACTACTTAACTATTTCCCTCTGCAGAAGCATCAAATGGCTTTTTAAGTTTTATTTGAGAAAGAGCGAGCAGGGGAGGGGTAAGAGAGAGTAAGAGAGAGAGAATCCTAAGCAGGCTCTGCACTGCCAGCACAAAGCCCCATGAGGGGTCCGAACCCACAAACTGCGAGATCATGACCTGAGCCAAAGTCAGATGCTTAACCAATGAGCCACCCAGGGGCCCCACCAATGGCTTCGAAAGAAGAATGGCCTACAGGTAACATGGGCTCTGGCATCAGCCGCACCTAGGTTAGAACCATGGCTCTGTCATTTCCACCTTGAATTTGAATTTGAGTGAGCTACTTAGCCCTCCGAAACGGTTTCCTTGTCTGGAAAATGGGGACAATAAGGGTACCTATGACATGGAATTACTAGATTAAAGGAGAAACTAAATGGAATGAAGCTCCCAATCAGACCTTAGTAAAGGCTAACTCTTATTATTAAAGTGAAGATATTCATGAGAAACTATGATATAAAACTCTGCTTTCATTTCCCAACTTTTGCAAGATCACCCACAATCCAGAAATGGGACCTCTCTTGTATTGTCACTCTGCTGCTTCAGACACTTGTAACCAAGCTTTCTTTCTGAAAAGTGTTCATTAGTGGAGGGAAATTTTGCTTTTTCACCAGATAAAGTTGCCAAGTATATTGGCAGGACGTGTTGGTGCCCTGATTAACAGCTCAGTAGATATTCAATTGGTAGTAATAACCAGCACCTGTGTATTAGAAATTGTCCATGGTAGATCATACACTCATGGTAAGACAAATAGCAGCAAGACCTTAAGCGGGGATATTCTGGCTAGCACACTGTGGTAACTGTTAATGCTACAAATGCCAGTTTCTGGATTGTAAGTTCCTTGTAGCTTATCCAAAGAAAGAAAACCCCTAAATTGTTTCCTGTGTATTATCCTCAAGTCAGACAATGCATTCTGGATATGAATTCCACCCGAAAGTAGTACTTCCAATGTGGTTAGTAAACCAGACTGCTTTTCCTTTTTAGTTTAACTTGACCTAATTAAGGATGGGGGTAGAATTTTTCCACCATATGCTGAGATCCTTTAAAAAAGTCATTTAACACTAGTCTTATTCCCTAATTTGCCAAGTTACAACAAAAGGTAACGGGATAGTTCAGCAAAACTTCAGCTTTCATGTATGGACAATAATTCTAAGACTCTAAGCCTGAGCTCCAAAAAGGCTTCAAGCATCCATTTCCCTCCAGCACCAAATATTTTACTATAATCTCAAAGAGCTTTCAAATCTGCTAAAGATAAGGCAAGGTATATATCTGACAATCGCTCAGGAGGTTTATGTTCAGATTTTTTCTCTCGGGGGTGTCACAAGATAGCAGAGACCAAGATGAAGGGAAAAAAACAACACATTTCTTCACACCGTGTCATCTGCTGTCAAAGTAGGTTATTCCTTCCTGGCCTCACTATCACTATCTGGATACATTTCTTAAGAAGTGTGGGGAGAGTCAAGCCTACAGTGTAGAAGATGCCTGCTCTTGAAAAGGGGAATACAGAAGAGGCAGTGAGTGGAACATAAGTCGAGAGCAGGAGTCCAGTTGGGTTCCACATAAATTTTCAATCACTATTAGTCTGCTTTGACCCCCAGTAACATTTTTTTTTCAGGATTGGACTTCCTCAATAAAACATGCATTCGAGAATCTAGCCAGGGATCTCTCATAGATTTGGTGAGCCTGAAAGACTCATATAACTTATACATAGTAGGACCAGTATTGATAATTCAATGAGCACATAATTCCGAGACTGGGAAACGGCACCATGAGTAACCACCCTGGATGTGCTAATCAGTGAAAGGTAATAAGACACAACTCATGAAATGGAGTCAGCCCAGTGCGTGCTGTGTTGGGGGTGTTCAATCAATGTTGATTGCACCACCCATTTCCTAACCTACTGGAGTATCTGGGTTGTCAAGTAAAAAAGAATTGTGAGCTTTATTGGGTAGTAGGAATGCAAGAACCACAATGTCTCTCTGAGGGAGTTGTCTCTGAATCTTTCCCCTAGAAAAGTTTGTAAGTGATGCACAGCTAGGGTACAGTTGATTAGAAGGTTCTCCAGATAAAGACCTCCTGGAGAGTTACCAGATTCCCCCTCAAGATTTAGGGTTCAGGTCACACCTGGGAAGACCTCAGGGAGATAGGCTGACTTGGAGCCATCGAGAATGACAAAATCAGGGTCCAGAGATTACCAAGAGCTGAGTGGGGAGTCAAGACAGATTACTTGGAAGAGGGGAAGTAAACAGGATGGCAAAAAGAAGGGGTCAAAGGCAGGACTGAGTAAGAGCTGGGCAGCAGGTTCTGAGAGCCACAGCCGTGGGTCCAGGGTACCAGGGTGCCTTCTTGAGCAATCATCTGATTAGGTGGGGTCTGTGGCTGGTTTTTAGGCACCACCTTGGTCACAGAAGAAAGGCAGATCTGATGCATTTAAAGATTCTGTTCTAGAACGTGTAGTTTAATAGAGGGTTTATTCAAGTGTAGTTTAAGAGAGCGTTTATTTAAATATAATCTCCTGACACCTGCCCTCAGAGCCTTCTGAAATGCCACTGAAAATGTAGATTCCAAGACTCCACTCAGCCTTTATAAATCAATGGGACTTGGAATGAGGGCCCCAGAATCTGCATTTTTGTAAGCATTTCTCCACCCTATCCACTCATAGGATTTTTAAGAATTCTAAGGTTTTAAAAACACTAAAATAGGGTAAAGTGTAAGGATTTAAGTTTATTTATTTTTGAGAGAAAGAAAGAGTGAGTGAACACGTGAGCAGAAGGGGCAGAGAGATAATACTGGCAGGCTCTGCACAGTCAGCACGGCTCCTGATGTGGGCCTGAACTCACAAACCGAGAGACCATGACCTGAGCTGAAACCATGAATCGGATACTTACTAACTGAGCCACCCAGGCACCCCAAAGAACAAGAATCTTGAGTTCCAATCTTGGCTGTGTGTTCTTGGGAATCACTGGACTCTACTGGGACTTAGTTTCTTCATCTGTGAAGCACAGATAATGTATTTCTTCAGAGGAGCTGCTTAAGCTGATGGAGATCAATGTAGTCCGTAAACGCAAATGTTTGTAATTATCATATTTCTAAGCCAAAGTGAAATCTTGGAGACCCCCCCCCCCCACCCATTGTACCTAATACAGATCTGGGCTTGGTTAGTCATCTCTGAATTGGCCAGTGTTTTGGCCTTAGCTAGGTGTCCCCTGGAAGGCTCTCCAATGATCTCTTACCATAGCCAGCACTTAACAACTCTACCTGACGGTTTGCGGGCCTGGTGTTGGGAGGCAGACTGCTTACTTTTCATATCCTGGAGTCTTGAAGGAGAAGTGCTTTGAGCAGCCAGAAGTCTCAGGGGTCTGCTTCTCTATGGGTGAATTCCAGGGACATTTAATGTGCTAAGCTACTGGGGACAGTAGCTGGGTTAAGAATTATGAAGAAGAATAGGAGTAGAATCCCAAATGAGTTGATGAATTGGAGAAGTAATCAAGAACTGAAAAAAAAAAAAAGATGCTCAGTAGGAAAAGTTCTGAATAATACTTCGAGGAAATGATTATCACACACACAGGCTAAGAAATGTCCAGCCAAATGAAGATAATAAGCTGAAAATGATCCAGTGAGGTCCGGCTGTCACTTAAAACACGAGCATGAAAGCTGGCTGCACTAACTGAAGCCCAGTTTGAAGGAACTGTGAGGTAATCGTCACTTTATCATACCTTTATGAGACTTCTTTGTCTAGTTCTGGACTTCACAGCTTGAGAGGCATGGAGTCCTTGGACATAGTTCAACAGATAGAAATAAAGATGATGAAATTGTTGGAGAACAAGAACTAGGAGAAAAAGCAGAAAGATCTGGTATTATTTAACCTAGAGAAAGAAAGCTAAGGGGAGACTTAACTCTTCCCATCCATGAATTACAGTTGAGAGTGATTGACTAGTCTTTGTATCCTGTTGAGGAGTAAACAGGCTTAAGTTCAGCAGAAGGGATGCATGTTAAGGAAAACTGTTCGTGTGATGAATGTTAAGGGTCTAAACAGGCTCTTGTAGCAAGAGAAAGACTTGTTTCCAAACACTGACCAAGGGACCACACCAGACTACAGTATGTAGATGTGACAGAATGCTAATTTATATTATTTTTAAAGTTGGAAGGAAGGACACTATTGACTGGATTTGGCATCAGCCATGGCTCTGGCCCAGAGCTGTGATTTGGGCTGGCAATTCTCTGGGCCTCAGTTTCCTTTTTTTATTTTTTTTTTTATTTTTTTTTAATGTTTATTTACTCTTGAGAGAGCACGAGTTGGGGAGGGGCAGAGAAAGAGGGAGACACAGAATCCAAAGCAGGCTCCAGTCTCCGAGCTGTCAGCACAGAGCCTGAAATGGGGCTTGAACTCACAAACCGTGAAATCATGACCTGAGCTGAAGTCAGATGCTTCACCGACTGAGCCACCCAGGAGCCCCTAGTTTCCGCATTTATAAGATGATTTCCACTGCCTTCTTTCTCAGCTCTCGAAATTTACATTCTGTGATGTTCTAGAGTAATGTGGTAGCTGTATTTAACAGGTTAAGGTTTTCTTTCCAATGAAGTGAAAACAGTAAACCTGCTGAGGGGGTGGGCATTTGATCTGGACTTGATGGGCTCATGTGAAGGGGTAGCGTGGGGCAAACTGTGGAGAGCTACCAGGTCTTTATGGGGGATTATCTGGTTCTGAGAGGCAGCTGAAAAGAAGGCAGGATAATCCTAAGGAATAATATGCCTGGAGCAGAAGGAGAGCATGGGGGTTCCCTACAGGCCACCTGGGAATAAGGACACGTAAAGGATGAAAGACTGCGGGATGTGAATCAGGATAAGGTGATGGAGATGAAGCCTTAGCTAAAGGACCCAGCCCAGCCCAAGGACCGTCTAGAGTCAACTACTGAGGAGGCCAGTCAAGCAACTGCCAGATCAATGCAACCTGAAACCAAGAACAATGGGTCTGTATTTGGGTAGCAAAGGCGTCAGTTCTCAAGGTCTGAAAGGACATCGGCCTTAGAGCCAAACAGACATGGTTTCCATTTTACCTCTGCTATTTATTAGCCATGTGATCTTGGGCAAAATGCTTCTTCTTGCTAGAACATAATTTCCAGATACTAAAACAGGGATAAAAGATCTACTTTATAATATTTTGGTGAAGATTAAATACATGATCACATTCCTGACACATAGCAAGTATGGAAAAACTGCTGTAATTCTGACTTGGGCCTGGGAATGGAATCAAGGCAGAATAAAAAAAAAATTCAGTGACCTCAGGATTCAAGGAAAGGGGTTGACACTACCACCACTATTCATGATCCAAACTAAATTTCATAGCACGTTTTCCTATGTTCCTCCGTCAATCCTCAGGAATAATTACCTTTAAAGTGGGTATCATTACTACCCCATTTCAAAGATAAGGAATTGAGGCTTAGAGTAAATAATGCCTTGCCCAAGCTCAATCAGTTAAGTTTTGGAGTTGTGGTAGTTAAGCCTTCTGGCTCCAAAGTCATCACTTTTTTGTCCCTAACATCTATTTCATGAGAGAAAAACAGGAAGAACATTGAGAAACTGATGAGTGTTTTAAATATTATAATCAAGTTAGCCAAGTGATGGAAGCCTGGACTTGTAATCTGGTCTGATTGCTGGTAGTTGTCAGTTCACGGTCTTTGAAAGATTGCCAGACCCTACCTGGAGCTCCAGCCTGCAGACAACACTGCTGTGAGGAGAGGGAGACACTGAGGTAAAGCTCTCAACTCACAGGTTCAAGGGTACCATCTTTCCGGAGAATCTTCTCCTCCCATTCCTATTCTTCCACCAACCCCACCAATACTAGAAAAGTCAGAACCAGATCAACACAGCTTTCTGTTGGTCACATTTACTGAATGAAGAAGATCCTTCTGTTTGTATCTTTAAATAGAACCATTACCACTGGTCTGAAGTCACTCTCTCCAGGAGCTCTTAATAAACTTTAAGATCATTACTTAGTCACCTAGCTCTTTCTTCCTCTTAGCGGAGTAACGATCTCTCTGATCTCTCCTTACAGGATTCCTTTCTGACCAGCAAAGCACGCCTGTGACTCTCATCTCCTACTTTAGACATCAATCCCAGGACTGGACATTCACTTCCAGTGAGGCAAGAAGCACTGCTTCTGAGCCTGAGAGAGGGCTTTCCCCCATGAGGCCTGGACACTGGAGCTCCTTTTTCCTTTCTTACCCCAGAATGCACTCACATACCCTCCAGGGCCCCTTTCTGTTCTGGGTTAAAACACACATACATACTACCACCACTACCAACAGCAAAACAAAACAAAAAAACAGAACAAAGATCTGACATTTTCTTCCCAAAATAGTTTAGACAGTGTCCTCCTGGAAGCAAGGAGTATGACTAAGTGATTTCTTAAAGTCCCTTCCAGCCAGTGATTCATCAGACATAGAATTTTAAGCTGGAATGGACCATTATATTCTGAGCCAAAGGCCTCATTTTTGTAAATAAGGAGAGTGAGGTCCATAGAGGTTAAGAGTTGTGGAGGCTGCTTGCTGCAGTGGAAAGAACAAGCATTCGAAGTTAGAAGTTTTGGATGTGAGGCCAAACTTTGCCAGTCACCTGCTATGTGACCTTGAGCAAGTCATTAACCTCTACAGATTCAGTTCCCATGGTTGTAAAATGGAAAGAACACTACCTACTCTACCTGCTTCCCAGTGTCATTCTGAGCATCTTATGACATCACATTTTTGAAGGACATGATAAATGGGACCAAGCAGCTTTATCAATATGTTGCACTCACATGGTGGCAAAATGAGGACCTTCAATTCCAATCCAGCTCCATAGCTTTCAAACACTGCTAACTTCTTGACCTTTTTTCCTATTCTACAGTTATAACAGTTTCTCCTAAGCCACCACACTAATTTGATCTCCACAGGCTTTCCTCCCAGCCCCTGGATAGGCACAGACTCAAACTATAGAAATCTAGACAGACTCAGATGGATTATAGACCTAGCAACTCTAAAGGCTTTTTGAAGGTGCCACAAGCAGCCTTCCATTACATCACAGTTATATGGCCCCAGACCCTGGATTGATAGCTTCCAAGGAACCAGGGACATTCATGAGCTACCTTTCCCTATAGCTTTGCTAGCCAGTTTCTTAACACCAAACTGGACACTGGAGATGGCGATCAGACAGTTTGTAATGGGCTATTAGGCTATAGCATGTACGCTGAAGACTGAGGTAGGATGAGAATGAGCCACAAAGTGAAGTGATAAGTACTTGAAGTTCATTCTGGACAGAGATTCAGGAACTTGTTCAGTGGAAATAGGTACTTACTGTGCCAATTTGTGTCCAAATAGGAGAGGCAGGAGATGGTAGCTTAGTTTCACAAATGAAGTGTGGGCTGAAGGGTTATGTGTTCCCATGTATGACTAATGGACACGACCACTAGGTTCTGAGATCTATCATCACTATTAGTGCACTGGAAACGAGTGACTACATTTTATTTGACCCCATTATCAATTACAGGGAATGAGTCCTCAGGTCTAAAAATCAGCTCTCCTACTCATCAAGGGATGTGCTACTTTGACAGTACTGATATTCTGTGGCCCCTCTGGTACAGTGGGGTGGACTGATCATGTGCCTTTCTTAACTGATACCTCCCCAAGCTTCACATGGGGTGACTTTCTTTCAGTTATCAGAGAGTGGAATCTCTTCAACAATGGTCTTTGGCCCTTGAAGAATGCAACAGAGAAATCCTACTTTTACTGTTTTCTTAGGCAAAGGAAAGGTTTCAGAAAAATGGTGAGATCAAGCCTACAATAAATACAAAGTATACTTCTTTGCTCTAGGCAATAAAAAAGAAAAATGGGGAGGGGGGAACACTGAGCCAGTTCAGCCAACAATTTCCATGTTAAAAAAAAAAGTTCGAGTTGGAGCCATGTGGTCTCAATAAAGTAGTAAAATATATTTTCTTTACCCTACACTTCATGTGCCCATAACCTTCCTTTTAAATCATCTCTAACCAGCCCCAAATCACTCTGACCGCAAATCATTTGGTGGCTTTGGTCTCCAGGCAATGGAATGTGCTGGAGTAGACGGCGAGTCGCTACCAAGAGCGCTCAGAGAGAGCTTCCACTCCCTTCACTCAGGCACACAGACCCCAGCAAAGCCCTGAAAGGGTTCCGCGCTGAGATAGCACATGACATCATAGCTCAATCATTCAGGAAAAAACTGCAAGGGCTGCAGAATAGCACAACATGCCACAAACCACAGTGGGCAGATAAAGCCGAAGAACAGCTTTTCTTATGAAAACATTCGAGAATACCACAGGCAGCTGGCAGAGACACGTTTAATTACATTTACAGAAACCCATTGTATCCATCAACCCCACCGTCTTTGGAGCTGACCAACAAATGGGAAGGTCGCTGAAGCCCGTCTTCAAAATGAGAAAGCCAGGAGAGCCTGAAGTTAGGTCACTGCATTTCATAATGTGTATTACAACGAGATTTGACCCAGCTGTAAAATCGTTTGATAGGCTTTCAAAGCGTTTCCAAGTGAACTAGACCTTAATAGTAACCTATCTTTCAATTTACAGCTGGAGATTAAGAGCAGCCGAAGGTGTGAGAAATCAATTATTCAATTCATGATTAATTTAAGAGACCCTGAGCTGGTCCTGGGCATAAACAAAGCTCAAACGACTGCCATCTGCCATCACATCAGAAGACCCAGTCTTGTATTTTGCAAGTGCCATTGAAACTTTTGTTTATTTTTTTTTTAAAGGAACTGTTCAAAGAGTTAAGTCTATAGACTTTGAAGGGATGGTAAATGGATTGGGTGTGCCTTCAGGCATCTCAGAGAAACAAAGTTAAGCATGCGCTGGTAAAGTATGATTAAAGCTCAAGAGAAAAAAAAACTGTCCAAATAAAATGCTTTAGAATGAGTACTTAAGCATCATCTTACAATAATCTCTAAAGTAGGAGTTTGAAAGGAGACTGCGGAATCTGTGTGAGACAAGAGAGATATGCCTGCAAAGTCCCATGGACTTTTCTAATTTTAGCCCCAGAGAGCTATCATTGCTGCTAATTCTAGTCTGTGATTTCACCTAAGAGAACGGAGATTTTCAATAGCAAAACGAAAAGACCCAGCAAAACCGCAAACAAATAAACAACAAATGAAAACACTATGATGATCAAAGTAGGTCTTGTCCCTAAAGGAACAATGAAAAATTATATAGTAGCTAGTGACCACTAATGTCTAATAGCCATAATCTTTTCAGAAATATGTTATCTTATAGCCTGGTATCGTATCTGGCAATAATCTTTTCATCAGACACCCAAGTATAACTTTCCATTTCAGTTGCAGGGGGTGGGGGGGACGAAAGCTCAAATGCAGGCTCAGAGTGTCTTCATGTAACCTCTAAAACAATAGTCGGAGAAAATTCGAGGCTCTTGGGTTACTGACAATAACCTGTTTGCCATTATGTGGGCAATTATAAGCTAGGACTTGCTTTTTAAAATTGCTGGGTTCAGCAGAGATTTCCCATGGATTTATCAGCAACAGAAATAAACAAGCATTCCACCAAGCTCCACTTGGAAGTGTGAGAAGGGTTATTGAGAGTCTTTTTCATCATGTGGACAAGAATTCAACTTAACCTACCAGGATGTTAAAGTGCATTCCAGTACCCGGATGGCTTTTGTCATCCTCTGAATATGAACTCCATCCCCCTTCTGAGGTGGTCCTTCTCCCTGGCCCTTGCCACAAAACACATCACCTGTCTCTTTCATCAGTAGCCTATCAAGGCAGAGGTGATTTCAGCATCTCTGGAAAGCACGGGTGTCAGGCAGGGTCTTTATGTCCCTACTACAGGTAGACTGGGGGAAATCTCTTTGTAAAAGTCACACTGGTGACCTCTGGATTAGCAAATTTCAAAAGTTCTCCAGAACTGAATGTTTCTAAAACTGCAACAGCAATGCTTTCCACAAAAACTACTGGGGAATTGTCAGTTTTGCACTTTAGTCTTTCCCTGGTAGACAAGTCATCAGAAATGCATTCTTCCCTATTGTATTCGGCCTGCCGCTTGTTCCCCAAGAACCACAGCCAACTGAACGCTAACGAAGGGGACCCCATCCAAAGGGCTTCAAGGAGGAGAACAAGAGAATGAAAATGTAGCCTTTGATTTTGTTAGACAAAAGACTGCAATCAAGCGAAATCCAGGAAAACAAACTTTCAGGCAACTGAAAAGCAACAGGTGTGAAAACGCCCAGCCTTCTCATGGGAAAAAAAAAAAAATCACCAAACCCTTCCGTTAAAGTGTTTCCAGCTAAAATTCATTCAGCAACAGATCAGCGACTAGAGGCTGTCATATTCCTCGCTGTGTGAAAGTTTTCCTTCTACCTCAACCAGGGATGGAACAGATTACAAAGAAATTAGAAGGAATACAAACTCGGCGCAAGCCGCTCCAGGCATATAAACGCCTGAAAGAGAAGCTTCTCTCAAAGTATCATTTTTTAATGGATAAAAGGCGGGGTGGGGGGGATTCCACCCCGCGCCTCCAACCCCTCCCCCACCCCAACTCTAACAACAGAGAAGTCGTGCGGAGCTGGACCCACCACCCCAGCCTCCTAACAGCGGTCCTGGGAAGAACTAGGAAAACCGTGGCGGGAGACGGTCTTCCGAGCCCACGACAAGCAAACACCCAGAACAGTACGTTTCACTGGGCTACCTGCATGCCACTGCGGGGAAACGCTGCCAAGCGGCATTTCCCGCCCCTCTACATGTTATTTAATGCTCTCACTTACCAGTTGAGCAGGAGACACGCTCTGCCCCTAAAAAAGGCGCCCCTCGGGGGTCCCTCAGATCTCAGCTATTCCCAGCTTGCAACTTCGGGGCTCGGGATTCAGCCTAGTTTGCAGAATACAACGGAGAAAATGAACGGGCAGCCGAGCCGCCCAAGGCCGGCCCCTCGCAGGCTGCGATGAAGACGTCTTGGCCGGCTGGGGCTCCCGGGAAGCCTCCCAGCGGCCAGCCCCCGCGAGCAGGCTGGGTGCGAGGCGGCCCGACTGCAGCCGCGCCGAGTGCGCCGCGTCTCGCTGAGGGGCCGCGTGTGCGCCGTGCGCGTGTGTCAGAGAGGGGGGCTGCTGGGGAGGGGGAGAGGGTGTGTCCTGGCGAGGAATGCCGCTCACTTCCACAAATAACCCTGAGCGGGGACGCAGGGCGATCAGCTCCTCTAGCTCCAAGCCCTTATCACGCTTAGGAAGGCTTTGACTTTGGTCGGGGATTGCAATCACGCGTGGAGAGGTTAATAAGCAAGTTCCACCCACACTTTCTAAAGCCCATTCAGCTGCGGTTTGAAGCATTTCCCAAAGACCTCGTTCC
This sequence comes from Cryptoprocta ferox, assembly GCA_028646485.1. NCBI lineage: Eukaryota > Metazoa > Chordata > Mammalia > Carnivora > Eupleridae > Cryptoprocta > Cryptoprocta ferox. Next base: position 55,893,786 of record CM053567.1, read on the forward strand.
TTTAGTCAACATCGCGTCTCTGAGGACACCCTGGGGGGAAATCCAGGTGGTAACTAGTTTGTAGTAGTTCTGAAAGAAATCAATTCCCATCTTGCTCTTCCTTATATACCTACCCTTTCACGCAGGGGGGGGTCTCTTCAATTACATTCTCCAACTACATTCTGGTGAATTGAACTGCTTTCTCTGATGCTGCCTTACTGTAAAGCTATAAATTAATTACTACATTAAACATGAAGCCCCTAGGAAAAGGAATGCTGAGAATAAATCTGGTTTTTGTTCTTTTTTATGTTGAACAAGTCTGCCATTAATCAAGTCTTTCCACCAACATCTAGGGAACAGACCCAAGGTTGCGACTCATTGAGAGATGAACATGTGCATATGTCTGGTTATTTTACAGTCTTTCTTTGCAGCATTATGTCATAGTGACTCAGTTACCACACAGACAGATATAATGGAGAAACAATAGGAGAAACAAAACCAACTATTTAATAAAGACCTACCTACTTGCCAACAGATTTCAGACAGGGCCTAAATTTTAAACATTTTTAAGGATTATTTCATCACTTCCATTGTTTCCCCATCTTAGAGTCACAGAAATGCTTCTCATTGGTCAGTTTGAGAAACAGAAACCCAGGATTGTATTTGGAAATTTAAAGAAGAAACTGATAAAACGACCAATGAAGCTATTAATTTTAATGTAGCATGTAAAGTGTCAACGGCATGACAGATTCTTGAAGTCAATTAGAAAACATCAGAAAGTGTGTTCCAGAAATAGAATAATCTTGAGAGGTCCAAAATAGAGATAGTGTGAAAAATATTTTCTGAAATGGAAATAAAATGTTTAGACTTTGGTGTATATCTTTATTTTTGGTATCCTGAGGAAGTGATGGGTCATGAAATACTGAATTTTTTCCTCACTTATTAAACTTCCCCCTTCCTTTGAGAATCAGTGTAAAGTTCGTAAGAATGAGTGTGCTTTTCAAACTGAAAATATTCTAGATTTGGCAGGTTCTGTCCCTTCTTGTATGTCATTAGGTTCTTTCAGAGTTTTGCTGGAGTCACTGAATAACAGGGGCAAACACTTTTGTTTTGAAAGGCGTCACTGTAAAGCAGGTGGCCTAATTAGGTGAGTGTCTCTAAGATAAGTTTCAAGTCCTCACCACCTTTCTCGTCTCCAGCAAGAGGGTGGTAGAACTATCCTTCCTCTGTGAATTAGCGGAAACATTTTATTGATTAAAATGTCAAGGCAAATGCAGAAGGAATAATGGGGGCAAGAGGTGGTCAGTATATGATCACCATGAACAAAAAGACCTGAGCATCCCTTTTAACTGCCTTTGCTAAAACTCTGAATATTTTTGAAGTCTGAAGCTTAGTTGAAATATCCAACATGCATAAATATCTCAGTAAAAGATGACACCCCTTTTTCATGGCTCTGTGTGTGCAGATGAGACTGAAGGAAAGGTAAAGTTTCTGCAGTCCTTCCACATCACATACAAAAGGAGGCCACCTTTTGAGTTGCACCTATTAGTGGTACCAGATGTTCCTGCAAATTGGTTTTTGTTTCTGTGATCTGCCCACTTGGTTGTGCTCCAAATGAGAAGTATTCAAATGTTGAATGTTCTGCAGAATTTCTTGGGTTAGGAAGAGGGAGTGGTGACATCCTTCTCACTGTGTGTGGTCCTTAAAGCACCTGTCTTAGGAGTGGGGGGAGGGGAGCCTGTTGAAAATGTAAATTCGTACTGAATTAGGTCTTTCTCTGGGGACTGTGTCATTACCGTGTGTGTGTGTGTGTGTGTGTGTGTGTGTGTGTGTAAGTGAAGGTTTTGAATAAGTCATATGTTCACCTAATTTGAAAAAAAAAAAGTGTATATACTTTTATTCAAAGTATATACCGGGAGAATACATTCAAGGTGCAGCCTCCTTCCTACCACTGTTTCTCATATGTCCAGTTCATACATCTCCTCCAAGGCAGGAATTTTTTTCTGTAGCCTTTCCAGGTTTCTGTACGCACATACCAGCATTTATAAATTCTTACTCTTTTTTCTTTATTTCTTAAAAAGACTGTATGCAAAACAGTTACTGTCCTTTACTTTTCTCCTTCACTTAAACACTTTAGCATCTTTTTTCTATATCACATGCTCGATTATTCATTCACTTAGAGACAAACACTTATTGTGTACTTACTATATGCCAAATACTGTTATATATGCTTGGGATAGAGATATGGACAAAATTGACAAAAATTTCTACCCCACAGCATTTTTTTAACACTTATTTATTTTTGAGAGACAGAGCACGAGTGGGGGGAGGGGCAGAGAGAGAGGGATACACAGAATCTGAAGGAGGCTGCAGGCTCTGAGGTATCAGCACAGATCCTGATGGGGGGCTCAAACCCTGGAACAGTGAGATCATGACCTGAGCCGAAGTCAGATGCTAAACCAAATGAGCCACTGAGGTACCCCTGCCCCCAGCATTTCTATCTTGGGGGAGGGTACATGAAGCAAACAACAAACATGATAAGTAATTTATATATCGTATTAGAATATAATTAGAGCAATTGAAAAACTAGAACAAGATAGTAGGGATTGGGAATGTGGGGAGGCAGATTTTAATTTTAAATGGAGTGGTCAGAGGTGGCCTTATTGAGAAAATGGCATGTAAGCAAAGACTTGATGGCAGTGAGAAAGTGAGCTTCAGAATCGTTTGGGCAGTATATGATCCAGACAGAGGGAACAGCTAGTGCAAAGGCCCTGATGTGGGAGTATAACTAGTATATTTAAGGAACAACAAAGAGGCCAGTGTGACCGGAGCAGAGAAAGTGAGGCAGAATGTCACAGGGGGTCAGAAAGGCAACAGGGGGCAGATCATGTAGGATCTAATAAGCCAGTTTAGGATTTGGGCTTTTACTATTAGAGCAATGGACAGCCATCAGAGGGCCTTGAGAAGAGGAGAGACATGATACAATTTACATACATATCAGCATACAGGAAACATGCTCATGTTAAATGTTGCATAGTATTCACTTGGATAAACACACGGCAATTCTATTCAATCAGGATGCAACTGATAGACATTTGAGTTGTTTCCAATATTTAGCTCTGAAACAAACTTCCACATATGCCATTTTACACTTGTCCAAGTATATCTATGATATTAACTTCCACAACTGGGATTATTGGATTATGGATTTCTAATTTTTGATAGATATAGCCAAATTGCCCTCCAAAGGCCTAAGCCAAGAGACACTCTCACTAATGATGTTGACTTGTGCTTGTTTTCCCACAGCCTTGCCAACAGAGTGTATAATCAAACTTCTGGGAGTGTGCCAATCTGATAGGTGAAAAGGATGTCTCACCATGGTTTGACTTGCATTTCTCTGATTCTGAGTGAGGTTGAGCAATGTCTTCTTATGTTCAGGTGCCAATTCTGTTTCCTTTGTTGTGGCTTGCTATACTTTGCCCATATTCTACAGGGCTCTTGACCTTGTTCTTTATAGATTTATTTATTTTTTTAAAATTTTTAATGTTTTTTATTTTATTTTTGAGAGACAGAGAGAGATAGCGCAAGCAGGGGTGGGTCAGAGAGAGAGGGAGACACAGAATCCGCAGACAGGCTCCAGGCTCTGAGCTAGCTGTCAGCACAGAGCCCATCACAGGGCTCGAACCCACGAACCATGAGATCATGACCTGAGCCGAAGCCGGACGCTTAACCGACTGAGCCACCCAGGCGCCCCTACAGATTTATCTGATGTTCATACATATTAAGAAGATCATCTCTTTGTGTTATGAGCTGCAGATTGTTGGCTTCTTTGGTCATCTGGCTTTTGACTTGGCTGATGGTATCCTCTGACATGAGAAAGTATCTCATTTTTATGTAATAGGAGGAAGTGTATAGAAAGGGTTTTCCATATCATCTACTCTGATGATTTTATTTTTTGACATTTAGATATTTGGCAGATGTGCATTTTACCATGGTTTAGTTGATAAAGTATAAAGCCTGCTTTATTTTGTTCCAAGTAATGATCCAATTGCCTAACTACCACTTTTTTAAAAAAAATTTTAATTGTGGTAAAAAGCAGATAACATACAGTTGACCATCTCAAGCATTTTTAAGTGTTCAATTCAGGGATGTCACATACTCATGTTGTACAAAAGATTCCTAGAACTTTTCATTTTACAAAACTGAAACTCTATACCCATTGAACAACAATTTCCTATTTTCGCCTCCCTCTAGCCTCTGGCAAACAGTATTCTACTTTCTTTCTTTTTTTTTTTTTTTAATGTTTTATTTAGTTGTTTTGAAAGAGAGAGAGAGAGAGAGAGAGAGAGAGAGAGAGAGAGCATGCGCACTGGAGCAGGGGCGGGGCCAAGAGAGACAGAGACAGAGACAGAGAGAGCAGGAGGGAGAGAGAGAATACCAAGCAGGCTCCACGCTGACAGCACAGAGCCCGACTCAAGGCTCGAGCTCACGAAAACTGAGATCATGACCCGAGCTGAAATCAGGGGTCAGGTGTGTAACTGAGCCACCCAGGTGCCCCATCTATTTTCTGTTCATATGAATTTGACTACTTTAGACACCTTGTGTAAGTAGAATCATTTTTGTGACTGGCTTATTTCACTTAGGATAATGTCCTCAAAGTTCATCGATGGCATGGTATATGACAAGATTTCCTTGCTTTTAAAGGCTAAATAGTATTTCATTGCATGTATAAAGTACATTTTTTTATCCCTTCATTTGTTGATGCATTTGGATTGCCTATATCTCTTGTTTATTGTGAACAACACTACTATTAACATCAGTCAGTAAATGTCTATTTGAGGTCCTGCTTTCAATCCTTTTGGATATATATCCAGAAGTGGAATTGCTGCATACATTGTATGGTAAGTTTATTTTTAATTTTTTGAGGAATCTCCATACTGCTTTCCACAGCAGTTGTACCATTTCACATTTCCACCAATAGTGCACACAGGTTCCAATTTTTCTTTTCAAAGTTTATTTATTTACTTTGAAAGGGAGAGAGAGAGAGAGAGAGAGAGAGAGAGAGAGAGCAAGCACAAGTGGGGTAGGGGCAGAGAGAGAAGGAGAAAGAGAATCTCAAGCAGGCTCTAAGCTGTCAGCTCAGACCCTGACATGGGGTTTGATCTCAGGTGCCGTGAGATAATGACCAGAGCCAAAATCAAGAGTCAGATGCTTAACCAACTGAGCCACCCAGGCACCCCTGGGCTCCAATTTTTCCACATTCTCAGCAACACTTGTTAACTTATTTTCTTTACTTTCTTTTCTTAATTTCTTTTCCGTTCCTTTCTTCTTTTGTTTTTTCTTTCTTCCTTCCTTCCTTTCTTTCTTTCCTTCTCCCCGACCCCAACCCCTCTCTCTTTCTTTTTTTGATATGGCTTTCCTAATAGGTGTGAGGTGATATCTCATTATGGTTTTGATTTGAATTTCTTTAATTATTAATAATGTTGTACATCTTTTCATATGCTTATTGGCCATTTGAGTATCACCTTTGGAGAAATGTCTATTCAAGTCCTTTGCCAATTTTTAAATCAGATTGTTTGTGGGGAGTTTTGGCTGAATTGCAAGAAATTTTTATCTATCAGATATTAACACATTATCAGATATATGATTTGCAAGTATCTTCTATTCCATAAGTTGGGTTTTTACTCTGTGGATTGTGTCCTTTGATACAGAGAAGTTTTTAAGTTTGATGTAGTCCCACCTGTCTCTTTTTATTTCTGTTGCCTGTGCTTTGCCTGCTACCACTTTATAATAGTAATCTTCTACCTACTGTTTTGAGATGTCATTTTTAACATGTATTAAATTCCTGTATACAGTTAGTCTATTTCTGGACATTTTATTCTATTTTCTTGGTTGATCTTTTAGTTTCAGTGCCACTACCACACTGTTTTAATTATTGAGGTTTTAATTTTAATATCTAGTGAGCCTAATTCTCTCATTGCTCTTCTCTCTCAGTTTCCTGTGTTTCTTTTTTTGTTTATTTTTCTGCATGAATTTCAGAGTAAACAATAAATAATGATAGAAACCCTTTTTATATTTTTATGACTAGAAGTGCACTTAGATAATTAATAGAGGGAATCAACATCTTTGTGTTGTCAAGTTTTCCTAGCCAAGAAAAAGGTAGGTCTTTCCATTTATTCAAATCTTATTTTGTGTCCTTCATCAGTGTTTTATGGTTTTATTCATATGTGTCCTGAAACACTTATTGTTGCAGGATACGTAAGTTATTCTTAGGCATTTCATTCTTTTATTGTTATTGTAAATGGGATCTTTTCTCTCATTACATCTTCTAATTGGATATAATCAATTTATTATAGTGTATTCATTTTGCACCATTTCATCTTACTAAATTCTCTTATTGTTCATAGGTCTTTCTCAATTCTTTTATATTTCTAACTAATAATATCATCTAAAAATAAAGATTAATGTTCTGCTTTCCAATTTTTATACTTTTCACTTATTTTCTAATTTCATTATTAAATCTAGTACAATGTTAAATAGCAGTAATGATAGTGGGCATTCTTGTCTTACATTTGATTTTAATGGAAATGCCTCCAGTGTTTTCCCAGTAAGGCATGGTATGGGCTCTGGGTTGGGAATGATATATTTTATTATGCTAGGGAAGTGTCAATTTATCCTAATTTCCTTAAGGCCTTTCACTGGGGTCAAGAATGAATATTGACTTTTGTCCAAATGTTTTTTTCTAGAATCTTTAGAAATAATCATATAATTTTTCTTCTTAGATCTATACATTTGTAGGAATATAATAAATTCCTTAGTAATGAATTGTCCTTGTATTCCTGTAATAAACTCCACTTAGTCATGGTAATTTTTTTAATGTGCTGGTAATATATTAATATAATAAATATATTATATAAATGAATATAATTATGAATATGAATATCAATGGAAAAATTTCCAAATTAAGTATTAGCAGATAGCATCTACCATCACATTAACAAAATTACCGTGACTAAGTGGAGTTTATTTCAGGAATTATATTTATATAATTATATATTACATATATAATTATATATATTACATGTTATATAAATAATTATATTGAATGATATTCATAATTGAGATTTTGATAACAACTTTTTGTTTCATTGCATTGTGGTCAGAGAATATTGTCCACAATATTGCTATTTTTGGAATCAACTGACTTTGTGGCCTAATTTATGGTCAATTTTCATGTATTTTCCTTAGTGACTTGAAAAAAAAGTAGTGTCTATATTTTCAGGATACAGAGTTGGATAACATATTTTATTATCAATTTTGGTATTTATGTTTTCTTCAAACTTTATGTATTTTGACTTTAGTTGTCAGACTGAGAGAGTTTACATTTCTGTGTATTTTTCCTCACATCTTCTGTAATTTCTGCTTTTGTAAGATGGCTTCTATATTATTTGGTGACTATATATTCATAACTGTTACAGCTTCATATTGAGTTTTTTTGCTTAGCATTACAAAGTGCCCATTTTCTTACTCATTTGCTGGCTCAAGTTCCACCTTATCTGCTAATAGGGTCATAACCTTACTTTATTTGCAGTTCCCTTTGCCTGGTGTGTCTTTTCTTCCTCTTTCACACTCCTACTTTCTGAATCACTTCAAGCTACCTGAGTAGCTTATGTACAGGGTTCCATTCTGTGATGCAGTCCATGCCTCCAGTCTTGCTTGTCCAGTACCTGCACCACACATTGCAAAACATCATCTAGCTTCCTGGTTCTGTTCTTCAAGTGAGTCCCTCATCTTTAGGGAGAGAATTTCTTTCTGGGTGCTTTGGGAGATCCCCACGCCTAGTTTGCTTACAGGAGTATTTACGTGCTAGTTCATAGACATAAAGTTTGCATCCATTAATTTAGACTTACATTTACAGTAATTTTTAGGAGTTCCTATTATTTCTATAATAGAGTAAATTTGAATAGCTATTTCCAGATTCCATTTAGAATGATTATTTTGGTGGTGATACAAATAATACATTACTTGGGCAGCCTGACACATGATTTCTTTTGATATTCCTAATAATACTGAGTTTGGAAGAGCAGGTATCTTTATTAAACAGATACTGAGATAAGGTTTCTCAAAATTTCATCTCTTCATCATTTCTTACACAAGGAGACAATTCAGCTTTTAGATACCCTGAAGGAAGACCTCAATGTGGGGAGGGATGTTGGCTGGGGCCCAAAGGACAAAGTTCCACATTAATAACAAGTGATAGTCGGTTTAATTCTCTTTTGAAAATCCTAACATTGTTGAAACACGGGACAGTTTACTTAAGGAGGTCATGGAATCTACCTTTCTGGGAAATTTTAAAAATACCTCTTTCAAAAAAAACCTCTTTGGAATAGTTTGAGTGTGGTCCTGCCCCAAGGCACGGTGACTGGATAAACCTCTGGTGTCCCCATCCTCCAGAACACTCACCAAGAGCCCCTCAGGGGTCTGTATGATTTATTTTCAAAGTTAAGCCCTGGAAGTATGATCTACCAGCAGATTGTTATCAGTGATATTCAGATTTAAAAGCATAAAGTATTTATGTAACAAGATGCTATCTGATGGAGAAATTTAAGTAAGGACCCAACACAGCACAATAATGCTGTTTCTCTTTTGGGGTTAGGGACAGGGAGATTCCAATCAACTTCAAATTGCCTCATGTTAAAGGAAACATAAGAATTTCCACATTTCTTTTTCTGGATTGAAAGCAGAATGGTAAAGGAGAAAAAGACATGAAAATCTTTAACATTGAGACATTTCGAAATTACGTTTTCTTCTAACCAGAAATTCCCGAGTCGTCCTAAGTTTCAACGTCTGAATTCTGCTGACTAGCGAGACATTGTTTGGGCAAGACTGGAATTCTGAACATTCTTAGAGGCTTCATAAAAATCCCAAAATGATGGACAAATGCTTATGTTGTGGTCATGCAAAGAGAAGCCCCCTCATGATTTGGGATTGAGTTTGTTCACTCTATATTTATAGTATCCACACCAAAGGAATGTAGAATTTGGCATGGGGAGAGGATGGGGAAGTAGAGGGAAAAGGAAAGAATGGAGACCAGGTTTTGTCTGTTTGCAAGGATGTATGTTGTAACCTCGAACCTATGGGGTACAGGGAGAGGGAGTGTTTGATAATTTAGTTTGTTTTTAAAGCAGAATCTTCTTCAGGTCTCTTGTGTGGGAGAATGAAAGAATTTTTAACTTTCCTTGTTAGCAGCACCATCTGTTTACAATGAAAGCTTGGCTTCTATGTTTTGGCCCAAATAAAAGCCCTAGGGTGCCCATATAAGTTAAACGGATAAAGCATGTATTCACAGACCTGAAGAATCACCCTCTTTTGCCTGCACGGGACTTTCATGGTAGATTTACACAGCATCTTACCCCTACATGAATTCAAGATGATAAGCTTCTGAGAAGCAAAGGTGGGTCATAGGTCACTGCAGTTCACAGTGCAGTCCAGGCAGCTCATCTGCCACCTAACAAAATGATGGACCTCTTGGGTCACACTTGCCAAGAGAGAGGGGGTCAAGTGGCAAAAAAAAGCCATGGCTTTCACCATTTGTCATGGGATTCTTATACACTTGGGACAGGGACTTCTACATAAATGCAGTCTTTGCATAATTGCTAAAACTGGGGATCTGAGTTCCAGATAAAAACAGCAAGGATAAAGTGAGTGAATAAGAAAAGTTCCAGTACCAAAACATCAAGCCTGGGGTGGAGGGTAGAGGCTGGGAGGCTAAGGAGTTGAAAATAGTAGTCAGGCCTCCCCGCCTTTCTCATTCTGTTTGTGTTGTATCCTTGCTGCCAGGTGGGATACCACAGCTTTCTTCCTGGAGGCTAGGGATTTTCTCCCTTGTCCCAGAAATGAACTTTATTTATTAAAAAAAAAATTTTTTTAATGTTTACTTATTTTTGAGAAGGAGAGAGACAGAGCAATAGTGGGGAGGAGGAGAGAGAGGAGACATGGAATCCAAAGCAGGCTTCAGGCTCTGAGCTGTCAGCACAGAGCCCAAAGTGGGGCTTGAACTCAGGAACCTTGAGATCATGACCTGAGTGGAAGCAGATGCTTAACCGACTAAGCCACCCAGGCACCCCCCCACCCCCAGAAATGAACTTCAGATGAGGATTTATAGGACGGTTACAACAGTGAATAAACTGTAAGTCTTGAAAAATTTGGGTAGTGATGAGACAAGTTTCCCATAATAATGTTAAATGCATGCCATTAGATAAATCAAGTGTTTATTGAACCCAGCCTCTGTTGGATTATCTGATGGAAGGCCCAGGGCTGAACTTTCAGAGGTTTATCAATGGCTGAGGAAGAGGGAAAAAGCACAACAAAACAAACCCATATGCATCTGAAACAGCTGCAGAACAATTAAGTATGTACAGGCATACCTCGGGTTCCGTTCCAGACCATTGCAAAAAAGTATCACAATAAAGCAAGTCAAAAGAAATTTCTCGTTTTCTGTAAAATTTATGTTTGCATTATACTGTTGTCTAATAAGTGTGCAATAGCGTTATGTCTAAAAAACCAATATACATACCTTAATTTAAAAATTCTTATTGCAAGAAAAAAAAGCTCACCGTTATCTGAGTTTTAGCAAGTTATCATCTTTTTGTTGGTGGAGAGTCTTGCCTTGACGTTGATGGCTAATGACTGACTGATCAGGTGGTAGTTACTAAAGGTCGAGGTGTCTGTAGCCTCTTTTTAAAATAAGTTAGGAGTGAAGTTTGCCACACTGATTGGCGTTTCCTTTCACACATGACTTCTCTGTAGCATACGATGTTTTGGATAGCATTTAACCACAGTAGAAATTCTTTCAAAATTGGAGTCAATCCTCTCAAATCCTGCCACTGCTTTACCAACTAAGTTTATGTAACAGCCTAAATCCTTTGTCGTCATTTCAACAATTTTCAAAGTGTCTTCACCAGGAATAGTTTCCATCTCAAGAAAACATTTCCTTTGCTCATCCATAAGAAACAACTCCTCATCCATTATAGTTTTATCATGAGATTGCAGCAATTCAACAACATACTAATGAAAATACTTTGAAATAGTGTGAGAATTACCAGAATGTGACACAGAAACACAAAGTGGACAAATGATGTTAGGAAAATGGCACCCACAGACTTGCTCAACACAGGGTTGTCACAAAACCTGAATTTGTAAGAAACGCAGTATCTGCAAAAATGCAGTAAAGCAAAGCACAATAAAACTAAATATGCTTGTACCTTCTAGTCTGGAATGTGGTTCTCAAGTTATGTGGATCAGAATCAAATGGGTCTTGAAAAAATGCAGATTCCTGGCTCTATCGCTTGAATTCAGAGGCTCACAGCATGGACCAGAGATTTGTATTATATTTTATTTACTAATTTTTTAATGGTTGTTTATTTTGAGAGAGAGAGAGGCAGAGAGAGAGGAAGACAGAGGATCCAAAGTGGGCTCTGAGCTGACAGCAGAGAACCAGATGTGGGGCTCAATCTCACAAACCGTGAAATCACGAACTGAGCTGAGGTCAGACATTTAACCAACTGAGCCACCCAAGCACCCCAGGTATTTGGATTTTAAACCAGAATGCTCAGCGATTTGACAGAAATGAACATCAAAACCTACTTTGAGAATTGCTAGTCTACAGTATTCTATCACTTTATTCAAAAGAGAGGTAGAAGTAAAATAATGTCTGTTGAGTTCTTACTACCTGCAGCCTTTGTAAACACTATGCCATTTAATTCTGTCAGAAGTTCTGTGAGGACAATTTAGTCAAGAATTTAGTCAGGGTCTGCATCTAAAGTCTGGACTCTTCTGTTAGCAAGCATGTTGCTGCCTCTTCCCGAGATGGGAGAAAGGCAGGGTGTTCAGGAACAGATGACACAGCCTGGGGGTGGTGTTTCTTCTCCCAAGCTGTCTCCCCTCAGCTGGCCTCCCTATGGCCCCCCAAAGTGATCCAACAAATGCATATCCAACCGTGGCATAACATTATACTGTCTTTATTACACTGTGGCTTACTTTTTGCATTGAGCAGTATAATTTAAACATCTTTTGGGTTGGGTTCCCTGAAATTTGGCACATTGGAAGACATTTTTTTGGAACTGCCATTAGCGTAAAAAAGAAATATAGTAGCATTAAGTCTATTGACTACATTGTTATAGCATGGAGCTTGGGTGGTTTATGTCTTAGATTCAGTTAATTTTGTTGTAGAGTCAAGAAAATGTATGGATGGATTTGCACAAATTCATCACTACCATTGGAAAAGCTTCAAATACACACTCTATTTCCCATTGTTTAGGAGAACTATACTTTTCATAAGGAAGCACCATATTTTTGTTTAAGACTAAGTTTGGTTAAGGTTGCATCTGATGTTCTTGAAAGCTGGCAGAAGATAAGACCTAGGGTAGCCCCAGACTGGTGGGAGAGTTTGTGCTTTGCTGTTGTTGTTATTCTTTTAAGACATTTGTTAGTAACAGGAGATTCAGAAGTGTCAGTTCAACCTAATCAGACTGATTGTATGTGTAAGAACCCTAGAGCTTGTTATAAATACTCTCTTCTTAGTCATTCTCGTCCCTCACGTTTAAGCACCATAGGTCGAGATGGTTCTACTGGAAGATCTCCCACTACAATGTGAGAAATGGTAGACCCCAAACTTCTCCAATTCTACTATTGCCAGCCCAGTATGACCCACAGTTCTTTCCAGTCCAGACAACTGAAGAGCCTCTTATATGGTTATCCCCACAATAGCCAGTTTCACCATCATTTTTTTTGATATGCTTAAGAATTTTTTAATTAATTTTCATTCACTAATTAATTAATTAATTTTTAGAGAGAGAGCATGAGCAGGGTAGAGAGGCAGAGGAAGATAAAGAGAGAGAGAGAAAGAGAGAGAATGAATCACAAACAGGCTTCCACTCAGGGCTCAATCCCATGACCTTGGGATCATGACCTGAGCCAAAATCAAGAATCAGACACTCAACTGACTGAGCCACCCAGCCGGTATCACCACCGTAACATGCAGATGGGGTTAGGTCATTTCCTTGTTTAAAACAACTAAGTGACTGCCCATTTTGATTACATTAAAAACAAAAGTCATTTAAGTCACATTTAAGTCATTTAAGGCCATGCGTGATACGGCTGCTGCCTGCTTCTCCAACCCCTCTGCCTTCCATCTACATTACAGTCTGCTGGCTTTCCCTCAGCTCCTGGTGCATATACCAACTGCTTTCATACTAATGGCCTTTGACACAGTTTCTATGCATCCTTCAAGTCTTCGTTCTTAAGTCATCTATCTCTTTGGAAAGTCTTCCTCCATCATTTGACGTTGCTTTCCCACCATTTATCAAAGATATTTTGTGTCTTTGTTTAAAGTGGCTTTCCTGCAGAAGGGTGGGTTTGTGAGCATGTTCATACCCATAGCTCAGCCCAGGGGAGACCTGGCACATATCAGAAGCTGAAAAAAGAAGAAGCAGTCAGGGCCTGGTCATGGCTGAACATCCACCTCATTAAAAACTGCAAATAGTGCACCAAACATCCAGATATGCTGATGTCGAATTAAGAGTATGATAAAAATTACTGTTGCCTTCTAGAAACCTAAAAATGAATCTGAGATAACACACCATGTGGGGAAAAATGTGTACAAAAATTTATAGAGACCTAACAGATATTGTAACTGAGGAATAAAGCAGGAGTAAAGCTTATAAATAAGCAAATACTTATTTCATAGCAGCCAGTATTACCTTGGAGGAAAGAGCTCATTTTCGTGGCTGGGCAAAGGTGACAGGTAGCATTTTTGATCCCTGATGTTAAGAGCTTCAGATCATGATGCAGCGAACCCCCTGTCATGTACTCCCATCATATTTAGAAGAGATTTCTGCATCTCTTCCTATTATTTGAATGTGGCTGGCCTTTCAGAACTCTTCCTGTGCCCTGAAAGGAATAAAATAGTGACTAAGGTAGGTGTGTCACTGAAAGATTTCAGAGATGTAATTACATATTATTCTGGTAGGTTACCTGTAAGAGTATTGCCAGTATAGCCTTGGAAAGCCAGCAGCTGGAGATACCCAAAGCCTTTGTTGATAGCCTATGTCAGAAGTACAGGTTAGTTTGCACAGAGCAGACTTAGACTTTAAAGAGTTCCTGCCACCCCTGTGAATGTAGCGTGGAGTCTAAATGTCATAAGATCGTACATATCCACCATTCGTTATAATTTACAAGGCACGTTTACATGGTTGTTTCATTCGCTCATCCCAACTACCCTGTGATGTGATGTAGATACAGTGATCATCATCCTACAGGAAAGGAAACTGAGGCTATAAGTGACTTAGCGGAGACCATCCAGCCTGTCAAAAAGTGGAGCGCTTGCATCCCCCTTTTTTTTTTAAATTTATGTTTATTTATTTTGAGACAGCAAGTAAGCACAAGCAGGGGAGGTGCAGAGAGAAGGAGAGACAATCCTAAGCAGGCTCCACACTATCAGCTCAGAGCACAGAGTTTGATGTGGGGCTTGAACCCATGAACCGTGAGATCGTGAGCTAAGCTGAGTTCAAGAGTCAGTCGCTTTAGCAACTGAGCCACCCTGGCGCCCCTCAGGTCCCTTTTTGTAGCTGCCTCTCATTTCCCTTCCCTGTTCTCATCAGTTACATTCTTTCCTTCCCTAACAGCAACACAGAACTTTACTGGTGATTTCTTTGCATTGCAATAGTAGGAACTTCAAAATCTTATTTAAACATCTCTTTCTCCCTCCAAAACTCAACTCCTTACAGTATTTATTTTGCAAGCTGGAAGATAGTTAGGCCGTGAGGGAATTTCCTAACTATGTTTCCTGATGTTTCACTTTTCTTTTTACTGTTTCAAAAGTAACAACCACAATAGTTATTTATTGGGAGATATTATTATTGACATTTTATTATTATTGACATTTTAATCATCTACTTGTCATAATCACATTGTCAGGTTGGTTTTATAAGTGTCTTCATTTTAAAGTTAAAAAAATATGTTCATTTATTTATTTTGAGAGAGAGAGAGAGAGAGAGAACTGGGGAGGGGCAGAGAGAGAGGGAGAGACAGAATCCCAAGCAGGCTCCATGCTGTCAGTGCAGAGCCCGACACTAGTCTCAGATTCATGAACTGTGAGATCATGACCTGAGCTGAAATCAAGAGTCAGATGCTTAACCACCTAGCCACCCTGGCCTCATTTTATAGTGTAGGACATGCAGTCTGAAGGAGTTGGATACCTCGCTGAAGAGTACATGGAAAATTACTGAGGAGCCCTTGTTTCTGCTTTGTGACCCAGGAGCTGCTAACACTGTGTGTCCCAAGTGAGGGAATCCATCGCCAAACCTCTCACAACAGGTGCTTGCTCATAAGAAATCAGCTTATTAGGGGCATCTGAGTGGTTCAGTCTGGTAAGTATCTGACTTTGGCTTAAGTCATGATCTCATGGTTTTTGGGTTCAAGCCCCTCATGGAGCTCTCCACTGACAGTGCGGAGCCTGCTTGGGATTCTCTCTTTTTCTCTCTCTCTGCCCCTGTCCCACTCTTTGTTCTCTCTTTCTCTCTCAAAATAAATAAATAAACTTAAAGAAATTTGCTTATTGGTAATAGGCAGACTCTAGGACTGTTTAGGGGAAAGAAGACTATTTTCTTGGTGTGTGTATCACTTAGGATTAGGTTCAGCTTCATACAACATCTACCCTACCCCCTACCCCAAATGAAAACAAAATGAAACACAAAAATGAGTTATTTACAAGTTAAACAAGACATCATGTAAAAGAGATGTGAAGTTAGCCTGTTTGGGAGCCCATGATCATCAGCTCATGATTGTAAGGGACTCAAGCTTCCTTCTATATGCTTCTATTTTCCCTTATTAGTATATGACCTCATTTCCAAGGGTGGATGCTGGAGCACCACCATTGTGTCCCTATTCCATCCAGGAAGAAGGAAGAAGCAGTTAGGGGCATGTGTCGGCTGTCTTTCAAGATGCCCATAACACTTCTGCTTGCATCCCCATGTTGGTCTGGTCTTAAATGCCACAACTAGTGGTCGGGATGCCACACATCTTGGTATGACACAGAGCTATTATTTGTGGAGTCCTGGCATAACCAACCAGGAATCCTGCCACCATCTCCACCCTAGAATCTCTTATGACATCCCATGGCAGTCATTCCCAAAACTCAGGGTCTTAAGAATCACCTGAAAGCTTGTTAAAAATTCAGATTCTTGGAGCTACTATTAAAGATTCTGATAGGAGAGGGGTGTGTGGGTAGCTCAGTTGGTTAAGTGTCCACTCTTGGTTTGGTCTCAGGTCATGATCTCATGGTCATGTGATGGAGCCCTGCATCAGGCGTCACACCAGGCATGGAGCCTGCTTAAGATCCTCTCTCCCCTCTCTTTCCTTCTGCCCTTCCCAAATATGTGTGTAGGTGTTCTCTCTCTCTCTCTCTCTCTCAAAAAAAGATTCTGATAGTAGATTTGGAATGGGGCCCAATAATCTTCATTTTTCTCAAGTAGCCTACCTCTTCATTCAGGTGATCTTGTTGCAAAAGGTTAGGGACACATCTACCTCTTGAGAAAGATCATATGGAGTTCAATCAGAAACCAGGAACAGAGAACAGATGATATGGTATGATGTAATCTGGTGAACTCAGTTAAGAAAATAAACCCCATTGTTTCTCCTGTAGTTAAATGATATATACTATCTAACCTGCCTCTCTAGTAGTTGCAGAGAAGTTTGCAAACTGAAAGAAATGCAAGTAAATTTTCTTTTGTAAGAAAAGAGGGTGAAATTAATAAAATATTTTTGTTTGTATTTTTATTTTATTTTTTAATGTTAATTTATTTATTTTGAGAGAGAGAGAGTATATGTATGCATGTGAGCAGGGGAGGGGCAGAGAGAGAGAATCCCAAGCAGGCTCCACAGTGTCAGCACAAAGACCAACCCAGGGCTCCATCTCACCAAGTGTGAGATTGTGACCTGAGCTGAAATCAAGAATCTGACATGTAACCAACTGAGCCACCCAGGCGCCCCAATAAAATATTCTTTTAATTCTGTGAACTACCCTACTCTAAATTAATTTGGGCTGTTTTTCAAATTTAGGATTCATTTTTTTGAAATGATCTAATGTAGATAGGGCCTTATCCTTACAGCCTGAAATGAGAAAAAGTTTAGCCATCTCAAAAGATGGCGTGCAGCTATTAGAATCCTTTCTCCATATGATTTAAAATAAAGCAAATTAGAAAGAAGACAGCATGGGGAATATACAAAATGAAGGCAGAATATCTATGGTTACAGATTTTTTGGTCACAGAATTAAGATTGACTCCTTGAAACACAACCCAGGTTACGCTCAGCCAAAAACAGTATGTAAAGAGTAGGGAAACAATACTGTGGCAGTCATGAAAACCCAAGTCCTCTTAAAACAAAAACTGGGGAAAAATGGTAACATTATCATTCCTTCCTTAACAATCACATCATAAATAACCTTCCCCAGCTAGCAACAAAGTCTTTTCATCCAGAATTTGAAGGCAGAGACCTCATAAATTGACTGGGATATTCTTCCCCTGTTTGACCACAAAGCAGTGATTATTTGAAACTGTAGGCTCCTGCTGGTATGTTTTTCAGAGCAAGTCACTGGTGGGTTTGAGAACAGTTGACGTTCATTGCTTTGGTGACTGACACCTCAAAGACAATGTGATAAGAATCACAAGCACCCCTTTGGCGAGGGATGCATCAGCGTGGTCTTTCAGATGTCATCTCAGCCATCTCTAAGATTCTCCCTGAGGATCTCTATGATTGCCTCAAGTCCAATCCATCCCTCCTGGAGGTGGCAAGGTGTGGCTACACGTACATTTGATTATATAAAGAGATTGAATATAAAAAACAAAACTTAATCCGAGAAGGAATGTAAATCCAGTCTTCTCCTGCCCTGTTGAAATGTAATGTCAGTACTTGAGAATTTTTTTTGCCACTAAACGGACTTGGGCCAGATACTGACACTCAGACATCAATTTCTGTGGGGGCTTTTTGTTTGTTTAGTTTTTTGTTTGTTTGTTTTCTTTTTTTTGTGAAGCAGTAAGAAGAATGTCTTCATGATTACCAAAAGTATGTGTGGATAGGTGGTAATGAAGATCAATCACTTTTTCCTTGTGCGATACCCAAACCTTTTGAGATATAGATCGGTGAAACTGAAGCATGAATAAGATTTGTATTTTCAATGCGTTTTATATGGATTTTTTAAAAATAGTGTCTTATAAAAGTTTTTTTTTAACTTAGCATCTTCCTTAAGAATGAGGGCAAAAATATCCAAAGGATACATTGCAAGAAACATGAACCATTCGTTCTCTTAGTCTATTCCTTTAATCATGTAACCCTAATCTACCAACTTCTTAACATCCCTGCATTAGTGCTTCTTGGCTCCAGCCATCTCTCACTTTGAGGTATCTTGCTGCCATTGTAGTTTAATGACCCACAGCCTATTGACAATATTGCTGCTTTGGTTGTTACTCATGTAGGCAGTTTTAGACAATTGGAACAGCTCATGGAAATGGCAGTGTCCCACACAGATGTGGTTAACCCTGCAGAGCTCTGGATGAACACATGTTTTGGAAAGAAGAGAGTCCTTTGTTATTAGGATTGATTTCATTTCATTGTGCTTTTGGCTCCTTTTTCAGCACTAGATTCTTATGAATTTTTTAAAAACACAATTAATAGTGAAAAATATACCCAAGTTAGTGGACAGCATGGGGACCCACCCACATCTGGAAGTGTAGATGAGCAATGAGACTTCACTATTCAAAAGCAAAGGCAAAATGAGACCATTTAATCAACACTTGTAAAAGCATGCACAATACTTATAAAGGATTTTTCACCAGAATTCCATTTGTTTATTGCTGCTTTATGGTTTTCCAAATTGGAGAAAACTATTTCAAACATGTATGATACACATATGAGCAATTTCCAGAGAAGAAACCTTTGCCAAAACTCATCTAGCAGCCATCCAGGGAAGCTGCTGTCTCTCTTGGTCAGAGAGCTGTTTTGGGGGCCTGTAGGGCTCCCCTAGTGCAGCATGGGCCTCCTGTTAATTTATTATTATTATTACTTTTTAAACATGAGTAACAAAGGACGCAATGTCTTTTTTAATAATAGTGAAGTCCAGGACTTTTAAGAAAAAAATGATTAAGACCAATGTAGTGATCAGATGATAGAAAAAAATAAAAATAAAAAAGACAACAAGGGGCAGAAACCCAGCCAAGAGGTAAAGAGACTTTTCATTTTCTTCATGAGACTGGGGATTCTCCACGGAAGTAAAGGCGCCATCCGCACAGACAGAGTTACTTATGATGGACATTACTTATGACATTACTTAGGCAGAAAAAGAAAACCCGAAACCCAATTCTCCAGCCTTTAAATGAATTCCCAGCTACAAACCAGAAGAGTAACACTATTAGGTCTTCAGGGCAGTTGGATTGGCTCTGTACTACTCAGGTTTCTTTTCACGATGTTGGCATGACTTGTGGGATCCATATATTATTTATGTGGCACCACTACCATGTTTTTAAACAATCTTTGGACATATGCCCATGAATTAGTTTAGTCTAATTCTCCCTCTTTCATCCATAATGAGTTCTAGCCTTCGTAGCCAGCACGACTTGGGCATACTCTATATCTCCTGGAAGACGTTGGGGTAATCCCGGGGGCTCATTATTTCTAATTACTTCATATCTGAATGTGTAGGGCTGAGCTCACTCCACAAACCAGCCAAAGGAGGTAGGATTCTTCTCTCTACCACTTTATTCTCAATTATAAATATGTATGTTTCACAACCAGACCCTTGCAGCCAAAACCTAAAACGTGCATCAATTTCTGGCATTATCTGGAATACAGGATGTAGTACAATTAACTCTAGGGAGTGTTGACACATATCCAAAAGATGAGGAAAAGATGATGTCAATAGGTAAAGACCAGGACAGGATATAGGGCTTGAGGAATTCTGAAAAGAGTTATGGTACATGCTCCTTGGGGCAGCATGGCCATCAAAAACATGATGCGTTAGTTGAGACTTTTAGCTTAGCCATATTTCAGTGGGCTTGAAACTAGGGTGACCAATTCCTCTGAGTTTGCAGCAGATTTTCTTGGCTTCAGCACTGAACATCCTACATCCCAGGAAACCTCTCAGTCCTAGTCAAAACTGGGATGATTGATCACCGTATAAGAAACATAGACATCAGTGTTTGAGAGATGTAAGTTAATACAATGCATTTTAAAATGACATTAGAAATTAGTTGTTTCTGTCATGCCACCTCTAAGAATATTTTCATTATTCTCCACTTGTTACTGAAGGAAGCTAGCAAGAAAGAGGCATTCAAGAAGTAGAACCTTCAGCCATGACACTGGTAAGATGGACTTCTTTACGACTTAAACTCAGTAGTTATGAATACTATGGTAGAATAATACAGAGAGCTTTTTGAATTACATGGTTTCAGAGACATCAATCCTGAAGTAGGAGCATTCATTTTCTTCCACGCCCCCCTTTTTAAGGAGGATTCTGTGCTGTGCTGTTTAGCTCAAGGGCCCTACAAGAAGATTTCTAGAAAGTTCAGCTCTACGGAACACTGTGCAAAACCCTCCACTCTATATCTAAAGAGCTTCTGGTAAAAAAATGAAAATATTTTTTCATTCAGATATTTTTGGAGACACACCTGTGTTTTTTTGGATGGTCACCAC
The DNA here is from genome assembly GCA_028646485.1 of Cryptoprocta ferox. Classification (NCBI taxonomy): domain Eukaryota; kingdom Metazoa; phylum Chordata; class Mammalia; order Carnivora; family Eupleridae; genus Cryptoprocta; species Cryptoprocta ferox. The sequence goes on from CM053567.1 coordinate 55,914,509, forward strand.
GTGGAGACAGACTTTGCAGCAGGCACATGGTAATCTGGTTCAATTCAGCTTACATTTGGGAGCAAATGCCTTGTATCTGGGACCCAAAGAATAATGCACAGCTGCACCTTGCATAAAATCAATACACCAGAATTCAGCCAAAGAATACTTTCATCATTGTTCAGCTGTTGAAAATGCAGAGCAAGAGAGTGGAGGGTCAATTTTACCCAAGCCGTGATGGTTCTTGGATTATCATCCTGAAATCAGAGAAAATGATGGAGATTTTTTCTGGGATCAGAGTTGCCATTGTAGGGGAAATTATGTGCTGAGACTGGATAGATCTTGGGAACTGCCACATGCAGATGGTGGCATATGAGTTCCCTTAATTAGGAGGGGTGGAGAAGATGATTTTAGAAATTATAGGCTGTTTGTTTGTTTTAACCCAGACTTCAAAGACACTGCTAGGGACTGAATGTTTGTGTCCTTCCAAAATTCATATATTGAAATCTTAATCCCCAATGTGAGATGGAACATTTGGGAGATAATTAGGTCACAAAGATGAAACTTTCATGATGGGATTAGTGCTCTTATAGGAAGGGACTGGAGAGGACTTGGTTCCTCTCCCTCTGTGCAGTCTGTGTGATGTGGGGACACAGCAAGAAAGCAGCTGACTACAAACCAGGAAGAAGTGCCCTTACCAGGAAAGGACCACACTGGCACCTTAATCTTGAACTTCCAGCCTCTAGAATGGTGAGAAATAAATGTCTACTGTTTAAGCCACCCAGTGTATGGTAAGTTGTTATAGTAGCCTGAACTAAGAAGAAAGACACCTTATTTCTTAACAAAATTGAGCCATTTTAGGAAGTAGAGAAGTTTGTAGTAGACATGTTTGGATTGGTGTCTCTGATTTTATTAAATGAGACTGTACTCTCGGAGCTCTTTTGGAAGGACAAAGAATCAAGCAGCCTTTGAAGCCACTGGTGAAGGCTACATCCTACCAGAAATGAGAAAAATCTGCAAAGAGTATCAGACCAAGTTCCAGGTAATCATGCAGTAAAATGATGTTGGAAAGACAGAACCTCAAAATAGATCAATGCCAGAAATTAAATGTAGCCTGTATGATTTGTCATTAGAATTTGGGCATAGAATAGCCTTTCTAGACCTAAGTTTTGGTTATAGACAATTTAATAGTCCTGCAAAATATACATACCAAGTTGAAGAGTTGAGGAGATTCCTATGTTGAAGGGTTTTGTTTGTTTGTTTGCTTTGTTGTCATTTTGTCATTAACAGGATGGGGAGAGAAAGGTCCTACTTTCATGTTTGTGTTTCAGGGCTTCTGGTAGATGGGTCCCTGGCAAAGTATGATGGAACACAGCTTACAGGATCTGAGACACCCAGTTCAGGTCAGTGGGTAGTGATTTACAGCAAAGAGTTTCTAGTCAAGGTTAGACTTCACCACCAATTGGTGAAATGACCTGAATTTTCACAGCCAGTGGAGCTCAGACGAGGGAAGAAAGAGAAAGAAGTGACTGTGGCAACCTTCAGGAAACAAAATCAAATGATAGAGTTTGGCTACAGCTCTTGGGGTAAACTTGGGAACTAGAATAGAACTCAGTTTGCCGTTATATCCAGACTAGCAAACAGCCCGGTCACTGATGACTAAGGGGCCAGCCAGAGTCATCTGTGACAGATGACTCCCAGGATTGATCACAAACTGGTTAGGGACTAAACTCTAGATATTAGTAGATATGACAATAAATCTGTGACTGCACAAGATTTGGGAAGACGGAGTCACACACATAGCCACCTTATTTGTGCCAAGGGGTTTTTATAAAAGAACTCCAGTAACACATGATCTTCCTTTCCTTACAGACCAGTCAGAACAGGAACTAACCCAGGCTGCTGGTTGCCGCTCTGGAATCTGACTCTGGAGATGCACAGAAACGGGGAGGAGGATGTTGAACCCAGAGTTAACATAAAAACTGGGATAAAGCTCCTAGGAGCCAGAAGGTAGCTGGATCACAACGTATGTGTGAAAATGTAGACGCAATATGGAGGAAAGGCTGGACCCCACGAGGAGGACCTAGGTTCAGAGAGCAATGATATCCCTGCCCCTTTCAGTCTCTAGCTGGGATTGAGAACACTTGGTGATGTGAAAACCTAGCTGGGGTGGGAAGCTGATAACTGAATATTAAGGCCATCTGGCCAGCTGTACGCATTGCCTCCTTGACAACTCTCCACACAGAAGCTTCCGTGGTGCAGGGGGAGTCCCGAGGGGCAGGGTCACCTGTTTGAGATGGAAGGAATGCTAAACACAAAGTGACTGTGTCCAGAAAGTAATGTTTAGGCATTCCCAGCCCTACAGCAGCTCTCTGGAAAGGGCACAGACTGAGGCCCTGGCTTCTAACCCTCTTCGCAGAGATTCTTTATCTACCAAGGATGCCCCCAGGAGAATAAGTGTTCTCAGGAAAAACACGGAGACTGCTGAGGAGAATAAAAAGAAAAATCCCAAGTGGAGGAACTATTCCAGATGAAGCATACTTGATGGGCTGGAGAAATTAAGGGGTTTAAAATAAGGACGCGTCAAATATTCTCAGAGGTGAAGGAAGATATTGAAGACAGGAAGCAGAAATAAACAGTTACACGTAACCAACTGGAGATATTAAATAGGAAAATATACTAATTTAAATAAATAGCATAAATGAATCAAATGGTGAATTGGACATAGATAAAAAAAGAACTCGTGTACAAGGAGATTGGGGTGCAGAGCTTGTTTGAAGCAATTGGAAAGGAATAAGGAAATAGACTCTACAAAATAAAATGAAGCATTGTGGAGGACACGATAAACCACCCTGATACAGAAGTGATCCCAGAAGGGGAGAATAAATGGAGAGGATGACAGAGAATTTCCCAGATTTAAGAGAGCATGTTAAAATCTCAGATTCAGAAGGTTCTGAGCTGCATGAGACAGGTCTTGGGTCCCACCTTTTATTCCCTCCATTGCTTGCAGCTCCCCGAAAGTATAACTTCCGGGACAGCATGTTCCCTAAACTAATGTGAGTTCCTCTTCTCTCTGACGCGTGAATGAGGCCATGCAGGAGCCCTCTCGCCACCTGGAAGTACTGACCACACCCACTGAGTGTGGGTAGGTGGGAACTGTTGGATAAATACGCCTTTCTTTCACCGGTTGATTGGACAGCTCTGAAGCAGTATGTTCAGATATCTCCAAGGGGTCCCAATGGGGACAGGCCCCAGTCATGCAACTAGAGCACCCTTCCTTGCACAAGCTTTCAGTCCCCACCCCCCACTCCGTTCCTATTTTCTGGGATCACTGTTTGATGAGTCAAGCTGCTATGGTACCAATACCAGCAGTTCCCTCAGGCCATACTCCTTGTTCTTTGAGAAAACAAAGCCCCTATTGATTTAAGCCACCATAAATTGGGTTTTCTATTATTCACAGGTGAACACAATTGTAGCTAGTATACATTAGACAGGAGACGCAGTAGCTGTCTGAATGGTGGACGTTGGGCCCTGCTGTTGAATGTTTGAGTTCAGGATAATTCTTGATTCCCCGGCTTTATGGAGAGGCAATACTCTCAAGTGCCTTGGAAAGAATTTTACTCAGCTCAGCAGAAGACAGGAAGGAAGAGGGGGTGGAGGTTGAGGCAAGAACTGGAAGAAGCCCTGGGTGCCTCCTGGGATGTCCCATGCTTTGTGGAAAACTGCAATGATTCCAGCAAGACAAAATTTGGTAAGGCCAAAAGTATTTCCAGCTTTCCCCCTTCCTCATCTTCTGTCCTATGCCTGTTATACTGATCAGAACAGTGCGTGGAGAAAAATGACAAATATCCAAAAATGCCAAGTGATTCATATAAATTGGGGCATAGAAAAAAAACTAAATGAAAAACCAAAATAAGAACAGAAACAAACAGCTCTGGATATGGGAGAAGGACCAAGAGAAAAGAGGAAGGTTGGGGGAGGAAAAAGAGAACTATCTAATAAGGATTTTTAAAAGTTTTGATGTGTATTATATGATATCATTCCTCCTCCCAGCTGCTCTGGGAGACTTCAGTAACCATTTAATTATATTTCAAGAATTTGGGTTATGAATTTGTGTTTGAGCAGAAATATCATGCTGATAGAGGTCATGAAGTGTCAGTCTCATGAAGACTAACAGTATAATATTTCATGAACATTGGAGCATTTGGGAGGAGAAAATTAAGCCATCTTTAGATGCAGATGTGGGCTCACTAGGTGAGTGGGAAGGCTTGCTGTGGGCATGCTTCAGACTTGTGCCTAAGCAAATCTGCAGACCACTTTAATTATAAGCCATGTATTTACAGTAATGGACTCTTACTTGTTTGCTCAAGGGCTTCTTCCAGACCCCACATCGATAGGTGCTGTTCCTGATATAATGTGATCCTGCTTTTAGGGCCACAGCTAGTTCATTGAGGGATGAGTGGCTGGTGAGATGGACCAACCAGAGTCTTCTTTCTGGAATTGTAGAAATAAGACCCACAAAGAAGGAGCTAACTCTATAAGTAATATAACATGCAAACTTGGGAGCGGCTCATATCTCAGCATCTTCCTATGCCTTATATCTTTGGAACTGAATGTTATGAGCAAGAGAAAAATCTCAGCTTATCCCCTTAAGATGTTTCCTTTAATCTTCTCCCCCAGACCTAAGCATTATAGGTTTTACAGGGTGGGTATCAGTTATGCCCAGTGCATGTAATCAGTGTTCCTGACCCCGGTACAACCCCAAGTGTTCAACCTCAAGCTCTCATATTTTTGTTTTCTTTTCTGTTTTTAATGTTTATTTTTTAAAGAGACAGGGCATGAGTGGGAGAGGGGCAGAGAGAAAATCCGAAGCAGGCTCCAGGCTCTGGGCTGTCAGCACAGAGCCCGATATGGGGCCTGAACCCATGAAAAGTAAGATCACGACCAAAGCCAAAGTTGGACACTCAACAAACTGAGCCACCCAGATGACCTTTTCATCTTTTTCTAGAACAAATAGTTTGTGTGAGAACACTGACTTTGAGGGGGCCTCATTTAGAATTATGGAAGCCTTTTCCACTCTATCTGAGTCAGGGTAAGTAGGTCATAGCCCAGATGGTCATCTTGGGTAGTTAAAAGCAACAACAGCTTCCAGTACTAAAACAGGTAAGGGACACCAACAGGCAAGTAACAAAAAGATGGTCGCAAATCACATTTAAGGCCATTCAACTTCCCCGATAACCAAAGAAATGCAAATTAAAACAGGTTTTTATTTTTGCCTCTCATACTGATAAGGGATAAGACAACTTCTTTATAGGTAAGAACATAGAGGGATAAAGAGAAGTACTTTCAGGGGTATAAGCAAATACAATGATTATGGAAAGCATTTTGGCAATTATTATAGGGATTTAAAACAAATATATCCTTAAATTTAAAAAATTACATTTCTAGGAGAGCCTGGGTGGCTCAGTCAGTTGAGCATCCAACTCTTGGTTTCAGCTCACGTCATGATGTCATGGTTTCCTGAGTTCGAGCTGCGAGGAACCTGCTTGAGATTCTCCCTTAGATCTCCCTCTCTCTCTGCACCTCTCCTGCTCATGCTCTCTCTGTATCACTCAAAGTAAATAAATAAACTTTAAAAAACTACATTTCTAGAAACTCTTCTAAGAAGATAATTAGGCAAACTTAAGAAATGCACAAGAATCTATGGATGCATTTGCACAGCAAAAAGTCTGAATATGCATTCATATTTTAAATTCATAATATGAACAGTATATTCCTCTGGTGTGGCAGTAATTCATGTTTAATATATTTTATGCTATCTAAAATTGTTTATGAGGAACAAAAAGATTCTATTTTATGGTGGGGGTAATAATGGTGCCAAGAATATAGTTGATAGCAGCTACAGAGACCAGGGTGAGCAAAAATGCCATTATGGTCCCTGAATGTGTGAAGCTAGTCTCCAGAAAGCTCTGTGGGGCCCATCCTTGGTCCAGGCTCCACTGTCTAGTCTGTGGATCATTTTCTTGGATTCTACTGACTAACATTCATCATAGCCCTCAGATTCCCTTGCTTCAACACTGGCCTCATGTTGGTTCCCAAGCAACTGACTGTATACTGACTATTGGCTGGCAGCATTTTCTTCATGCTTAATTCTTTGAACTTTTTTTGATCATTCGTCGGTGACTAGGCAACGTACTTAGTCACCAGTCATGAATGTAATAGCAACTTTTGGAGAATTTTGACTTTTACTTAGAGTCACCTAAAGAATTTTTAACAGATATGGAATCCATCCCCGGAAAGTCTATCTAACTGGTCCAGGATGGGGGCAAGGCATGGATAATTTAAAAAATCTCCCCGGTAAATCTGATGAGCCACCAGGCTTGAGAACCTCCACCACAGGGGCTAAACACACAGGCCCATTTCCGATCACAGAGGAGGTGGCGTAGACCTTTGGAGTGATCAGAAAAAACATCCTATTAAGGTGGGTAATTACCTGCTTGATCATGCTCTGAACTGGAGGAGCAGTTTTCAACAAAAGTCTAGTTTCAGAAGTATCTAAATGAAGGATTTTAATAGTAAAAAAAATTTACAAAAACGCCTCCTCACTTTGTGGTTCTTCTTTCTTCTGATGACCAAAATGGTAGACGGCAGTCAACTAATCATTTGACCAATATATGCCATATCTCAACTCGCAGGAGCCACGCAGCATTGTGGAAAACTGTACCAGTTGAGAACTTTTGTTTTTTACCCTCTGTTTGCCTCACTGAATAGGACTGAGTCTGCCAGGCATTCTCTCAGAGCCTCATTAGGCCTGTGTCTGAATTTTGGATGAGTCACCACCAATGACATTGTTAGGTAGCAAGCATTTCCCCAGCAAACTCCTTTGCAGTCTCTCACAGCAGGAATTCTCAGAGACATGTACTCTATTCAGCCTTTTTGCTATTAATGTTCATAATGCAACATAATAGACTTCTACTTTACAGAAATAGTCTCTTAGTTTCCCCTAATTTCTCTGTGCTTAATCCAGCATTATTAGTTCACTCATTTAACTATTCTTTATTTGTTTCATCTAGAATGCTCAAATTCAGATACTACTGTATCATTTTTTTAAGGTTGTCAGGCTTACTGTTAAACTGGCCATGTTACGTTTTCCATGTGTGAGATTTTAGATTTCTCTGGGTACTGGTTGCTTCTTAAGGTAAATTGAGACACCTCCTATGATTGGCCTCTGATCTTGTTTAAACTAAATGAGAACTCTGAAAAATCAAGAGGATGTATGTATGGTTTGCACTTAGTTCCTATGAAAATCCTCGACTAAGAGAGAAATTTGGCTTGAGATTAAGTGTCTTTTTGTTCTTCTTGGTTTATGCGACGCTCCTGAAGTTTCTGTCTGAGCCTCAACTTCCATGGCATTAGTCAGGCTTGCTTGCTTGCTTTCTCTCCTTGTTTCTCACTGCAGCCCTCGTAAACTCATGTTGTAATGGAGGGTTTTTCAGTTATTTTCTTGAATTACTACAAGATAAGGAGCCTAAGGTAGGGTAGCATTACCAGATTATGTCCATGATTAATCGCATAAGACACTTCTGGGTATCAAAGATTTCATGCTCAAGCATGTTTGAAAATGCGGCAGACTCTCTCTCCTTGGAGATTTACAAAGCACATTAGCACATATCCATTCTCTGAAATGTCTGCAATGTAATAAACAAACACAAAGAACAAAACCCGAAACTATCTGGCTTTAATTCCAACATTTCCCAAACTGCTTTGACCACAGAACCCACCCCCTTTTTTTGCATCCTGTGGACATTTTGGGAGACACTGAAGGAGCAGAACAGTTCAACTTTTTTTTTAAAGTTTATTTATTTATTTTAAGAGAGAGCACGCGTGCATCAGCAGGGTAAGGGCAGAGAGAGAGAGTCTAAAGCAGGCTCCACACTGTCAGCACAGAGCCCAATGTGGGGCTAGAACTGACAAACTGTGAGATCAGACCTGAGGGGTCCAAGAGTTGGACCCTTAACCAACTGAGCCACCCAGGTGTCCCCAGTTCAACTTTTACCAACTGTGCAGTATAAGGCAAGTCACTAAACTTTTTAAAACTTACTTGCCTCATAAGTCTATGTGTGTATGTATATGTGTGGCTATGTATGCATGTGTATATACACACCTGTCTCAAGCCCACCTGTGCATTTAAATCCCACGATCACAGCTAGTTTTCAATGAAGTCCTTGACTGAGCAGTGGTCTCTAGTCCTCACCTGCACATCTTTAAAAACCTGGCCACCCTGGCCTAGCCCTAGATGTTCTGACGCAGAGAGCTGACCTGACTTAGCTGATTCTGCATAGTATTAGTGGGTCACTTCGTGGGGCCCCTGCAGCGACTCATCCCAAAGCACCACACTAAGGGCACAAAACTGCCCAAGAATTTGTACTCCCCTGAGGTCAGAAACCACTCTGAGGGGCTCCCATCTAACCACTGGGGGGGGGGGAGTGTGATTTCCCCTTTGGGGAGCCCCCATGGATGTGTTGCAGCATTATTTGAAATCAGGCCAATCCACACTATCCCCACCCCCCCAGTTTTAGAAGAAAAAAAACCCTACCCCCCCAAACTTGCCTCATTTGTAAAGAAAGGAATAATACCTGTCCCTACCACCTCGTGAAAACACTTTTTAACTTTAGGATTAGTATAAAAATAGTAAGAAATATCCTGAGCAAAACATAATGAACAAACTTAAACAGAGTTAAGATGTAGATTTTTTTATATTTTTAAAAATAGTTCTTTTTGTAGTTGTTGATAAGATGTAATAAAATTATTGATAAAAAGATATATTCATAAATAATGAGATATTTTCATTTGATTATTCTTCTATAAGTCTAGTCAGAAGCACATCAATAGCCTTAAAAATATTTCAGGATATAAAGTTTACTATTACATATTCTGAGATGAAGAAAAACTGCTATATATTTTTCCTTGGGAAAATAAATCCTGAGACATTTTGCATTGGAACTTAGCCAGGTCAAGAATGTTTAACTGGCCTATTAAAATGTTGATAAACACTAGAAGTTTCCAAATGGCACTGGGTTGCACAGGGTCTTTCAAAGATCCTCCACAGTCAGTCCATAAGTTAGAAATAAATGTGGACTTGATAGGAACAGAATTTCTATTTAGAGCAGCTAATCTATGCCTGGACTATCACTGCATAGTTGAATATATTCAGCCGGGTACGTTTCTCCCCAAAGCTGTCCTCCAGAAACCACATTTTTTTTTTTTTTGCAGTTCCATAGATGATAATAGTTCCTTATTTTTCAAGGCAATTTGTATTTTTATTTTCCTTACAGTTCTGAAATGGTTGAAAAGGAGTCCGGACACAAAGTGTAATAAAGAAAGGTGAGGTTGAGGTGAGCAAAATTGCTGGAGTTCAGCCATCACAGCAGTAAATCCGTTTGTGCCTTCACACCTGGTCGTACATCTATATGGGTTTCCTTCCCACTTCATGCTGTCTAATTATTGGAATAATTTTTGGAATGTAGGGGCGCCTGGGTGGCTCAGGCAGTTAAGCATCCAACTTCAGCTCAGGTCATGATCTTGCGGTCCATGAGTTGAGCCCTATGTCAGGCTCCGTGTTGATGGCTGGGAGCCTGGAGCCTGCTTTGGATTCTGTGTCTCCCTCTCTCTCTGCCTTTCCCCTGCTCATGCTTGGTCTCACTCTCTCAAAAATAAATAAACATTTAAAAAATTAGTTATTGGAATGTAGCTCAAAGTTCACATTCTACAGGAAGTCTTCTGGATTCCTTGCTTCTCTGGGTTCCCACAGTCCCAATACATTTCTCTATAGCAGTTGTTACACTGGATGATATTTATTCACCAGTTTATCACCATCACTAGACTCTAAGCTCCTTGAGGTCAGAGAACTGTGTGTTAATGTGTCTTTATTTCTAGTATGTAGCCTCATGTTTAACACTTAGTAAACATTCAATGAAATGATTGAATGGTCAAATGAATAAGTGGTCTGCCCAGTGCTTGCCAGGCAAGTACATTGCCCTCTTTTGACAGATATTTGTCTTTTCCAAAACCTCATTCCCAAGGGTCTTCAATGCATGGGTGCCATACTTTGTAACTTATGACAATGTTACTCTTGCCCCACTGGCCCAACCAACTCTATGACCCAAACATTGACCACTATAGTCTTGCCAGTAGCTGCAAGAATGCTCTATTCTGAGTTGGGACTTTCCTATCCATTTGCCCCCTCCTGTCTTGGTTTGATTCAGTGGGAGGCACATAGAAAGTACAGAGGGCAGAGGGCACATAGAAAGTACAGAGGGCAGAAGTGGAGAGGTTCTGAAAGATGACCCCTGGAAGGCAGAGTTATGCTGTGGGATACAAAGTAGAGAGCTATTGCTGAGCCCCATAGCCCTGATATGTTTTTTTTCCAGCAAGGAATGAATTCCCACTTCTCCCAACTGGGTTGTGCAACTACCTCCCAAGGCTTTGCTTTCTTTTCTATCCCTTTGTGTCCTGACATTAAATTTCTATCATTTAAGATAGCCTAAGCAATTTAGGTTACCAGACAATGCATTTTCATTTCTATATCTACAGATCGGGGAGCAGGAGTGAGACATGGCTTTGTGCGTGGTGCCTTCCCTGGGGTATACCTAAAGCTTTAAGGCACATTTATCAGTGTGGTCATGAATCATGTATTGTTGGTGGTGGTTCTTTCTAATAAAGTTCTGTAAGGCATTCTTACACACATGGGGCTTAAGAATCAGTGCTCTCTAGTGACGTGTGGATTGAGCTAATGCCCCGGAGATTTTCTGGACCAAAGTGACCAACAGCTAGTCGTGTTCCCCTGGGAGTCATTCATGCCCAAACGGTTCCTCTCTGAAACAAGCCATTCCATCTCTTTTATTCTTTCAAGCCACAGACCCATTATGTATTGGATTTTTTAGGTAAATAGTTTGTTGAAAGGATAGAATTTTTGGACCTATGTTGTAACAAGTTAAGATTTAAAAAAAAAAAAGTTCAATGGCAAATCCAAACTTGCAGAAGAGAAGACATTGAGACATAAGGAAATAGTGATAAATCACTGATTTCTTAATATCCTTGCGTCATTTAGTAAAGTATGCTAAAGACGGCTCACAGGCAAGCCTGCACGTTCCTCTCTCTCCCCAGGCAAAGTTGACATTATGTTATAAATATTATACCCTTCTTTAGAAGTTACCTTTTTCTTTTTAAGGAAGAAATGTTCCTCCCATCTCACGAATGTTCTAGAATACAACCATCACTCTTTCCTGAGAAGACTACAAATCGTCTGGTTTCTTTTACTCCCTAAGTAACCAGTTGAAGCCTAGAATTTCTTTATATCCTCTATTTGATCATGCTATCTACTTCTCAATATAATATAATTTTAGAACAAAATACCTTAAATCTTTCTGATCACCCAATCACCATATTTCATGCCACTAAGGCATCATTCCAGAAATCTTGACAAATTCTGGGTTTGCATTTGTCCTAAAGTTCTGGTGCAAGATTGAGATTCATACAGAGCAATCAGAAACAAAACCAAAAATAAAAGAGAATAGCTAAAGCTCAAGTCATCTGCAAGCAGGGATTCTCAAAGGAATACCCTTTTATTTTATGTTTTAAAAAAGATGAGTTTAAAGAGAAAAAGTAGTAATTGATGCATGAGAAGCAGCAGTTGTAAATATTTTTTATTATAAAAATGAAATATTTTGTTTAAAAAAGGGAGGGAATAGTATTAAAATAATCAAAGATTTATAATTAGAAGTTCCCTGTACTCTTAGTTCAATCCCTAGAAAATAAATAGTCCAAATATTTGCTACATAAATATAATTACATAGGAACTCAGTTGTGGCTGAATTTTACTATTTTATACTTTACTTTTTCCGTTTAAAATATAATTTGGATATTCATATATATAATATATTTGTGTGTATATATAACTTACTCTTACATTATTCATGTAATAAGTACACAGTATATCATAGCATAGACATCTATAACTAAGTTTATTAATCCTGTATTAATGCTTAGAGTGTTTCCATTTTTCCCCTCTGTTACAAGCAATCCTTCAAGGAATATTTTTGAAGAATAAAGTTTTGTTCATTTGTGAGAGTCTATGTAGAACGAATTATTAGACATAAAAGCATGGGATCAAAGCATGTATGATTCTAAATTTGGGTAATACAACTACATTGTTCTACAAATATATGATTAGAATTTGTACTTTCACCATAAGGGTGTGCCGAGAAGTAATTACAGCAAGCTAATTAATTAGCTTCAGATCGCTTCACTTCCATGGGCTTCTTCCAAGGCCAGGGAACTTGAAATGTGTAGATGCTTTTAATATTTTTATAACATTAGCAAAAGTAAGATATTTTAACTACAGTTGATTATGACCACTGTCTCTTTACTTTGACTTTCCTACTGTCACACCCCTCACATGCTAGGTGGAGTTAGATTTACTCTTGGGTATTTTGGAGATCAGGCTTAGGGAAGATTGAGCTGGGAATACGTCATTTTAACCGAAATTTGTAAAGACCTTTTGGAAGGTTTTGATATAATACACGATAAATTATAGACTCCTGATATTGTCATATAGGAAAAGTCTTTGTTTTGGGTCATCTTTAGTTATTTATTGAAGAAATATAATTAAATTCAGATTAAAAATTAATGGAATATGAAACCAAAGCAATAAAGATGAGTGGTAAAACCAATAATAAAAGTTATTTTGAAATAAAAAAGTGAATTGTTGAAGAAAAAAAGGAGACATTCAAATCACTCCAAAAGCAGTAATTCATTAAAAGGACATAATTTATTTTAAGTAGTAGTAGTGAATCGGCTCTTGGTTTATTTGATGATTGAATTTATAAAGAACAGTGAATCATATAAATATATTGAAAATGATTCAATTTCTTGTTGATGTGACAGGAAATACTGGCATGGACAATAACAACATATATCACCATGAGAAGGATATCAATTACCCAGGGAGTGCCATCAATTCAAAGAGTCATTAAGATTGATTAGTCACTATGTAACAACATATGAAATCTCCTGAAATATTACAGATCTTAAGTGAAAGAAACTTGCTAGAAGTTTTCCAAATTTACAAATTTAGACCTTCTGAAGATTTATATGATATTTCCAATAAGTTGTAAGTCTGAAAGAAACTTTTCTGAGCTATCAAAAATAAAAAATAAATTTGATCAACCGTGATTTATATTTCTATTTTCTCTCTATATAATTGTCACATGAAATGACAATCAGGAAGTATACAATAAAAAAATATAGGTAGAAAGGTATTATAGAGGGGTGCCTGAGTGGCTCAGTCAGTTAAGTGTCCGACTTCAGTCCAGGTTCACAGGTTTGAGCTCTGTGTGGGGCTCTGTGCTGACAGCTCAGAACCTGGAGCCTGCTTCAGATTTTATGTCTCCTCTCTCTGTTCCTCCCCTGCTTGCACTTGGTCTCTTTCTCTCTTAAAAATGAATAAACATTTTTAAAAAAAAGTATTATAGAGATATCCTAGGCAGTAAATTAATATAAACATTGTTATTTTTGTAGATTTTGCGATGTTTGTGGTGTTTGTCATCTTTTGAAAGGTTATAGTTCATTGGAATTTTTCTCATTATAAGTAAAATTTTAAGGTTGTGCTTAATAGTATATTATTTTTCTCAAAGAGGCCTCCCGAATTGCGTGAGCTTTAGGCACAAATGTTGGATCTGCCCCTGAGTTTATGAAAGAGACTTTTTCCCTATGTTCTTGACAATATGGGGTAGTATTAAAATTTTGTACTTGCCAATTTTAGTGATATATGTTATATACCCAACGTATGATTGTTATTCTAATTTATATTTCATTATGAGTTAAACTGAGCCTTTTTTGTATGATTATTTTCTCTAGAATTTCCTGTTCATTATCTTTGCTTATCACTTGTCTGTATTTTTTTTTTAATGTTATCTGTGAGAACTCTGGGTATAGCACAGTTCTCCACTCTGCCAATCATATTGCGAATCCTTTCCCCAATTATATTTTGGTCTATTTATTTTTGAGAGAGAGACAGAGCACAAGTGGGGGAGGAGCAAAAAGAGAGGGGGACACAGAATCTGAAAGTGGCTCCAGGCTCCAGGCTATCAGCACAGAGCCTGATGCAGGGCTGGAACCCACAAACCGTGAGATCATGACCTGAGCCAAAGTCAGACGCTTAACCGACTTAGCCACCCAGGCACCCCTAGATTTTGGTCTTTTAACTTCGCTTAGGGTATAATTTTATTCTCTCATTCAAAAACATTTAATTCATTAGACATACCAACTGACAGCAGCATTTTGAAAATAATAAAATTGCTGCATTTAATATATTGAGGATCAGATCGGGGTTGACTCAATTAAACACCATTAGTATTAAATGAGAAAAGTATAATTTCAGAAACATCAAAAACCTGGATACTTTGGCTTACTTTCTCCAGGCAGAGAGATGGCTAAATGTATTTCCTTAAAAGTCAAGGATTCTAGCCATTCCCTCACCTTCCTCTCTCTACAAGTTCAAGTTACTCTATACTCGGAATGGTGCAGAGAATAGACCCAACCTACAGGACTTGCATTTTCACTGCTAAGAGGTGACCTTGAGGAAATACCCCTGCCTTTATTCTCCCTGGATAAAATATCCAAAGGGCACTTCTCCAGGCTTTTAGCTCTGTATGAATTTTGATGAATGAACAATGCCAACCTCGTACAGAAGACAAGAATGCCCTGCATGGACACAAATTCTGTTTATTTAGCAGCCTCCCCCAGGATGACAAATGTTTTTGCTCACCTGACTTGCAAGCCATGTCTCACCTTTAAGGCCCACTTCAAATGCCACCTCAATAAAACTTTTCTGGATCCCTAAGGAGTAATTAATCACTCTCTCAGTGATGTTTTCATAGCATTTGGTTCACAGTGTCCCTGTAGCATCTGAGATGTTATGCATATTATGCATATTCTTTCTTCATTCTACCCTGAACTCTTTGTAGGTAGGAGTGTGTCCCATTCATGTTCAAAGCCATAGAGCCCAGTATAGGATTTGGCACATAATAGGTACTCAACACGTTTTTGTGGAATGTGTATACAATCTACAAGTATTATTTCAACAGAGGATGAAATGATATATACCCAAACCACCAAAAAATCTTACCACAGTTCCACTTATAACAAGAGAAGTGTAGCTAGCATGGGTTGTTCTGGTGATAAACAAAGTAGGATACTCTGTTGACTAGGCAAAGGTCATGCACTGCAGGGCACATTTTATTCTTAGGTTTCTCAGATCCTGCACCTCATGACCGAGTACATATCCATACTCACTCTCAAGCTCCAAGGACATGTCCACAGAAATCTGGACACACTGTCTTGCTTCACTATAAATGAGTTAACGCATTTACTCTAATATAAACACACTTTACATTAAGTGAAAACCTCTAGCATTTAGAGAGAGGCATGGTTTTGGCATTAAAATGACAGCACACTTACTTTAATAAATATGCATTTATTTAATTAACAAATGTCTTGGATAAAGGCTTCAAAGCCTTTTAAGCATTTGTAGTAGATGATGTGATCTATAGAGGAAAGAAGGTCTCTGGGGGAACTGCCATACCATGTGCTTCTGGCGTCATCCCATCTGTTTATTATGTAGTACAGATCTTCTCAATAAATCATTGTGCTTTGGAAGTGTAAGTTTCTCATTTATTCTTCCACACTTGCCACAGTACAGCAGAGTTAGGAAAGTTATAACAGCCTGGTATTTAATTGGTTCTAGATGTGCAAACTGACAGGTATTGTTAAAGAACCCAAATTATTAATTCAATAAAAAGAGCAAATAACCTCAGTCTGGACCACTATGCATCCTCATGGAGGTCAAGGACAGATACAGACTCATTTTTGGTCTTTAATGATGTCTAGTCAATTTATCTAATCCACAGCCTTTTGCTCATTTATCATTCACTTGATAAAATGAGCCTCACAATGACTAGATCAAATGCATTTGACCTTTACCTATAGAAGAGATAATTCATTTACTTGGAATAGATAACTCTCTGAGAAGATTCTATTAATTGGGATTCCTTTTGAAAGTTATAAGCCCAGCCAAGTTTCTATAGTGACTCTGACAATCCCACACAAAGTTAGTTATGTTTATCGTGTTCTTGATCTATTTAAATATATTACAGGATAAAAATATACTGAATTTGGTACAGGTTCAAACACTACATATGTATCACTGAACATATAACCTGTCAGGCATTACTGGCAAATTTCAGAAAGCTGATAAGTGTCAGTTATTTAATGTCTAGTTGGCACCAGTGAACATAAAATCCTCACAATAACATTTTATACTGATTTGTAATATATCCCAACTGAGCATCATAGAGGTTAGACCATTCGTTCAAGATCACGTAACAGAGCTGCAATTCAAATCCAAGTTCCTATGACTGCAAATACATGCCCTTTCCACTCTGCTGGTTTCATTAAGTTCTATACAAACTTATCAAAAGGAAAAAAAATTCAGTTCCTGTGTTACAAACATCTTATTTGTGAATATTTTATAGGAGACTGCTTCCTCTTACACACCTCTGCTTTTTTCAGGTTATTCCTTAAATACCACTGTGTTTACTCTGTATAGTAACTAAACAGGAATGATGGTTTACCTGGAAACCAGGGTAAGGAATTGACCTCTTTTCCTAACTTTTCACACACCTTGCCTTGCCTTGCCTATAGCCAGGTGCCTTTCTTCAGCCTTTCACTAGTAGGCAATAGGTGAATTTTACCCTTCGTCTCTTTTACTTCCATTTACATCATCATCAAGCAACTCCTTATTTCCCTCTTTTTTTCAAAGCTTCCTCAGTTCTTTAAAAATAATCAAACAACCTCTTTTCCTGTAACCTCTACTTTGCATTATATAACCTGCTACTTCAAGAGTTTCCCTAATTGTGACTGACAAATGTAAGAGAGCCAATAACACTACACCTAAAACCAAGGGGCCATTAATATCCAATGGTCTGAAACTACCCAGATGTCCCCTTCCTGCAAGCCTCCAATAAACTTATCTTTATTTCCAATGTCTTTCCACAAACACAACACTTCTGAAAAATAATAATAAAAAAACACTTTTATGTCTTAAAATTTTGTAATGACTATAATTACAACAGCACAGTTTTATTAGTTTATTTCAAACTCAACATAACAAATTAGATGGAATTTAGGGGTACGCCTGCTTTGTAACATTACTTCTAATGGAAAATATATTCTGATTCCAAACGACTGACAAGGAAACTGTAATGTGTTATTTTTTTAAAAACAGGGACTCCTTGTATTATATTTCATTAGAGATTCATATTTCCACTTTGATTGTAAGCAAATTGCTTTCATTAGTCTGTCTTCTGGCCTTCCCCTCCTCCAATTCCTGAGTAGATAACTTGACAAGAGAGACCCAGCTGGGAAAGGTTGAGCTTGCACATGGAAGAAAACATGTGCTTTTTGTGTGAATTTCAAATCTAAACTTTTGATTATCCACAGCTTTGTCTATACCATCTTCCCTTTCCTTTTGCATGGTGATTAGTAATCTCTTTATTAAACAAAGTACTTTTCTTGGCCAAATAGATATATGCTGAGTAGGAAGAGTAAGCCAAGGGATTTCTCTTACTCCCTTTAATTAGAATAGATCCAGCAGAGAGAAGCTGGAGTGAGTGGCCCACTATGTTTGAAAGAATTCAAGAACCTTTAACTGTAGTTGAAGAAGAAAAAAAAAAAAGCTTAGTAAAAGAGATGAGAATTTATAAGAGTGTATGGGAAAACCTTATGAAGGCATTAGATTAAATTAACCATAAGCATTTTTAAAATGCATTTCATGATTTTTAAAAATCCAGAGTCTATAAAATAAAACATATAGAGAACATTATTTGAAAATCAGTAATTTTGCTGTGTGTTATACTTCATTAAGTGTCTTGTAGGTATCTTTTCATAGTTGACTATTTTTTAAAGGAAGGGGTCTATTATATTGCATTTTACTCAACTGTAAATCTCGGAAGCAAAGCCTCAAATTACATGACTACTTGGCATGGTTCTAGACATGTAGGTGTCTTTAAATTTTAAAGCTCAGATCTGTCAGGACAATGACCTAGATTCCTCTTCAAGTTTGGTCCTGTAGGGATCATTGCCTCACGCAGTATAATAGCACTATTCTTTACACCTTGGCTTCTAGACAGATTAGACTAAGTTAGAAAAGACATGTTGTAGATTAAAATGAACTTAACAGAAATAACTCAAATTGCTACCTCTACAATAGTGACTTGATATCTAAGGAATTAACTATAATAGAAGAAGAAGTGTCAAATGGCAAAATCAAATAAGAGATTTTAACCTAAATTTTTGCTGTAACTTGGTGATCTCCATGCAGTGAAATCCCTGAATTTTAGGAACAGATCAGTTTATTAAATTTCATTCTCCTTTTCTAACAATTGGTTTTTGAGGTTCAGCTTAGCATGACAACCAGTTTTTGAGGTATGAAAATAAAAACACTTCCAGATACTTTAGGTTCTGAGTAAAGTTTCTCTTCTGTTTGGACAGTACTGTTTTTTTCCCTGCTGTAAACAGTTCTCTTATCACATTTCCTGTGGTATTTTGGGGCTCCTCCCTTCAAGTTCATAATGATCCATAATAATATTATTAAGAGTAGTATTTCCGTGGCTTATTTCATTCATCCATATTTTGGAAATTATCTCTCAAATAAATAAATGACTTCTTAGGATTATATACTTATTACTTTAAAGTCTTGTCCCTTACCTCCTTGTCATTCTCCATGGAAAACATTCAACATTTCTTTAAAGCTAAATGAAGAATAGTATTTTCTGTCACTAATATAAAAGAAGTTTTAATTATTATTTTTTTTTTTAGGAAAGAAGATGTAATAACATTTTTGGCCATGAGTTTTACACCAAAAATCATACCATTTTGGATTTTCTCAAAATACACTTTAAAAAGATACATGAACATTACATGGAAATAGAAGTAATCATACAAAAATGTAGGGTTGGTATTATTGAGGTTATACTTAGGGTTGGAGGTGAGATTTTCATGAAAGGTTGTTTGTACTGTTGATGAGAAAGAATCTGCAATAGTAAAACTTGTGATTGCCTTTTATGGAGCATCTACTATACCCCAGGCTATGTTATATACCTACATCTCTAATTCTCACACCAATTTTGTAGGGAGATATAATGATCTCTTCATAAACTGAGAAAAATCCAAACTTAGAAAGGCCAAGGACCCACTTAGAATTAAATGGTAAGTATCTGGCGCACTGAGATTTGAACCCATCACCTGACTACAGAACCCCAGGCTTTTTGTATGGAGCCCCATTTGATGCAGACTGATGGTATTATGAAAACCTCTCTAATGCCATTCACTGTGTAGGAGGAGATTGCAGCAACTCTGCTGGCAAGAAGCTGGAGGTGCTTAGACAATGAAATGATGGAAAGTATATTCTTTCTAGATCCCCGTCTGAGTGAAGAGAAAATGCTCTCCATCACTTATTTCATCCCATTCTTTGCTCCATGATGTTCTGTCCTTCTACACTGAAGAATAGGTTTGCTCTGTAATCAGTTAGATCAGTCATTACCAAGACTACAGTGTGCTATCAACAACTGTACGCTCACCCAGTCCCTTGAACATCTTCTTCCTGTGGCCTAGGGTAGTCAACAGGAAGCATTCCTTACTCTTACTGCCAAAGGTAAAATTAAAGACCACATGTCCTGATACTTTGGAGGCACTAAATATTTGATTGCTAAATAGATGGTATGAATTAGTGTTGTGTCATTGTTGTATAGAAATCCCCAGTGCTACCCTTGTGAATTCCTAATGATATCGTAACAAGGGTGATATTAACTAGTCTCAAAATTTCTCTGAGGAAGAGAACTATATGCTGGAAGAGATTTAAGACACATAGTAGGGGTTTACTACATTAAGACCTCTGCAGAGGGGTCAAGACTTCTGGTCAACCTGGTGAAAGACCTTGGGGCTAAGTGTGCCAGTCCTGGGGGTGTTAGCAATTTCTATCACCATGTGACATTTGGTGCAATGGGACTTCCTTGCAAAAATTGGCGAAGGGCTGAGTTTCACACTTAGGTCGACCTGGTGCTAATCCGACAGCACACACATATGCAGAACAGAAGCAAAGGAGATCATGTGAGGAAAAGCAGTTGAGAATTCTCAGAGAACTTCAGGGCTTTAAGTCTTTTCCAGGCATGATACTGGCCAAAGGAGCCCATTAGGCTTGATTCTCTCGGTTGCAAGAAGTCTCAGCGAATGTCTGGATTTCAATATAATTTAACAACTAAACTTCTCACCCTCAATAACCCCCTCAACCTCCCTTTCCAATCTTTAATATGGAGTGTCAGTTCTGAACAGAATTTTTAACTTGTTCTCCTCAGTCTTGAGCTTTCAAATATGAAGGGATTGGCTCAGCAATACACTTTTGGTAACGGGTGTAGGGATAGGGGGAAGAGTGGACTGGGTTATTCCAGGAAAGAAGATCTCACTGCTGTAGAACATTTGACTGAGAAGCATGGACATAGGTAATCACAGGAGGAAATGAATAAGGAATAGCCTGTAAAAAAAAAATGACTCAGAATTCTGACTCAGAAGGATTTGGGCCAATATCTGATCTCATCGTGGAGCGTCCTAAAGCACCTGGGCTTTCCTTGGAGGTCTCCTACCTAGACTGGGGCTTAGGCCACACCTGTTTGGCCCTGAGGGAGTAAGCTGACAAGAACCCTGCCTGCGGTATGAAGCAGCTGGTCCTATTAGATTAGACATGGATTAGAGTGATAACTTTTCTAGAAGCATAATTTACCATATATTTCAATTATGAATGACAAATTATGGCACATTAAAGTGCTTTAAAAATGATGCAAACTTTCTCTGCTCAGGGAGTCAGTTTTGAGAACCAATAAGTTTGTGTTTGACAATAGCTAGCTATACTCTAGCTGTCTCATAACTGTCCTATTATCTAGAGTCTTACAGAAACCCGTTTCAAGTTCAAGTTTTGATCCAAAAATGAAAACTCACTGTCAGAAAAAAAAAAAATGAAAGTTCCACAAAGTAAGAAATGAATTTTATCTAAGATTGTAAATCAAGCCTTTTATAGGAAATACTTGAAGGAAGAAAACTGGCTGAAGGAAAATAATTTTATTTGAAGGGATATTTGATACAGATTGAACAGGCTATTCCTTAATATATCTTGTTCTTCCTACATTAAAACATTTTAATTCAGTAAAGTAACCTGAGAATTATTAACCCAGGGTCTGTTAAAAAAATATCTGAAACTATTTCCTTTTCTCCCTAAAAATCTACAGACAATCCATCTGGGGATGATGAGGTGGGCAAATAGACTTTAAGAAGCTCCCACCTTCCCTTTCTAATATTTCTTTAACCTTTGAAGATTCTCAGAATAATGGGCCAGTTTTATAGCTTATGGGGTTTGGCTCTAGGGAGTTTTCACAAATTCAAATTCCCAAACTCCCAAGGCAACCAATGATGCTGGTTGGAAACTGGGAATGGGGTCAGAGGAGAAGAAAGCAAATCAGTGACTCAGAATTCCACAGATGTATGAGATCACCACTGCTAGGAATGGCCACTCCATAGCATTTTCAGACCATACTCAAGGCTGACCCAAATCCAACAGTTAGCACCAGATTCATGTTAAGAATGACTCAACCAAGTTTCCAAATAAATGAATTTGGCTCTCGAGATGAGCCGTCTCAAGAGCCATCTTCTAGATGAGGAAACCATCTTCCTGTGACAATCTTCTCAGTGTTATATCCTCACCCTTCACTCTCCCCTTCAGTATCCCCTTCCCATTTGAATCTCCCCTCACACACCACACCCCTATATGCTCTCTGCTGCCTTGTAACTGAGTCTTCAGAGTACAATTAGGCTAAGTGGTGACTCTTTGGCTATTAAGAATGGCAGGAGAGTTTCCCCAATTCAATAGAGTAGATTCCCATGTGGAGGGAACAGTGGGGGTAGAGATGGGGGAGGGGCAGTGAAGTTCTTACTCCTCAGTGGTGCTGGTTAGAGAAATGGCACACTAGGAGACAATTTGAGTAGGTAAGAAGGCAGCTGGTGAGGGCTAATCTTAGCCATACAAAGGGCAACCTGATTTGGGAGGAATTGGCCAAATGGCTCCTGGCAATTGCCTTCACCTCCACTCTCCCTAGCACTAAAGCCTCCCTGCACTTTGGAGGCCCTGGCAGAACCTGTGCTGGGTAGTCTTTCCTGGGTAATCTGGTGAGCCGTCCGCTGGTTCAGCCAAGCAGGGCTGCTACTGGATGATGTAATCAGTTCCTTTCTTCAAGGGAAAAGGGTGTGTTCTAGCATCTAAATAAAAGGTGAAAACTATTTTAAACTTTATGCAATCATTTGACCAGATGCCACCTATATGGCCTTCAAGTTTTTTTACTTTGGTGATACATTGTCATGACTCTAGAATTTTCCAAATTCCTATACCTTTGAAGACCTATCCAGCTGCCATCATTTGAAAGATGAGCAGATTGCTGTTTTTATCTACACACCAGGGTTTCTCAAAGTCAGCACTATTGACATTCTGGGTGGAGAATTCTTTGTTGTGGGGACTTCCCAGTTCATTGTTGGATATTTAGCAGCATGTCTGGCCTCTATCCTGCAGGTGCCAGTAGTAGCCTCTCTTCCCAGTTGTGACAACCAAGAATGTCTCTGGACATTGACAGATGTTTCCTGGGAAACAAAATTCCCCTGCCATTGTGAAACACTGGTCTACACAGGTACCATCCAGGATGTTGTACTTAGTCTTTTCACCTACCCTCTTGCTGCAAGGTGTTCCGGGCCATAGCTCCTTGCCCTGAGGACATGTTTGATTTTTTAAAAGGAAATCCAGGAGAGAATATATTCAAAATTTGCAAAAAAAAAAAATAATAATGATAATGGAGAGTTGAGAGACTGAACTGATGATTTGGTGAGTTAAGGTTTTAAAGACTCCTGGTATTTACAATTAGGACCATTTCACAGATGTCCAAATTGATCTCATAAGCATGACCCCTTTGACTCCAGGAAGCAATAAACTCTGCTGCTAGGATCAGTGGGTGGGCTGATGATCAGAGACTGGGTTTATAATTAGAACCCAATTTTAGATTCTAATCCATACTTGGACTAGACTCAACTTCCATTTCAGGTTGATAAGTCTATAAATTCCCAGCTACCTCAGTTTTACAAGTTCTGAAGTAAAGGTAGAGAGTTGCCCCTCTCCTCTCCTCCTCACAATTCCTAAATCAATGATCAACTATAGCTAAGATCATTGGGGCCTACATCCAGACAATAGTCAATTCTGGGCTGTGCTGGGTGAAGAAATCTCAAGTTGAGGCTCAGCTGAGAAGTCTAATGAGGTGTGTAAAAAATGTGATCTGCATTCTAAAAAGGGAGTGGCTACATAAATCTGGGATGCTTCCAGTCCATGATGGTTTGCCATGAGTGTGCGGAATCCTAGCATCAAGGAGTGGAAAAGCTCAGCTTTCTTTTTCATGGGGCTGGAAATAGAATCCTGACTGACACTTCTTGGGTTGAAAGCCATCTTTCTTTTTCAGGTCTGTTGAGGATCAGGAGAGATGCTGTGGTGTACTATACCTATCTTAAAGTGCTCACTGCAGCTAAACCAAAAATTTCAAAGACATTCCTTCCCAGTTGCAAAATTACCAAAACGCAAGCCAATTGGTAACATCTAATCACAGTTTTAATACAGATAGACCTATATTAGTTAGCAACATTACTCTATTGGGTTTCAGGGAAAGGAGTTTATCTAGCCACTGCTGTTTTCCTGACATTCTGCTTAATAAAGGACTCGAGATCCAATATTTTTAAATAGTATGTTATTGTGTGACAATCACAAATCTGCTCTCCTAAGAGTGCTGAGAGGATTCCCCAAGTCAACTTCTTAAATTGTTCTAAAACCCTCTGCTCATATAGATAGTGGGTCAGCCACATGGATCCACCCTCAGCTGGGGAGCTTTTCCCATCAGTTGCTGTGTCCACAATGCTCCCTCAGCTGGTGTCTCAGAAAACAACAGGCTGCTCATCAGACTGACCCTGAACTCTTAGAATTAAAATGCTCAGGTCAGGGGCATACATGGTACCTGCACTGGGGACTGGAATCCAGTCCCCCTTCCCTTTCCTCTTCTATGGAAGTGTGCTTGCATGTGTAGTCATTACTGTGTAGGTGGCCTGTGAGATGGCTCTAATCCCTACTTCATAAAGAATCTTAGAGCTGTTGGGTTAGTGGAGAGAAGTGGGGTGCAAGTGCAAGACTGGTTTCAAATCTTTTTTTCTGGGACCTGCCAGTACTACTGAAGTTACATTGTTGGTCACACCTCTAACATCCTCATCTATGAAATGGGTTAATAATATCTTGTTCCCCCTTCCTTCTCCTGCACACACGCATATGGCACAACACATTCTCACACATTCACACACACACACATTTTCTACTTATACTGATAACACAAATCACTCACAAGGATGTTGTGAGAAATGAATTAGATACTAATCACGAAATCACTTGGAAAACTCCAATGTGCTATAAACTCAGTATTATATTTATTATGCATCATAGACGGTGTATCCCATGCTCCTTATATCTTTCAGAGGCTTCTCAATACATTAGGGATGCTGTTACATTTGTTATCAAACAGATTTTTTAAAATTTATTTATTTAGTTTTTGTTTTATTTAGCATTTATTTTGAGAGAGAGAGAGAGAGAAAGAGAGAGAGAGAGAGAGCGTGCACATGAGCAAGGGAGGGACAGAAAGAGAGAGGAAGACAGAGAAAACCAAGCAGGTTCCACACTGACAGCATGGAGTCCAATGCGAGGCTTGATCCCAGGAACCATGAGATCATGACCTGAGCCAAAATTGAGAGTCAGATGCTCAGCCAACTAAGCCACCTAGGTGCCCCTCAAATAAGTTTTTTCTTCTAAAACCTGAATGTCTGTCTTCTTGTCAATTCGAATTTCTATCATATTAGCTAATTTGAATTTTCATCATAAAAAACTTTATAGTTATATTGGAACTGGTATAAAATAGATAATAGAAGGGAGGGAACTCCAGTAGGAATTCCAAATAAATGTACTGTGTGTGCGTGGGTGTGTGGCGCGCGCGCGTACCTATGTGTGGTACTTTGTGGAGAATATTTTGCTCACCACTGTACTCCTAGTACCTGAGCCAGAATCAATGTTAAATAAATGAATGAAAATACACAATGACTTTCCATCAAACTATCCCCCAAGTCTATCCATATTCTCAGCCATCAGAGAATTTTCCATCACACATGGTCCACATTTGACGGTTCATATTCAGAAAACAGCTGGGTGTTCCTAAAGTTTACTCATTTTTGGATGGCAGAGACAAACCACAGGTTGAAATAGAAGACACTTAAATATGTCTCTGACATGTTTTGGTCATTAAGATAGAAAACAATTTTTTTAATGTTTATTTATTTTTGAGAGAGAGAGTGTGAGCAGGGGAGGGGCAGAGAGAGAGGGAGACACAGAATCCGAAGCAGCCTCCATGCTCTGAGCTGTCAGCACAGAGCCCGACATGGGGCCAGAACCACAGACCATGAGATCATGACCCGAGCCAAAGTCAGACGGTTAACCAACTGAGCCACTCACATATCCCAGAAAACAATTCTTTAGATGCTTTAAAAGTGACTTTATTTTATATATCTCACTTTTCATTAAGCAAATCATACAAATTAAGAGTGTTACCACATATTCTAATAAAGGATTAAGTTGATATCTAAATGAAAAGAAGACAAAATATAAAATAATTATTTTGGGTTGAGATCCAGGAAAGATGATTCATGATCATGTTTCTTTAAAATTATATTTGTTTAAAGTGAGAGACCCAACAAAGGTATCACCTTTGTTATTTGGCATTAGATCCATATCTGCTGGGGTTCCAAATCAGCCTAGACTATAATATTATAGTGGTTTAGTAGAGGAATGTTTATAAGGTATAGAAATCAGACTTTAAGAATATTAATTGCTATAAATTAAAGTTGAAGAAAATAGGTGGAAAAAAAAACCCTTGATGATCTTAAGGTACTACATAAGCTAGGGCTAAAGTGTACATGATGTCTACATATCATGGTTTCAGGTTATGCAGAAGCATATTAGAGTGAAACAAGATAAGTGGCATAGGGATGGGATCTGGAACCATTTGGTATCAACTGTGTGCCAACCATTTTGTAGGCACTTTATATGTCTTGTCCTTATCTTCATGTACTTCCGGTCTCCTTATTTCAGCGAAGAAAAGTTTAAGGCTAAGAAAATGGAAATGTACTTACAGGACTGGTGGAGAAAAGATGGGAACTGTGACTTTCCCAGGGTTAGGAACCCTACCGCCTCAGTTTGGATTTGGAAGGTTGGGTGGAAGGAAAGAGACTGAAGGATAATAGACAAGGAAGATAGGGTAAACAGGTGAGGCACTAAGCAGCAGGAGTAAACACACATTGGTGGGAAAAGAATAATACCATCAAGGGGCGCCTGGGTGGCTCAGTTGGTTAAGGATCAAACTCTTGATTTTAGCTCAGGTCATGATCTCACGGTTTGTGGAATTGAGTCCAGCATCAGGCTCCACACCGAGCATGGAGCCTGTTCGGGATTCTCTGTCTCCTTCTCTCTCTGCCCCTCCTCTGCTTTTGCTAGCTCTGCTCTCTCTATCTAAATATATATATATATATATATATATATATATATATATATATGTGCATATGTGTGTGTGTGTGTGTGTGTCTATCTCACTAATATCCCAACAACTGATATGTGTAAAATTCAGCCCAATGAGTTCTTTAGCCTTACATGGAAGATAGACGTTTCCTTTAAGCAGATTCAGTCTAGACTCCCCTTTACCCAACTCAAACCCATCAGTAGATTGTAGCTCTTACTTAGATAAAGCCAGATTAGGAGATAAGTGGTCAACTCAAGACAGCAGCTTGTGTGCCTTAGGGCCTTCTTGCTCAAGGGTGGTCTGCAGACCAGCAGCATCAGTGTTATGCAGAGTCTTGCCAAGAATGCGGAATCTCAGCCCCCAGCCCAGACCTACTGAGTCAGAATCTGCTTTGATGAGATCCTTAGGGGATTTGTATGCACATTAATATTGGAGAAACACTGATCTAGGAGATAATTTTTTAGTTTCAGCATCATCTGTTCACTTTGACACTTTTTTGATAACTTTAGGTAAAACCTCACTTGACTCATCCATGGCATACACTTAGCGAAATATCCCAGGAATAAGGCCAAGTTTCACTGCCTCCCATCCTCCTGCCTTTCTCTAAAATAACACAAAGAAGTGTCTCTATATTTATTTTAATTTTGGACATATCTTTTTTTTTAAGTTCATTTATTTTTTTTGAGAGAGAGAGAGAGAGGGAGAGAGAGAGAGAGAGAGACAGCAAGCGAGCAGAGGAGGGGCAGAGAGAGAGGGAGAGAGAGAATCCCAAGCAGGCTCTGCACTCTCCGTTGGAACCCAATGCAGGTCTCAATCCCATGACCCGTGGGATAATGATGTGAGCAGAAATCAAGAGTCGGATGCTCAACCAATTGAGCCACCCAGGCACCCCTAGTTTTAGACCTATCTTACTTGTCCTTTCTCTTGTTCCTTAGGCAAGATCATAAGTACATTAGGATTGAATTATACAGAAGAGAATTCAAATCCTAATAGGGAGGAAACAAAGAACATTCGCTAATGAGTCCCCTTTTATCATCAACTCTAGGCATTTGTTTGCTCCAGGACTTTCAATGAATGGTAAAGTACTGGAACCAAGTAGTATGAAATCACTCAAGAGTGGAAAGTCTTCCATATACAGGCACTGGCTTCAGTTGGAAGCAACAATGAGTATTACATAATATGATGTTTTAAACAACAAGCAAGAAAGCATTTTGAAATAATTTTCTATGTAATACAAAAAAAATGCCTCCTTGGGCTACCAAAGAGATGGAGATATAAGCATAATTCTGGTGTTTGAAAAAATTTATTGCTTTTTCTCTATTTTGTTGAGAAACACTGAACTATCTTTAAACACCCAATATTATATTCACATGTACCTATGTGGATGTACATTGATTTATATCTGCTTGTGCATATACATATTGCCTTGTGTAAAAGGGATTGCTGAAATATCTGAGTATTCCCATGTTTTCCAAATTCGATTTCTCAAACATTCAGAGATTGAAGCTTAGCCATTGGTTGCATTTGATGGTGTTAGCTGACAGTCATGATTACTTACTCTGTACTTCAATATGTCATTTCAGTTAATATTTTCAATGTCTCTTTGGGGGAGACATACTTTTCACCTGCATTATAGAAAGGTAAAAACTGAGGTTTAAGGAGATTAAGTAACTTTCAAACAGCGGTGCTTTACATGGTGTGTCCAAAGCTCCTGTTATTAGCTATCCTGTTCAACTATTTTGACCTCTTGCTGTCCAAGACTTAATGGGACTTTCAAAGGATTGAAAGCCTCAGGCAAAAGTATAGAGCTGAAGTTTATTTTTAGATGGTTTTTCCTTTATCCCTTTCTCTGGTCTCCATATGCTCTTCTTTTCCAAAAAAAAAAAACCCCTTCGCTAATTTGGCAAATAGAAAACTGCCAGGAATTAGTCAAAGCTGGAAACTGAGATCTACGGAGGGCACCAACTGGAATTCTACAGAACGGTGTTACACTGAATGTTAATGAGTGTGCGTCAGTATTCTCTGCTTAAATGTGTTTGGGAAATTCTGGGTTCAAAAACATAAAGAACTTTCTCTACCATATGTGTTTTCTTCCTCAACACTAGGAATCTGCATCTATCTGTCCATCTCTGTCATCTGTCAATCACCTATCATCTATGCGTGCAATGTTTCCTTACATCCACAAATATTTTCCACTCTCTAATTATCTAGAAAATGCTGATTTGGGAAGTCCTTTGCAATAGGCACTTTGATCCAGACTTAGATTTTCTGATGCTCTAAATTAATGGTGGGTAAGTCCAGCAACACTGTTTACCCTAGAAGATAATGTTGAGCAAGGAAATGTTATTTGTAAATTTTAAATTAACAAGTTGTTTGTGAATATTCCAGACCACCTTGTCTCAGTAGGTGCTGCATCGAAAGGAAGCACACTCTAAGCTTAAAGAACTTTGAAAAAGCCCGGTTCTTAGTAAAAGCTTGTCCAGGAAGTGAAGGGATTCACAGTGCCTCCCACGCATTCCTTAACTTCCTCATGCACACCTCCCCTCTTCCCAAAGCTCCACTTCACATACAGGTGCAGCTCGGCTTTCCTACTGCCCATCTCCTCCTGCTAGCTATCTCCTTTTACCTCTCTCCTTTTCTCTTTGTCAAGGCTCCTTCAAGAGGAGCCTTGAATTTCTCTGAATTTCTCTCTTTTATAGAGATCAACGTCACCCCTCATTTTCCAAACTGCCTCTTTACCCTTCACTCCTGTCCCTAGCACCACAAATACTCTCTTCCATAGAAAGAGAAGGAGAATTGCAAATGCTTTTGATATTTTTTTAAACTCTCATATAAGGAAAATCTGAATTAAACTATGCTGAAAGATGTTGCTATATTATGGGTAAGACCTGCTTATTATATTTTAAATAAATTTTCGTTAACATGCAGTGCAATATTGGTTTCAAGAGTAGAATTCAGTAATTAATCACTTACATATAACACCCAGTGCTTATCACAACAAGTGCCCTCCTTAATACCCATCACCCCTTTAGTCATTCTCTCACCCACCTCCCTCTATCAACCCATAGTTTGTCCTTTATCATTAAGAGTCTTTGTGGTTTGTTTCCCTCTTTTCTCCTCCCCCACCTTCCCTTGTGCTCATCTGTTTTGTTTCTTAAATTCCACATATGAGTGAATCATATGGTATTTGTCTTTCTCTGATTGACTTATTTAGCTTAGCATAAGACATTCTAGCTCCATCCATGTCATTGCAAATGGCAAGTTTTCATTCTTTTTGATGGTGGAGTAATATTCTGGGGTATGTGTGTGTGTGTGTGTGTGTGTGTGTGTTTGTGTACCACATCTTTTTTATCCATTCATTGATTAATAGACATTTGGGCTCTCTCCATAGGTTGGCTATTGTTGATATAGCTGCTACAAACATTGTGGTGCATGTACCATACCTCTTTGAATCTGTGTTTTTGTATCCTTTGAGTAAATACCTAGCAGTGCAATTGCTGGATCATAGGGTAGTTCTATTTTTAGTTTTTTGAGGAACCTCCATACTGTTCTCCAGAGTGGCTGCACCAGTTTACAATCCCACCAACAGTGCAAGAGGGTTCCAGTCTCCATATTCTTGCCAACAACATCGGTTGTTTCTTGTGTTGTTAATTCTGACAGGTGTGAGGTGGTAGCCCATCATGCTTTTGATTTGTATTTCTCTGATGTTGAGTGATATTGGGTATCTTTTCATTTTTCTATTAGCCATTTGAATGTCTTCTGCCCATTTCTTAACTGGGTTGTTTGCTTTTGGGTATTGAGTTTGATAAGTTCTTTATAGATTTTGAATACTAACCCTTTATCAGATATGTCATTTGCAAATATCTTCTCCTATTCGATAGGCTGCCTTTTAGTTTTGTTGAATGTTTCCTTTGCGGTGCAGAGGACTTTATATCTTGAAGCCCAATAGTTCATGTTTGTTTTTGTTTCCCTTGCAAGATCAAAGAGGTTGTTGCCTATGTTCTCCTGTAGGATTTTAATGGTTTCCTAAGACATGCTTGGGTTTCTTCAAATCATTTAAAACTACTGAATTTGGCAGAAAGTAAAAACTCCCTTATTTTATCTAACAACCATTTTGTGTACCACAGAGAAATAAAATGCTACCAAATCTTGTAAGCACTACTGATTGTAAAAGGTCTTCCAATTTTAAAGATATTAAAATACCGAAAAATGCATCTTACAATGAAATATAATAGTATTTTCTTATATTTTCAGTAAGTAGTTTATATATTTTTGAAACAGTTGCATCTGTATAAAAATTCCAGAAATGATTTTATTCTTTCCAGACCAGTTTTCCTCCATATACAGACCATGGATCAACTATAACAGAATCATCTGAGGTTGCTCATTAAAAATACTGGGCTCTAGGTCAAATCTATTGAAACAGAACCTTGTGACAGCATCTGAACAGCAATATATTCTAAGCTTTTCAGATTTTAGTATGTAGCCTGAGAAAAGAACTTCTCAAAAGTCATCCCCGGACAGATAGCCATGACACCACTTCAGTGCTTCTTAGAAAGGCAGAATCTCAAATCCCACCCCAATCTTCAGTCCCATTGAAGCTAAATCTGCATATTGACTAGAGGCCCAGGTGATTGATTATTGTTGCATTAAAGTTAGAGAAGTATTGTACACCAGGGTTTCTCAAAGTGTGGTTTCTGGATCAGCAGCAGCAAGACCTAGGAACTTGTTTAAAATGCAAATTCTTAAACCTCAATCCAGATTTAGTCGATCAGAATGTCTGGAATAGGGTGGGGTGGATGGAGCTCAAGTTATCTGTGTTTCAATAAGCCTCCAGGTGATTCTGATGCATGCTAAAGTGAGAGAAACTCTGCTATAGCCTAGCCTTTTCGTAAACACACCTTAAGGCAAGTTGCTCATTAGGTTAACTCAAGGCAAAGGGCTTCAACAGGGGACAGATGCCTGTTTTGCTGTCATGATGATTAAGAGACATTAACTAGAGTCTCAAGGGCTAAGTAAGTCATTGATCCCAAATGTTAAAATAATAGCAGATATAACAGTTGGGAAAAGACAGCTAATATAAAACTAATGAATGTCAATCTCTCATTTTTAAGTGAGACAGAGAATGATAAATACATTCTAAGCTGGAGAAATTTTTCTAGCTTTAATCTTTTGCTTTATCATTTTTCCCCTAACTCTTCAGAGCATCCATTGACAAAGCCATCATTATCATGAGCTCTCTCTTGTATCTAATAAGTTCTTTCAAATGTTGCAAACCTTCAACTCAAATTCAGGGGAGAAGATTGGGTATTGGATATTTCCCCACTTATACAAAGGGGAGAGTTGACAATATGAAGGCTTTTGGGAATGATTCATTATTCAATTGATTATTGAACGCCAACCATAAGACAGATGATACTGGATACTAAAAATTCAAAGATAAAAAGGCAGTTCCTTCCCTCAAGGAGCACACAGTCTATAAGAGAGACAGACACAGCAATTAAATGATTTTATTGCAATATGATGTGTGGTATATGGAAGCATGAAGTGATCATTTATGGTAAGCACTGGCCTAACAGCAGTTTGAAGATGGATTTGCGGAAGGTGAGAATCACAAGGAGAGAGATCAGTAAGAAGCTACTGTATGAGTTTAAGAAGAAGACTGAGCAGTGGCAAAATGTAGAAGGGACATCCATATAAGTTTCTACTAAAACACAAGTACTTACAATCAGCCATTATTCCATTACATTCACCAGGGGTATGAAGTGACTCAGGTGATTCAATTTTTTTTTTAAATCTCTGACTTTGGAAGGTTTTATAAAAATCATATTTGAAACTATCCAATAAGTGTCTGATGCTTTTCAACATGCCCTTTTTATTATCTCTAGCATTCCGTGACTATATTGTTTATGCCAGTATTATGCTTAATTAAGAACCATGACACTATCAATAAGAGTCAGAA
The DNA here is from genome assembly GCA_028646485.1 of Cryptoprocta ferox. NCBI lineage: Eukaryota > Metazoa > Chordata > Mammalia > Carnivora > Eupleridae > Cryptoprocta > Cryptoprocta ferox. Next base: position 55,947,245 of record CM053567.1, read on the forward strand.
AGCAAGATGTGACACAGACCATCCAAAAATGCAGTTCTCCTGGCAAGCTAAAGATAAACCTTATAAAAGAGGGAGCTGTTTCCCAGAAATTGTTTTCCCTTTAACTAAAAGATCCAAAAGTAAGATGTTATATTCCAAGTATAATTGAGCATAGTGATCATGGTCTTGTTAGTAGTCTCCAGCATTTAGAAACATAGTATCAAGGTTTGTATTCACACCAGTGATGTTATGTTGCCTCATCCATTTTATTTATTTATTTATTTTTAATGTTTTTTATTTATTTTTGAGAGACAGATCGCACTAGCAGGGAAGGGTCAGAGAGTGGGAGATACAGAATCCAAAGATAGGTTCCAGGCTCTAAGCTAGCTGTCAGCACAGAATCTCGACGTGGGGCTCGAACCCATGAACCGGGAGATCATGACCTGAGCTGAAGTCAGATGCTTAATGACTGAGCCACCCAGGTGCCCCTGCCTCATACATGTTAAGAAGGATACCCTTCTGCTTTTTTGTTACAAAATGAACAGACCTCAGGAGAGAGGGCCTCCTATTAGCACTACTTTCTCCAGAGAGCCCTGTCTGACTGTTGAGGCCTGAGGCGGTTCCTCCTCAACTTGTCATATTCTCTTAGAACTCTGCATCATCATGCTCATCCTTCTCAACTGTAGCAACTGATCTATTGTCCTTTCCCCACAGATCAAAGCCAGAAGGGTTTTGGGGTTGTATTTACTTACATGACCATCAATCTTCTTATTCATTCACTCATTAATTCATCCATTCTGTATTTTAGGTGCTGCTTTAGGTACTGGGTTGTATTTACTTACATGACCATCAATCTTCTAAGCCACTCATTCATTCATTCATTCATTCATTATTTTGAGTGCAGTTTTAGGTACTAGGGGTATAGCATAGGAAAAAACAAACTATCTGTTTTTAAGGAGCTAAAGGTCTCGTGGAGGGAGATGGATAAACATATACAGAGGGAAATAAAAAGTAATTCTAGATGGCACTGAGTGATATGCAGTGAACAGAATAAGGCGATGTTATTAAGTGAAATGGGTTAGAAGAGGGATCCTTTAGCCAGGGTGTTCAGAGCAGGCCTTCTTGAGATGGTGATTTTTGAGTTGAGACTTGTGATCATGAGGACATAAGGGCTTTAAAGAGCATTCCTGGCAAAGGGAACCATAAATGTAGATGTCCTGAGATTTCCTGTGTTTGGAATCCTAAGAAATGGAAAGGAAGTCAACTTACTCAGAGCATAGCAATAGGAGTAAGATGGGGAAAAGGGTGTTAGATGAGGTTGGAGAGGTGGATTGGCTCTAGCTGGGCTTTACTTGTAGACCATACTGAGGAGAGTAAGTTTGTGGTAAAAGCAATGAAAGGCTTCTGGTGGGTTACAAGCAGGTGACTGTCATGATCAGATTATATATTTAGAAGACCACTCTAACTGTGTATGGAAGACAAAAGTAGGGCTATTATTTAGGTGGTAGCTGCTGAGGTTCAGGGAGGAGATGATGACGTGGATTAGGGTTGGGCAGTGGAGTGTTTGGGTGTAGAGGATATATCTGGAGCCTTGCTTGTGGAGTGGACTATGAAGGAAGGAGAGCCTGAGTCCTAGGCTCAGGTTAAGCATGTGGGTAGATGGTGATGCCGCTTGCTGAGACTGTATGAGGAAGGGGTTGGGAAGTGGATGTCAACTCAGGTGTTCATTTTTGGACAAATAGAGTTTGAGAGGGCTATTAGACACCCACATCTTCTGAAAGGATTCCAGACCTTAGGGCAAATCAAATGTGGACAGTCACCCTGAGTATTTTTCTATCACTGCAGAAAGTATTTAAGATCCTGGCCTCTGAAGGGAAACAGACCTGAATCTGTACCCCAGTTTTCCTATTTAATCAAATAGACTATCCTGGATTAATTACGTTTTTTGAGTCTCAGTTTTTCCGATCTGGCAAACATCTGCCTCATGGGATTGCTGTGAAGATAAAATTAGACCGTGGGTGTGAAATGTTTAGTGGGATGCTTGGCTCATAGCAAGTGTTCAACAATGACACCCCAAAACTGATGATTATAATCATGGTCATGATGAACTGGGTAAAGGGACAAACGCAGTGGGGAACTTCATTGACAGAGAGAGATTGTGTCCACTGCACCAGATGGTGGCATCAGGAGGGACAGGAGGGCCCTTTTCCTTGTGCTTTAAGTTTTTGTTATTTCAAGCCTTATGAGGACCACACCTATGTCCCAGGTTACTATACTATGTGTATAATGTGTTCTCTGGTGGTGAATAAAATATTTCTCTTTGGATATAAGATTTTTAAGAATGTTGCTAAAATATATGTAACAAAAATATACCATGGTAACCAAATTTTAGTGTGCAGTTCAGTGGTATTCCGTGCATTCACACGGTTGTGCAACTGTCACCAGCATCCATCTCCAGAGCTCATCTCATCTTCCCAAACTGAAACTCCATAACCATTTCATAGTAACCCCCATTCTTGCCACCCCCAGCCCCAGCAACCACTGAATACTTGCCGTTTCTATGAAGTGACTACTGTAGGCACCTCATTTCAATGGGATCTTACAGTATTCGTCCTTTTGTGACTGGCTTATTTTGCTTAGCATCCTACCTTCCAGATTCATCCATGTTGTAGCATGTGTAAGAATTTTCTTCTTTTTTTATGGCCAAATAATATTCCTATGTTTATCCATTCATTTGTCAGTGGACACTTGGGTTATGTCCACCTCCTGGTTATTGTGAGTAATGCTCTTTTGAATAGGGGTGTGCTGTATAGGAGGTTTTATGAGGCACTATAAATATTCAGCTGCTTATTAATTCATTTGCTCATTTTCTACCTCAGCAAGTATTTCCCAAGTGCTTACTGAGGCTGGCATTGAGGATGCTTATATGTGAAAGTGCTGTAACTCAGTTGTCTGCAGTGCTCTCAAGAGGTAATAGAATTATTCAGCACATTAATTTATCTCCATTTAAAACCTGCAGAGGAAACTTTAAGATCTTTTGGTTTGGCAATCCACTCAGCAAGCAATTTTTGAAGATTGATGTTGTATGCGGCATGAAATTTGCCTCCAAGAATCTTGCATTCTGCCCCACAAAAACCAGCAAATGAAGTACAAGGGAAAAACACAGGAGTGGTAATAAACAGAAGAAAGGAGAAATGAGAAAAACACGGCAAAGACCAGAAGGGCGGATAGGATGAGGTGCAAAGTAAAGTCATGGCCCCAAAGGTTTTAAGATCTCTGTGCTTCTTTCTTCGAAGAAGAATCCTGCGATCATTTTCAAAGAACAGAGCCAAAGAAATAAGCTCGAGAGAGTAAAAATCTAGATTACAAAACTGAGTCAGGCATAAAGCCTAAATAAATGCCTCGCAAGGCATATATTTCTATCCACTTCTTTGTTATCCCTACAATGTGATTTGAGAAGAAATGTGGATGAGAAAACATTTCCAATTTTAGGTATGTTGGAGGGTAAGAACTGATCAATACTTAGGAATTAACAAAGAGTGTCAATCCAGGGCAAAAATGAATGTGAACAGCTGTGTTCCACAATCTGACCTCAGGACATTGGATCTTTAGTATTTCCATAATATGACTGTAAAAAATATGTCCCTCTAGCCTTATTTGCTTTCCTTAATGGATAATGCTTCTGGCTTGGATCCTTGTGTGGAAAAAAGGATCTTTTGTCTCGTAAAATGTTACAGATGCTGCTATGGTAACACACTTTAATTTTATTCCTATCTCAGAAGATAAACATGGAAAAATGCAATTGGCAATTTAATCCAATATTTAGCATTAGCTTTATGTCCACTGAGCATTTGGGTTTTTGTTTTTAAGGAACACTGGCACTTTTGTTAACCTGCTGTACTCAATTAAGCAGAATCCTCAAGCCCTGTCTAAAAGGTATTACCCTGCCAACTCAAAAATACCATGTGGCCAAGTTTCAAAACCCACAAGGGAAAGAAAGCATGCTGCTTCTATGACAAAATTCTTAGGTGGCCAGAATGAGTTTGCATTTGTGGGAAGTTTCTTCTGGACTAAAAACAAAAACCAAACATCTCAGCCTTTACAAAGACAGTATCAGTTTGGTTGAAATAAAACCAACTCAGTTGAATAGAGACAATTATTGAACTTTTTTTCTATTAGGAAACCTTGTGACATATTGCATTAAAACCTTTAATATTAGAGCAAGTTGTTTACTTTGCACTCAGTAAATAACCAAGGTTATTGCAACTGGAGGAGGTAATTCGAAGCCCCGATTCCCTGCTGAGTTATAACGTATACATTTACGCAAGGGGTTGTAGAAGCTTCCAAGCTTGCCAGTATCATAAAAACAAAGCAACAAGCACAAGTAGAAGGAAAGACACAGGAAACATGGTCAATATTGTGCTGTACGGATTTAAATCCTGTGACATTTCCTTTAGGATTGCAAAGAAATACCAGCCCCCAGCTGTGTTTTTTAAAAGCTTATCTCTGAATTTACTCTTACTTCACAATTGTTGTTACACCGTCTCATCTGTAATATAAAAACTTGGCAGCAGAAGAGTTAATGAAGGGTGTGGTCAATTTACACAAAGTTCCAATTATAAAACAGTGGGAGTCAAGTCTGATCCTGATTCACCACCACTCTAACCCATTAACCTGCTCCAGATATTTTCTGCCAGAAGTCTCAGAACAAGGTGCCTGCTTCATTTATTAAGTGATTAGAAAATATGCAGTCTGCTTAACTTTAGTTATTCTAGATCTTTCTAGAATAATAAAAATCATCATTCTTATTAATTCATACACTAACATTTAGATATATCCATGATGAATTCACTAACACTACAATGCTTTTCAAGTACCACAACATATACAAATTGCTAGTAATTAAACTAAAGTGCCTACCTAAGTTGTTCTTGAAGCAAACTTCAGCACTTTGTAATATTTTCCTTTCATAAAATCCCCAAGTATTTACAGTCTGTAGATGAGATCATACTCTTGAAATGGTAAAGATTAAATGAGAGGAGAATGAGAGTGAAAGAGAGGTTGTTCACACTAACACTACTTGTATTGAAAAGGTTCGACGGCGCTGTCTTGGTTCTCATTGGTCTCTCAGCGGCTGGAACAATATTTGCCCAGTTGCTATGTAGGGAGCGGTGGCTGCCAATTCACTTCACTAATAAGCCTGAACCTGGCCTTTGCAGATAAGAGTGGTTATTGTTTGAGGTAATGTGTTTGCTGATAAGATGCTCTCCAATGAAGGTAAAATAGGTATTTTTCTTTGTGGCAAACTGTAGAACTACTACAGACATTTCTGGGTTAGTCTCTGAATTCTAACAGCTGTTGCAAAAAGTAAGCCAACAGAGACAATTTACGTTTTTTTTTTATTAGATTTTCCCGTTTCCAGAATGAATATCTAAAGAGATCACATTTAAATGTTTGCTTTAAAAGGATACTACACCTGAAATATAAAAGAATAATTCATCTACTTTAACTCTGAGAACCCATTAAAATGGGTTGTAAATGTAAACCCATTATGTCTTTGTGTGTATGTGTGTGTGTATATATGTGTATATATATACACATATATATGTATATATATGTGTATATATATACATATATAATAATTATTATTATTTTTAGTGGAGGTTTACATTAGGAAAAATTTCCCAAATTTCAGGTAAAGCAGTTTGGATTTGACAGGTGTATGTGTGTATACACACACACACACACACACACCCCATTACTAAACTGTGAGCATACAAAATGCACACATATGTATGCAAGTTTTAACAGTACAGGACTAATGTAAAGCACATGCCAATTTAGGCAGGGTTTAAACAAAAATTCAAAGGCAGATGATTTTCTTTTTGTATTTAGAGAAATACCAAATTTTTTCAACTTACACTTGAGTGTGTGTGCATTTTTTGGGAGACTGTGTAAAGACTATTTCGACTCTGAATTTAACTTCTTGAAATGAACAGAGGCTCATGAAAAGGGCATATTAGGTACGCCTTTAATAAATAATTTTTAGTAATGATTTTAGTCTGCCAAATACTAAGAGAAAAATGGAATAGTATGTTTAGGGGACCTATCTGCCTCAGCTGGTAGAGCACGTGACTCTTGATCTCATGGTTGTGGGTTCAAGCCCCACGTTGAGTGTAAGGATTAAAAAAATAAAATCCTTAAAAACAAAAACAGACAAATGTTTTTTAGTGCTCTGTTATAGAATTTCTCGGGACTAGTACTAACTGCTACAGAAATTATCTGTGTACCTCTAATTTGCTCTTTATCACCAATGGTTTTTTGCTATATACAATAAAACCTTGGTTTGCGAGCATAATTTGTTCCGGAAACATGCTTGTAATCCAAAGCACTCATATATCAAAGCAAATTTCAAGAAGCATTGGCTCAGTTGTGATCATGTGACATTTGGCATCATGAACCACTCGTATTAGAAGACATCACTTGTTTATCAAGTTAAAATTTATTAGAAATGTTTGCTCATCTTGCAGAACACTCGCAGAACAAGTTACTCGCAATCCAAAGTTTTACTGTATTTGCTTTTTGGTTATTAATAGAAATGAAAACTAATAATAGATTCATAATAGTAGATTAATTAACAAAATTTTTCATAGAACCAGAAGGGACCATAGTGCTTTAAATTCTGCACTAGAGGGGCACCTGGGTGGCTCAGTCAGTTAAGCATCTGACTTTGGCTAAGGTCATGATCTTGTGATACATTGGTTCAAGACCCACGTCAGGCTCTGTGCTGACAGCTTGGGGCCTTGAGCCTGCTTTAGATTCTGTGTCTCCCTCTCTCTTTCTGCCCCTCCCCCACTCACGCTCTGTCTGTCTGTCTGTCTCTCTCTCTCATTCTCAAAAATAAATAAACATTGAAGAAAAAAATTAAAAATCTGCACTAAAATACTCAACTTTCATCTGGGGTAGTTTTCAAAATTAAAATAAAAAATGTAGATAACTGAAAATAACCTCGAAGGACAACTCAACCCGTTTCTGGTATCTAAAAAAATGATTTCTTGAACTCAAACATATGAAGATCATGTGATGCTATTCAAATTTGGCTATTTCTAAGATGGAGCTACAGGAAGCTACTGGCAGGGCAAGTGAAAGGCTGTGCTCACAGCTAGAAAGCGTGTTGCAGAATATGGTTCCAGTTGTTTTTCTGAGTTGCCTCCCCAATTAAGACAAGATGTTTCTTTTCTTTTATGTTTGTTTGTTTTTGAGAGAAAGAGTGCAAGCGGGGGAGACGCAGAGGGAGATGGGCTCCGCGCTGACAGCACAGAGCCCATGCAGGGCTGGAGCTCATGAACTGTGAGATCATGACCTGAGCAGAAGTCGGAAGCTCAACCAAGGAGCCTCAGGGCAGTACGTTTGGAAGGAACAGTGTGGTGAATCCCCAGGCTCAGCGCATTTTCTTATCTCTGCTGAGCCTGGCCAATCCACAGAGACTCTATGTGGAAACCCTTCATTTTGTGTCCATGAAAAACACATATGTAAATGATCCCAATGTTTATATCAATATACAAATTTCTTTTGCTTAGCACTCCACTGCCATATCTGGTTAAGACTAAGTCTAGAAGAAAAGAATGAGGTTGGTAATCCTTATGTCACTGTGGGAAGAAACATGCTAAGAAGCAATATGTTTATGAACAGAACAGAACATATTTATATTTTCATGGACTCATGAATCAATATAATTTCTAAAACATATATACCTAGAATTGGTAATTATAGGTAAGAATCTTCCTATAAAAACAAAGAATTTTATTCTTTATAACAAGGTCTAAATCTAGAGAAGAGTGTGAGCTGAAGTTGGCATTCCTAAATTATATTACTTTTTAGTAACTAATACTCTCGCGCTCCCAGAGAAAATTTTCTGTTGGATGATGACCAAAAAGATTAGCTAAATGCTAAGAGACCATATCCTTTCTCTTACATTATCTCTGATCTATTTCACACTATTATAATCAAAATACTCCTTTTGTGTCCAGAATTTGGTCACAGGACAGGTCAAAATTCTATGGATATTTTGCGGAAGAAGAAAAAAAAAGCACTATACAACACAAACCACCCTTTGTAACAGACATCAACATTATTTGGCTTGATTTAGAAGAGAAAATTTTCTCAAGGCTAAAAAATTTCATGGAGCATAAAAAATATTTTAAAAAGTAATCAACTTTTTGATTATGACAGCTTTCCCTTTCAATTCAAAACAGGTTCTCTTCTTTGAGTTTTTGGTTTTTTTCCCCATAAAGTAGGCTGACAGTGACAAGGTAAATATATAGTATTCAAAAACAAATACGAAATACTGTGAAACAACAGGAGAAACTTAACGGAGGACCATGGGGAGGGGGAGGGGGGAAAATAGTTAGGGAGAGGGAGGGAGGCAAATCATGAGAGACTCTTGAATACTGAAAACAAACTGAGGGCTGAAGGGGGAAAGGGGAAGGGGAGTGATGGACACGGTGGAGGGCACTTGTGGGGAAGAGCACTGGGTGTTTTATGGAAACCAACTTGACAATAAACTATATATATAAATAAGAAATACTGTGAAACAACAGCATCTTGCATCTAGGAAAGGCCTTTTCAGAGCATAAATCTGACCATGAGCTTTTTTTCCCTGAGGCTTTCAGGGCTTTTTCTTGCCTTCCAGATGACATTTGAACTGACCACACTAATTCTCCAAGTCTTATCCCATCCCTGTCTCTGGAGCTCACCCTGCTTCAGTGAAGTTGGAGTGGTTTTGGAGGAATGAATATGTGGTATTCTTCCTCACCTCCAGCTTTCACACAGATTCTTGTGGACTGAAACATCTTCCTTCTTTTTTCCTTTTCCTGACTTTTCTCTAAGACTCCTCTAGGTCTCAGGTTGGGTGATGTATTTTCCCCTTGTTCCATGTTGCCACAGCATTAATGTAGCATAGATCATGTGTCTAATTACTTGTGTGCAAAGGAAAGGAATTGGTTCTAAACATACTCTTCCATATCCTCTGAGCCTACTACAATATCCGCTGGCATATTGTAAACACTCAATAAATATTTGTTTAGTGACCAGGGGTTTGAACAGGAATAGATGCTTATTTTGGTCTCATTGGTCAGGGAAAAAAGCAAAGGGCTAAAGATTCCTCAAGGGTAATATCATATTGACTTTAGGAAGATGCATGGTTTCTTTTTGGGAGCAAAGATGATGAGTGTAGATCTGCTTTTGATCTTTCTGGAGATCTATGACTTAATCTTAATCTGCACTGATTTTCTCTAAAAACATGAAGATACAGACCTAAAGCTAATACTGACATAAACCCTCTTGGAATCCTGGACAGATTAATTTTATACATGTAGGTACATATCATTAGCTTAGGCTGCTATTTTCATTTACAGCCATTTCTAGGATCAGCCTCCAAACTCTGAATTCCTCCATGGATTTCTAATCTCAGTCATGAATTTTAATAGGCAAGATATATTCCCTCCTTGGCCATATATAGATAATATCTTGTGTCTATCCATAATTTTAGATTATTTCATTTTTTTGAATAAGCTCTTGAAGAGTAACATATTTCATGTGTATTTCTATCTGTGCCTAACAAAGTGTTCTTTTTTGGAAATTCCTCAGATTCTTGCTAACTAGACAAATGAACGAATAATAAGCAGTTATATTTGTCTAGAAAGAATTATAAAGAGGTGAAATGTTAAATAAAACTCACTGTAGACTGAAGGGAGAAGGTCACCTCACTTGGGACTTGGTTATATTGGAATCTACATGGCCTTACCTAACCTCACCTTAGTAAGAAACACAGGCTTTATTGGCTTTATTAACATTTGAACAAGAGACCTAGAAATGCTAATTCAGCTGTCTCAGTAAATGTTGAGTGAATTCCCTGTGAGTCACATTTGAATAGCGTGAACTATGATAACGTCATATAAAGGACATCAAGGCTTAGAATGGAGCTTTCATCCTCTCCATTTTGGTGAAGTTCAGATAAATTTTCTTTCATGTGCTTCTAGAATTGCTTCACAATTCTTTTGCATCCATAGAACATGGACTGTAAGAGGTGCCATAAGGGAGAGCTGCCTAGCTCTGGGAAGATCTTACTTTGTAATCCACATCACAACAGGCAACAAAATTTTAATGTGTTGTATCTATAAATAGGGAACACTATCACTTCCTCACATGCACTTTGAAGATGAGTAGTTTTCCTTGCTAAAACGTCACACTTCAAAATCTATATTCATTTAAAACACACATGTGTTAAAATTACTAACATGAAGAGCTGAGAGGGAAAATTAATAGTTTCATATGTAATATTTTGAGGGTTTCTCAATATACTCAGTTACACTGAGATTTGACGTTAGTCCTTGAGGTGGTTGGTAGAAGATATCTGAATAATTGCATGGTGCCTCGGATTTTTTGTGTCCTTAAATGATAAAAAGCCTTAAGGCTCTAATTTCATTTTCTAGCAAATCAGATTCATGTGATGCTATGACTTTAAATGTCACCTCCCAATCTTTTATTTCTAGCTTTACTTTTTCCATTGAGCTCCAGATTCTTGTGTCCAACTGCTGAGATCACTGGTCAGAAAACTGACCAGTTTAACATTAGGTACATGTTAAACATGTCCGAAGCATAAATCTTGATTCCAACTTCTTGGTCACCCACCTGTGATACATGCCTACCCCCCCACCCCCGCATTGTTCCCATTTCAGTTAGTAGATCTACTATCCACTCAATTGTGTAGGCCCCACATTCTCTTTTGTTCTCTTATCTGTCAATTCCTACAATCAGCCAGAAAGTTCTTCTACCTATACTTCCAAAAATAGCTTGTAAATTCTACTTCTTTTCACCATGTCCATGGCTGCAGCAAGTCATTCTGTTTTCGTATTGAACTCACCTGTCTTCCTTCACATACTCTCCTATATATTGTCCATACACAGAGTATATAAAGCCACAGGCATCTTCTGAAAGCAAAACTCAGATCGCTTTCTTAGAATCATCTAACGGCTTCCCATTGCAATTAAGATAAGAGTCACTACTCCTTTTCTATAGCTTAGGACCCCACTTGGTTTGGTTCTCTCCATACTCTAGTGGAACTGGCCTTTCTATTCTTCAAACATACTGCTTTCTGGAGTTTTCTCCTCTGGTTTCTGCTTCCGGCAGAACTTTCCTCTCTCAGGGAGATCGGTCCCAGACCACACCATCTAAAGTGATCCTGCATCCCTTGTTACTCTTCAGCCTATATATTTATCTTCCTCAAGCACTTAGCACCATGTAAAATTATATCATTTAGTTATTTATTTATTTCCTGCCTTCTTCCTCTTCCCAGAGCATAAGATCCCTGAAGGGAGGGACTTGACCTCTGTTGTTAATAAGTGTATCCCCAGTGCCTAGAATACCAACTTATTCTTAAGCCTCCTTTAATAATGAATGAATGAACCTCAGGCATTACTTATGTCCTCTGTGCCTCTGTTTCCTACTTTAAGTGTAAATTTTGCAATTATATATGTAAATCACCTAGTATAGTACCAGAAACATAAAAGACCCTGAGCAGATATTTGGTGACTCTGGTAAGAATGTTCTTCCCATAATACTCAGCACATACTAGGAGGTAAGTAGGTAGAGTGAAAGAGATACTTGGAGTTACAAGTATTGGGTTTGAATTCCTATTTATTTTAGTATCTATGTGACCTTTGAGCCAATCTGTTAACTTTTCTAAGTCTCATTTTCTTCATCTGTAAAATAATAACCTGGCTGTAATGATGGTAAGTGCTTAGGCAGTATCTGTAAAAGTGTTTTGTAAATTATAAAGAGCTAAATGAGGACATGCAATTTACATTTATTATTATGAGGCAATGTCTATAGATTAATGGAAGGAAGGAGTGAGGCAGCTCTTATTATTTCCACTGACATTTCTCCTGAAATAGTTAAGTGCACATATGTTGAATCTCAAAACTGATCCCATTTCAGATAGACTAGTCCATCCAAAAGCCAATGGATGGAATCTTCTCTAATTCAAATAAAGAGAAGAAGCTTTGGTAATCCCCTTTAAGAGGCTGGAAAAATAATAAAAGTTTGAGTAATCTGTGAGTTGTAAGCATGAATGAAGGTTTTTAATAAGTGAAGAAAGAAGCTTATGAATGTTTTGAACTTCCTTTTTCTAACTTAAACAAGATTTTAAAAATTGGTCATTTGCTTATTAGCCCTTACCAGGTGTCCTGCTTATTTATGAATAGCCCGTTCCGGCATCTGTCTGTGGCAACTTTGGGAAAAAAGATCCCGGAAGTGATTTGGGCTTCACAGGCTCCTCCTTGACTGCATCCGGAAAGGTCTAGGGAGCAATGGACTCTAAAGGAAAGGGTGGACATCAGGGCCTGCCTGGGTCTCACTGTTATCTTCCTGGTTCCTGGGCAGAATAGCAGGTATCTGAAATGCTTCCCACTGGATGGGAGATGTGTTTTCCTACTTTTCCACTGACAGTGCTTCCTCTGTTATTGCAGGTAACTCTGCTTTCCAAAGCAAATGAATCATAATGGTCTTCGTCAGTTTGGGCTGCTACGACAAGTTACCATACACTGAGTAGCTTATAAACAAAATTTATTTCTTACAGTTCCAGAGGCTGGAAGTCCAAGACGAGGGTGCCGGTGTGGTCTGGTTCTGGTGAAAGACTTCTTCCAGGTTGCAGACATTTCTTGCTGTGTCTTTGCATTGTGGAAGGGTAAGGGATCTCTCTGGGATCTCTTTTACAAGGGCACTAGTCCCATTCATGAGGGCTCCACCCTCACGACCTAATCACCTCCTAAAGACCCTACCTACTAATACCATTACCCTGGGCATAGATTTTCAGCATATGAATTTTAGAGTGGACACAAACATTCAGACCATAACATTCTGTATACAGTAGTCATCGTTCTCCAGAGAGACAGTCAAGAGGATATATATAGACACATAAGAGGAGATTTAAGGGATTGGATGATTCTAGCCCACATAGGTGAGGGCAGATCTCCTTTACTCAGTCTCCTGATTGAAATGCTACTCACTTCTGGCAATACTTTCAGGAGACACAGCCAGAAACAATGTTTTATCAACTATCTGGGCATCCCTTAGCCTAGTCAAGCTGACACAAAAATTAATCATCATAATACCCAACAACCTAGTTATGCTAGAATATTTCTGTGGGTATATACATTTTCCAATAGAATAAAATCTTTGTCCATTTCTATATGGATATCCAAATGGCAAATCAGCTTTCTGTGGAAATGTATTTGAGGACTAAAGTTCCATTAGGATAGATTGGATCTACCTTTCATGATGCTAATATGCCTGGTGCTTCACAAAGTACCTGGCACTTATTAGATGCTCATTTAATGATGATTGAATGGATGTCCAAATGGTTTAATGAGCTTTTTTTCTCTGATCCCCTGATGGTTTGATCACAGAAACAGGGACTTGGGAACACACATTTCTTGGGAAGCTGCTATGAATGACTTAACTCCTTTTATTTTCATTTAATTCATTTTGATTAGCAAGAATAATTTCTTTCCTGATAATTGTACTCTTTGCCTTCCAGTTCAAGTAAAACCTTTTAGAGAAAGTTTCAAAAGAAATCTGTCTGTTTCAAATTATGTGTGAACCCGATATGAGAAACTGCTGAGTAGTTTCAGATTACACTGTCAACACTGTGTACAGTTCTAGTGCTTTCTACTGTCTGCCTGCTTTCCAGCTGCAGTTTTACTGGATGAGAAGGACTTCATTCTTAAAGGATTATGTAAGGTGATGGGTGTCATTGCCGAGAGCTAGTGAATGGCTTTATAGACTGAGGGGAATTTTTTAAAGGTCAGGTATCTATTTTTATAATTATACTTTTTTTTAGAGGTCCGGTGTTTCTTTCTTTTTTTTCAAGTTTTTAAAACTGTTTATTTTTGAGAGAGAGAGAGAGAGAGAGACGGTGTGAATGGGGAAAGGCCAGAGAGAGGGAGACACAGAATCTGAAGCAGGCTCCAGGCTCTGAGCTGTCAGCACAGAGCCCTGTGTGGAGTTCGAACCCACGAATGGTGAGATCATGACCTGAGCTGAAGTAGGACACTTAACCAACTGAGCCACCCACGTGCTCCAAAGGTCAGGTGTGTCTTGTGTCTTTTAGGATACCTGAACTATTTGATTTCAGTGTAAACTACAAACCTAGTTATTGGTCTTCAGAAAGAACATTCTGTAACCTGTTTCAGATTATGACAGTCATGAAGTTACTGCATTGATAATCCCACTCCTTCATATTCCACCTGACTATATTTTGAGGGCAACTTTTATATTTGAAATATATGTTGAAATCTGTAAAAGATGCTATTTAAATTTTATATGAACTCAAATATAATTAAAACAATTTTTTTATGTTTATTTTATTATTGAGACAGAGAGAAACAGAGCATGAGTAGGGGAGGGGCAGAGAGAGAGGGAGACACAGAATCTGAAGCAGGCTCTAGGCTCTGAGCTGTCAGCATAGAGCCTGATGCCAGGCTCAAACTCACAGACCATGAGATCATGACCTGAGCCAAAGTTGAATACTTAACTGACTGAGCCACCCAGGCACCCCAAAAACATGTATATTTAAACATGCTATCTTAAAATATTCAGCTATGTTTGAAATTTGATGTAATTCTATTTTCTAGTGACCAAAACCAAGTGTCAAAGTAGGGCCATAGTTTACCCAGTTTGAAAGTAAATAGTTTTTGTGTCATTTATCAGAAGGGTTGAGTCCACGTCCCATGCTCTGTACCCTTAATGACCCTTCTTTTCAGCAAAACTCCTCTGAACTTCTCCATTTTCTTGTAGTCTTGCTATGATTTTGGCTGGTTAACTTGTCAAATAATTTGAGTTTTAGAGATTAAAAACCCAGTATGAAAAAGAACCTTAAGGCGGTTACTTCATAGGCAAATATAAAGTGCTGTGAAAAACTTGTTGCAGCTAAAAATCCAGGGATCCTTTTGTACTTGACCACATTCTTCCAGAGAAAATATTTCTGCATTTGTTGTCAATGGCTTTTGTGATTCAGCGTTAGGTAAAGGGGGGATTTCTAGTATCTAAAATAAGGAGCTATTTTAGAGGAAATCCATCATACGGACAGTCCATCCACTCTAACCTAGTCCTGTAGTAACCTCTTAGTCTGGGATTTCAATTGCTATGTGGAAAGTTACATTACAATGCGAACCTTAGCATTTTATAAACACAGAACGAAGACACACCTAGGTCATGTTTTACAATAAATGGCAGATCATTATTGCTTCCTTTGGTATTTCCTTTGTAACACTGATTATGATGAACTTCTGGCACCATGACAATAAATGCCATTCCAAAGAAATTCCATTTCCACTTATGTAATAGGATGTTCGAATGGGGCTCTTCCGGCCTCTGCCTCAACTGAAGCACAAATGTGGTAGATATCAGGTACATAAGTGTGGATGAGATATACCCATGTATGTAAAGGAAATAATTAATAACCAGTTTCAAGGCTCATAGGCCCTTCAGATAATGAAGCATATAAACAGTGGTCAGGATTTGGAGAGAGAGACAAGACTGATGAAGGATTCATTTGAAGAGGGCTGTTGCCAGATGTGTCTCCCTTTGTGAAGGGGGTGAGGGAAGGTGCCACCTCTAGAACTCTGAAATGTGCTCCCTACACTGGGGATACACAGATGAGCGGTGCCTGCCCTGTCCCTGAGGAAAGCTGAGGTACTCTGTGGACTGGGGCCTGTCTTGTCCTGGAAAATGTTATGGAGGGAGGAGGCCCAAGTTTCTGCATATGCAGGAGCCACAGAATTGCTGATAATGTCTTCACTCCCAGTGGCTGCGAGCTGTGTACCTGTGGAGCTTGTAGAATGGAGCTGCCACAGGCCCCACCTCAGCCTGGAGGGGTGAGGGGAAACCTCATCAGTGAGGGGCTAGAGGTGAGTAACCTGTTTGCAGGGGATGAGGAAGGAGTTGTATGCAGCCCCTGGGCAGGAGACTGCCTCTGCCTGGCTGTTGGAACTGAAAGAGAGAGGCTCAGCAGAAGACTCTGGAGCACGTACAACTCCCCGGGGAGAAAAAGAGCTGACTTGAGCCATCTACACATCCAGAGACAGCCAAGTCCCCCAGCCAAGTAAGGACCATCTTCTCCTGCCTTTCTCATTTCTACCCTGGTGGGAAGTATAACCTGCAGGAGGAAATAGGTGAACAGGGAGAGATTTAAGAGCAGGTGGAAGGGGCGCCTGCCTGGCTCAGTCACGATCTCCTGGCATGGGGCTCTCTGCTGTCAGTGCAGAGACTGCTTCAGATCCCCTGTCTCCTTCTCTCTCTGCCCCCCTCCTGCTTGTGAGCATGCATGCTCTCTCTCAAAATAAATAAACGTTTATAAATAAATAAATAAATAAATAATTAAAAAAAAGGAGTCTCCCTCCCCACTGCCTGCTTGAAATAGGTCCCAAATGGGGGAGAAGAGATGATGTCACACTGTGTCAAGCTCAGAGGTTTGATAATTACATCAGGTTAGGCCTTCTTATTACCCATGGCAACTGTGCTTGTGACTTCAAGCAAATGTGAGGAGTCTTCCCAAAGAGTGCCAGTGTCTTTGGAATTTTCATCCAGGGACAAGGGAGGATCACTTCAGTACAACCGAAGAAACTTAAAGGGACAGTGTAAGAGAAGGATACATTGTCATATGGTTTCATCCTGTGTTGGGCTAGTTCAGCATATTGCTTGTGTCTAGGATGACTATGGATATAATTGAATGGCTGTGGTTTCAATGTTAGCCTGCACATAGAGAAATATAAAAAAGAGAGAGTGCAATAGAGATTCTTCTTGGAATGGACTCAGATCTAGTGAAACATCCTCACATATCTGGAACAAGTTAGGGCAACATGTATTAAATAACAAGTGGAACTATGAGTTGAGAGCCCAGTGAATATCGGTACTTCCTGGGGAGGATGGTTGCAGAAACACCTGCCCTGTTGCCTCTACCCTGTGCATGGTAGATGCCTTCAGAATAAAGCAGGGCTGTAAATCATAGGTGGTAGTGGCTCATTAGACTTTACACCTGGGTCACATGAGAGTATGAAGCATACTATACTTTAGGAGCAAGAGAACATCGGGCATTGTCTCAAGCCTGGAAACGTTTCCTCCCTAGCATAAATTTCTGTACTTTTCTATTTTTCCAGAGTCTTTTTTCCCAGCTACTTTGAATTAGGATGTGAAGACTGATATCGACAGTGACATTCCTCTCAGATATGACTTAGATGACTTAAAAAATAAGACAGGGTAAAGGTTTTAGGTTTGTCTTGGGGAGGTTGATATTTTTGGCTTTTTAAATTCAGGCTACCAAGAGATTAATTCACACACATTGAAAGCCTCCTGCTGTGCTCTGCTTGCTCTCCTCCAGGAATTTTACTTCCAGAAAGCCCACTTTTAAGAAATGGAAAATATATGTACATGGAAGGAGGAAAGTACTTCACCCTCTTAGAAATTCCCTATTTTGAGAGGTATTAATAATATGAGCGACCATTCATAAGCACATAATACGTGCTAAGAACTGTGCTAAGAGCTTTTAAACATTTTCTCTCTGATCTGATCTTTAAGGTTGTTCTGGCTCCATTTTACAAAAGAGGAAATGGAAGTTTAAGAAGGTTAAACCGTGTGTCCTAAGTCACACGACTTATTTGCCCCGGAGCCTGGAATTGATCCTGTCTTTTTGACTGGATTCCCAGCTCTTAACAGCTATGTTGTATAGAGCTAAGCTTTTGAATAAATTATTAATAAGGTGTCAAGACAGGCCAGGATGCTGAATACATAGATGGATAATGAGGGATTAAATCAACTGCCTTCGAATGAACTGCAGTTTGTTTCCAAATCTGTTGTACTTGGCAGGAGTGCTCAGACATGGAACAGCTGCCCTACTTACTCTCGTGGTGACCTACCTCACCCCCTGGGTTAGCTGTCTCACAGAAAGCAGAGAAAGAGATGATTGATCTGCTCATATTGAATCCTTCCTTCGAATACTCATACCCAGACTTCTAAAATAAGTTGAACATAGCCTTGTGGCTGTTCTGGAAGAAACCTAGGGAGCAGCAAGATTTCCCAGCAAGGAGAGTCAACACAAGGCTGGTTGCAATGCAGTGGTCTTAATAAACTGGCTCCAAACCCAGTTATCCCTTGCCCCCTGGGCAGATCCGGGCATCTCCTCCCTGCTTAAGCTGCACACCAGTGAGGGTTTTTCTCAGGCCTCAGACTTCTGGAGCGGTGTTAGTCTCCTTCGTTTCTGGATTCCATTTGCTATGCTCCGTTCCTAACCAGCATTAACATGTCTCCACATAGCAACTAGTACAGGCATTCAGAACTTATCAACAAGTTCAATTCATTGGGGAAAAAATGGGAGAAATCCTTAATAATGTTAGATCTACATCTTCTCCCTTATCTTTTATTCCTCTTTTGGAGAAGACTGGACCCCAGTAAAATAAACTAAATACAGTAAAACCTTGATTTGTGAGCATATTTCATTCCAGAAACATGCTTGTAATCCAAAGCACTCGTATATCAAAGCGAATTTCAAGAACCATTGGCTCAGTTGTGGTCACGTGACATTTGGCATCATGTTACTCATATTGCAAGACATTTGCTCGTCTTGTGGAATGCTCAAAGGACCAATTACTCACAATCCAAGGTTTTACTGTATTTTTATTTTTTATGTTTTCCTCATGATAAATGTATCTTATTGCATATAATTAAAAAATAAAAAAACATATGCAGAGGGGCACCTGGCTGGTTGAGTCAGTAGAGCATATGACTCTTGATCACAGGGTTGTGAGTTCAAGCCCTACATTGGGTGTAGACCTTGCTTAAAAACAAACAAAAAACGATATGCAGAATAATCACTGAAAATCATGCTACCTAGGGACAAACACTGTTTTTAATTTGATATATTTTCTTCCAGTTTATACCATGTATATTTTACTTAGGGGTGTCTGGGTGGCTTAATCGGTTAAGCGTCTGAGTTCAGCTCCGGTCATGATCTCATGGTTCTTGGGTTTGAGCCCTGCATTGGGCTCTGTGCTGATAGCTCAGAACCTGGAACCTGCTTCTGATTCTGTGTCTCCCTCTCTCTCTGCCCCTCCTCTGCTCGCACTCTGTCTCTCTGTTTCTCTCTCCCTCAAAAATAAATATTATATTTTACTTAAATTAAATCATACTGCATAAAAAGAATATGCATTGATAAGTTTGTTCTTTAAATATCACTGGAGCTCTTGATATAACCTGAAAGCTGATGATTTATTCTGAGAAGCTCCAGGATTAAATTCTGGTACTTTGTGGAATTAGGATTACTATTAAAAAGATATAAAAGCAGAATATAAAAAAATTTCCTTATGTATAAAATACTGAGGACTCTCAAATTGCTATGTAATATAAATCTTATTTAAAAATGTAATTAAGGGCTTACTTAGCCTTAAAGATTTCAGTGCATTTATATCCCCCAACCTCCTGATTAATGTAGAACAAGTTTTGCAGTAGAAGTGTAATAGATCCTCAAGTCTGTATTATGACTTGTTAAATGATAATGATTGCTTTTATTTTTCAAAAATTCTAAAGACATCTCATAGGTAACTCTATGAAGCTATGGATGTCTGTGGTGACAGTGGAGGGAGAGACACAGAGGCCTTTTGCTGTGGCTTTTATAATACAAATTTCTCCATATGGAGTTGTTGCAGTGTTGGTGGATTTTCCCGCTAACTGCTAGTGACCTGAAGAATGAGAGACACTGAATAAGGTACTGGAGAAAGTGAAAAGAGGGTGAGGGTTCTTGACAATTAGGAGTTACAAGAAGCAATGTTTTCTTTCTTTTTTTAAGATAAAAGTTTTTTTAATGTTTATTAATTTTTGAGAGAGAGAGAAAGAGAGAGAAAGAGAATGAGCTGGGAGAGGCAGAGAGAGAGGGAGACACAGAATCTGAAGCAGGCTCCAGGCTCTGAGCTGCCAGCATGGAGCCCCACACGGGGCTCAAACTCACGAACCATGGGATCATGACCTGAGCCGAAGTTGGATGTTTAACCGACTGAGCCACCCAGACACGCCATGACATTTTCTTAATATAAAGGAGAAAGTCACAAAAATATAGCAAGGAACAAGGAATGACCTCATAACGGGTTTTCAAGAATCAGATATTTTGTAAAGAATGCCGACTTGATGTTTCCCATCCCCATAAAATGTTGCTGATGGGCTTCATCTGCAAGCTGAAGGGTGTCTTGCATTTAACAAGGTTTTAGTGACAGTACACTGTGTTCCAAGTGCTGTGCTGGGTACCATGGAGGCAGGACAGACACGGTCTGTGCTGTCATGGACACTCATATACAGAGAGAGTTCAATGGATAATCTTAAAAAATCACCATTGTCATAAATACCAGAAGGAGAAATACATGCAACAGAGATCCTTTCCAGAATTAAGGGTTGCCTGATTTAGCAAATAAAAATACAGGATGCCCTACCTTACCCAGAAGACCTCCCCATTGAATGATAGTGGGGGCTGGGGTGGGAAGGAAGGAGGGGAGGGCATTCCAGACAGAGGGAAATGCATATCCCAAGGCATTCAGCTGGGGAAGCAGTTCTGTGCATATAGAAATCTAAGTTAAATATAAGAAGAAGAAAAAATACCTCAAAAATCAAAGCCAGACCAACTGGAAAAAGTTCGGTAAACATACTTAGTTATATTTTTTAAAAGGATAGATTAAGAAACATCATATAGACACTTAGTTTTATTCACCCTTGTCCTCTTTTCCTGATCTCAACGTCAAGGGTTCTGTTGTGATAGACACTGTGATTTGTCTTTACTGCCAGCCCAAGTGTCCAGATTTTCTCTCAAGTAATCTGGTTTTCCTCAATCCCTTGACTGCAAATGCATCACTTGTTAGTTTGTCTGAACATTTCACATTTTAAATATTTTTCAGTTGTCATTATCACCTGCATTAATCACTCTCACAGAAGCATTACCTTCTTCTGGAGTTAGCACCCTCACTTTACCTTAGCTTTATCCGTCTCTACCTTTTGTAGAGTTTTACAAGAGCCCTGGAAAAGCTCTCTCTTTCTAGACTGACTTGCCTTCCTCACAGTCCCCTCAGGTCCCTTCATGGATGTCATTCCCCTTTCTATCACATAGGAGGGCAGTAAAGGATAGACTCAGTCTGATTTCAATTCCAAACTCCTTGCTTCCTGTCTGGGTAAAGCTTGGTGGCTTACCTAATATCTCCATGACTCAGTTTTCACATCTTTAAAGTGGACCAATGATATCAAAGTCTTACCTCACGAGGATGTGTGGCTTTAATAATTCCATACAACGTGCATGGTTGTTAGCTCGATTCCTAACACATATTAAATACCTAATGATTATTAGCTTTAAAAATTTTCTCAAGACTTCCACAGCTTCCTTGCTGCAGAGATGCTGTGATTTGGTTCTGGCTAGGATAGTGTGTGCCACTGGGTTTCCAAACAGGAAAATTTAGCTAATAAACTGGATGGATATTTGCTGGCCAGTGTGTATTCAGAGCTCATGTACCGACCTAATGGGTGGTTTTCGACAGCTCATAGGTTTGGGGGATTCATTGTTTTGCAGTATTCAACTTCCTTAAACATGTAACCTTGCACTTATCCACACTTAAATCTACCTGCCTCTGTTTTGCCAACTTAAAAAACCAAACAAACCAAACTTCTCCCACCTGCCCCACTCAAAAAGAAAACTCATGGAAACTTAATGTTAGCTGTAAATTGGAAATGTTACTGTGTACCTCCCCTTTCAAATCATATGGTTGCAGCAGTGGCTGTAGAAACTCTGCTAGTTAATTCCACTTCATTTGTCCATGGCTTTCTACCTTTAATCAGTTCACTCTCTGCGGAAAGGCAGCTTGAAATCCATGATTCACATTGCCTATTTCTCAGCAAGTTACAAAATGTAGCTCACAACTTTCTGATCCAATTAAAAGAAAACAAGGCAATAAAAAACAAAACAAAATCATTTTTTTTCTGAACTGTTGTCAAAGGACTTTGAAAGTCTTAATACATTTATCTTCACTTTTACTTTTGTCCTCATGCATATCTCCTCCAGCAAAGAGTATGTAATGAGTTAGTCATAATTCCTATTTTTGAAATTTTACAGTTTCTCTTAATAACTAATATACAAGT
Source organism: Cryptoprocta ferox (assembly GCA_028646485.1). Lineage (NCBI taxonomy): Eukaryota > Metazoa > Chordata > Mammalia > Carnivora > Eupleridae > Cryptoprocta > Cryptoprocta ferox. Next base: position 55,969,442 of record CM053567.1, read on the forward strand.
ACTCAAGAATTTTACTACATGCACATAAAACATTGTGACTCCTGAGTTTGTAGTTATGAGGTATACTCATGGAACCCTTCTTTTGAATGAGGTCACAGTTCTTAAGCAAGGTAAAAAAATGTAGCTTCCTAATTTGGGCCTTGAGTTTCTTTAAATTACTGAAGTGATGGGCAGAACACCTGAGCAAACAATTCACAAAAGGGAAGAATCAAAAGACCGATTAAAAATTTTAAATGTAATTAATATTCAAAGAATGAAAATAAAAATAGATTTGTGTTTTATCTGTCAAATTATTAGAATTTGAAAGAATAGATTATCCAGTTCAGGCAAAAATGCAATGATTAGGCTTTCTCTTATACAGGCCAATGTGAGAACACATTTGAATAACCTTTTGGAATACAATGTTTGCAATGATTAGGCTTTCTCTTATACAGGCCAATGTGAGAACACATTTGAATAACCTTTTGGAATACAATGTTTGCAATAAGTACAAAAATTAGAGGCACAGAAATGTGTCATGTGACACAAATTATAGTGGATAGATAACTCTACACCTTTGTCACTGGACTTACAAAACGTAAAAGTTCCCGAAGCATTTGAGAACTTTGTAAGAAGCTATATACCAGTGTGGCAAATTCTCCATTAATTCACAATTGCCACATTAGCACTCATAGCAAGATGTATAGTTAGAAACCATTTTTTTCCCGACAAAACAATGGTGGCATGTAGGTGAAATGTTACAGTTCAATGAAAGAATATAATTTAGGACAGAATAGCAAACTGAAAAACAAAACTACATTGATAATCGAAGAATTCATGACATGTGTCCTTAAGCTAACTAAATACTGACATCTTCCTATAAATGAGAAAAATTTCTTGCAGAGGGAAATTTTGATTTTGAGAGCCCAGTGTGATTCATAAAGTTACAAAAGAGTGTGCCCACGTGGCAAATGATGAATGTAAACCCAGAAGTCCAGGTGAATGTCTGGCAAGGGACTCTTCTGGTGGCTCTATGGAAACTCATAAATAATCTCGAGCTTGGAGTCCAGCATGGTTCTAGGGACTTACTGTGTTTTGTCATTTTGCCAAAATGGCCAATTTTGCTTCAGTTCCACATTTGGTTTTCCCTGTGAATCTTGCTATGTTTTATTTTATTTTATCCCAGAGGCACATAGAATACAATAGCTGAAATATTGTAGGCTTTTGGGAGTTCAGATGACATGGACATGGTAAGTCTCCCCACTGGATGGTGTGATTGAAGTCCTAAATGTTTTACTTTATTTTCATGTTCTATTCTGATGAAGATTTTGTGGTTTCATACTGTCTCAGACAAAGGAAATTCATCCTTTTAAAATGATGATAATCTCTGAGGACCTCTTCTTTCCCTTTTATGACCTAAGTCCTTTTCCTACTCCCTCTGGAATCCTAGGCTCACTTTCATCCTAGGCATTTAATAATATGTCTTGATACCAGGGAAATGGTACTGTGTTTTGAAAGAAACAAACTTGAATTTGAATCTCCAATGTTTCATATTCTCTGTGGCTAATGGATAAGTTATTTAATTACTCAGATTCATTTTCTCTATTCATGAAATGATTACACAAGGATGTTGGGAGGAATAAATGTATGGAAGCATTTTATAAATAATATAATTCTATGCAAATGGATTATCATCAGCATCATCAACTTCATTTAGGGGCTATAATTTCATTGCCTTGCCAAATGTCTCTATAAAGTAAGATATTTAAAAATCTCTTGGTTTTCTGAGGGTTAGAAAGTTGTTTTCTAAATTCCAGGTCTCATTTTTTTTCCTTGAACGAATGGCCACAGATGTCTAATAGTTACCTTCTCTAAAACTGAATAACTATTTGATGGATATCTTGGTTTTGCATCTCTCACCAGAATATTGAAATAAATTGTGGGATATATTTTTCCCTAGAAACAAGATACTCACTAGTTTTTTTTTTTTTTTTTTTTTTGGGAAATAGCTGGGTGAATAAAATGGAGGGATGGGTCTAGGTTAAGAACGTCAAGATTCTGCGCTACTAGATGTTTGAAAAATCCATAGGAATAAAAGGTGGAAAAGATCAATTAATCAAATGATTGATTTTAACAATATGTGGCTTGCCTAATTGACATTATCATATCAAACAAGTGAGCATTTAAAAATATAAAGTGTTAGTTTGAGTCTGTGTTTTGAGACTATACAAACACTTACACAGAGACATCTGACTTAAAAAAATTGTTTTGAACACCCACCAGGATGAACATCTGTTTTCCATCGACTGTTCTTATGCTCTTGGTTTAGATGCTCTAACACCAATTTTTTTTTTTAGAGGTGTGACATTGAAATTGCTTGACAATTTTAATGATTACAGTACTGTCTTTGTGAGGAAAATTTATGACTCAAGAAGCACACTACATGGCAGTTTAATTAAACACATAGTAGATAATAGTCATGCCGTTTAAATCATCCGGTGGGTGTTTTTTTCTGGGATATTTTCTCAAGCCTTAATAAACAGTAACTTTCATTTTATTTACCACCTTCTCCAAATTGTATTTAAATAATTAACTCCAATGATAAAAATAGTCAAGGTAATAATTTTAAAGAACCTTTAGAAGAAACCAACATGTAAGACCGTGTTTTTAAGAATTTTATTATATCTTTATTGTCTCACATCATAGGACTTATATCCATAAAGCTTCCAATGTAAACTTTTGCTAGGGCTCTATCTCCTATGCAGTGATTCTCAACTGAGACCCCACATTAGATTTCCCTGCTAATGCCCAGGCCCCATGCCAGATCATTTCAATCAGAATCTCTGGGGTTGGGAATCTTACATCACTATTTTATCTGCCTCATCTGAGACTCAGCCTCTAGGAATCTCTTTAGATCAAACTAGTCACTGGGTGGGAAGAACTTAGTCTTCAAAAATCATCTCAAATGATCATTGCTTTTCTTTATATACATTAAAAAAAAACCACCACCACAAAAACCAAACAAAAACCAAAGAAGTGTAAAGGTAGTTTAGAAGTAATAAGATCTGCTGAGAGCATTAGTTTTTCCCTGTGTTTTTTTTTCCTGAGTCTGAAGGAAATGGTCCCTTTTACCTTTTTTTTATCTGATAAGAGCAGAGAAACAACCTTTTCCCTCTTTACTATGTCACAGCAATAATAGTAAACGTTAGCTCCTAGTGGCTCAGGTCTCTCCTCCCCTTTCATCTTTCAGAATTTCTTATCATTGGCTTGAGCTAGGACACTTATGTCTTGCTAATTTTTGTATATCAAGCACCTGGTGCATTTGGTCTGGTATACCAAAAGAAGCAAAGTTGAATGATTGTGTGTATCAAGCATTCACCTAGAAGAAGTTTTTTTTTTTAATTTTACTTAGTTATTTTAAGTAATCTCTACACCCAATGTGGGGCTCGAACTCACGACCCCAAGATCAAGAGTTGTATGCTCTTCTGACTGAGCCAGCCAGGTACTCCTGGAAGGAGATATTTATAGGAATCCCAGAGGGCCCTATATTCTTCATAACCTTATTGGCAGTGGTATCTTTTCACAGAATACAGGGATAATATGTTAAGAATACATATATTTACATGACAATTATTTTAATTGAAATTATTTAATTGAAAAAGCTGACTTTTCAATTATGTGTGTATATTTTTATGCACACCCACCCATATCACTTGATTTTCATAATAATCTAAGGCAAACTTGCCAGAGATTGGTTTTTCTATTTTACGAGTGGGTAAATTGAGGTTCAGAAAGTTTAGGTACTATCCCAGTGCATGCAACACCCAGCAAATGGTAAATAGGGGTCGACAATCTAGGGCTTGAGATTCATATTCCTTTTCTTTTCCCACAACACCTTATAACCCCTTGCAGGGTAGAGGCATATGGATCAAATCTACAGCTGACCCAAGGGATGATAGAATCAGAACTCTAAAATATTTCAACAGGTTAGAATGCCGGCCAAGAAAACGCAAAAGATGAAATTGAATAGGGAAAAATATAAGGTCTTAAGTTTAGATTATAAAAGAAAATTCTCAAGTGCAGATGTGGGAGGGGAAGATGGGCCCTAGCTTGTACATATGAAAAAAAAAATCTATGATTATGAGGTAAGCACATGGTGGACTAAAATGCATAATACAGTTACATTGCTTTGATAGCATTGTCAAAAATAAAGTATGTTCCATGAAATAAGAAGAGTCCCATGATCTTATCCGTGCTGGGAAGAAACCATTTAGAATTTTGTAGTCATTTTAGCCACCACATATTTTTAAAAAGTTTATTTATTTTGAAAGAGAGAGGGAGGGAGAGAGAGAGAATTCCAAGCAAGCTCTGTGCTGTCAGCACAGAGCCCCATGCTGGGCTCCAACTCACAAACCATGCATGAGATCATGATCTGAGCTGAAATCAAGAATCTGATGACTGAGCCACCCAAGAGCCCCTTAGCCACCGCATTTTAAGCAAAACAGTGACAAACTGATATTTGTTTGGAGGGAGGTGACCACTGTCACCCACACATCAGCTGACATCCTCAACATGTAGATCATCCTGGACCTCCTTCCCATCCAGGACTCATGGGCAGTGTAATGACCTTAAATTTATGAATTCATGGGGGCTTAAATTCCCTTGGTAACTTCTGGTTCTAAGTTCTTGATTCTTTAAATATAAATGATAGTATTTTGTCTGGACTTCCCTGACTCTATTCTTCTTGAACCCAGCTAGCTCAGCTTTTTTTTTTTTTTTTTCATTTCCACAGAATCCCACTCACACAAGGCTTTTAGGTGCTAAGAGATTTGCTGGTAATTAGGGGAGACAAGGAAGGTTTAAGGAGCAGGAACAATAAAAATTTTAAATTGAAAACCAGACATTCCCTTTGTTAAAATTCCTTCCTTCTCTTTCTTTCTTTCTTTCTTTCTTTGTCATCCTGCTTCTGGAAATTTCTTAAGGTCTGCTGATATGTTCTCAGTACTCTGATCTTACTGGCTGCTCTCATTCCCTTTCATTTTTGTTCTTCATTCACTTCCTGTCAGATTTCCTGCAGGAATTCCATATGTTTCTCAGATTACTATACACACCAATTCACTTCTTGCCATTTCTTACTCTTAAATTCAATTGTAGCCAACCTATGCATATACAAAGATGGCTAAGATGCTGAGTTAAACAAAAGGGCCACTCCAGGATTTCTTCCCTACCAGAAGCCCTTCTTTCTAGAATAGAATTGTGCATTTAAGTAACATTTTATCCCTCTGTTAAATCAAGAAAATGAAGGGTATGAAAATAACAGCTTCCTAGCACTTATTTTAACTAATTTAAAATAATTAACTCATTAAAAATTGCTGTGAGGGATCATCCCACCTTCCCCATCATAATCATATATGAATAGAAACTATTCTTCTTTTTGACCAGAGCTAATGCATGTTATATAAAATCAGTTGCTTTGTGCATGTTATGTAAACTCAGTTGTTTTGTCATTATAAATGAATACTGGTGGTTATGACCATATCAACTTTAGGTTAGGAAAGAATAGTGTAGTAATTGTACAAATGGAACAATCTAGGACAGATATGTCAATGACATTTGGAATAGAGATCATGTGGTCTTTGCCTTGTTATGGAAATAACTCAAGGGATCATTTCCAGTATTCAGGCAGTAAAAATAGAAAGCTTATATATATAAGGCAATTATTTTAAAAAATATATACGCATTCCAAATATATGTAAATACATGACTATATCTATATATAATACACGTGTACACCAAATTCATTCACTTACTTACCACATTAAAAATTTTTTTCCAATGTTTTTATTTATTTTTGAGAGAGAGAGAGGGACAGCGTGAGTGGGGAAGGAACAGAGAGGGAGAGAGGAGGACACAGAATCTGAAGCAGGCTCCAGGCTCTAAGCTGCCAGCACAGAGCCTGATGCGGGGCTCGAACTCATGAACCGTGAGATCATGACCTGAGGTGAAGTCAGATGCTTAACCAACTGAGCCACTCAGGCGCCCCTATGCACCACATTTTTAACGAGTAAACAAAACTAGAATAATCCCTTCCTTCATAGGACCTTGCTTTCTCTCCAAAGATGGTAGATTTTTTTCCCAAAGATGCTAACATACCTGATGAGAACTAAACGTTTGTGAGACTTTAGCTATGAAATATGACCTGCAGATTTAGTATTTGTTAAGACTACTTGAAAGATTAGAGGAAACCAATGGTGTCTGTAAGGCAGAGCAACTTTCCCCAGCTCAGCTGGGTGTGGGAAGGCACCCTTCAAACAATGACTCAGTCTCTTGGGAGACTTATGGTATAAGTACCATATACAATGACTAAGAAAACTGAGGCTTTAGCTCACCTCATCTACCTTGTTTTGTTGGTGGTAATGCTTGTTCCTTATAACAGCAGCGGAGGCAGAGTAAGAAAACTTCCTGAAATCATGTTTTCTACATTAAACTAGATGTTCCATTTAGTAGCACATCTTGCCTAGTCCAACCACAGCCCCTGGACATTGGAGGCCAGACTATGTGGATGAAGAAGACATAAAAAAGAAGAATGAAGATGATTTACATAGCACATATTGTGAATCAGGTGTCGTCCTAAACAGTTTTCGTCTATTAACTCATTTATTCCTCTCATCAATATTATCACCTATAGAGGCCACTTGTAGGCAAAAAACTTGAGCACTGGAAACCTGAGTAAGGTAAAGGGACCACAGTGACCACTGGCTGAATGCAAACAGGCCCATCAGGTGACCTACCTCAAAATATCCATAAACACTAGCATACCTGAGCTACTTACAAACGGCACAGGAAAATTCCATATGTTCCCATACCGCTTCTCCTTCCCCCTTTACTACAGCCCCCTCACCACCTCCTCTTGGCAGACGGTCTCTCCTTTGCTGTCCTACCTGATGCTCCCTTGCAGTGTATTCAAGAAGCTTCTATCTCTTTCGTTCTGCCTCAGGCGAATCCTTTCACTGCCCGAGCCACAGACCTCCACCCAAGCAGGTTACAACGCATCTATCCATTGTTCAAATGAGGAAAATGAGGCGCAGACAGACCAATGATTTTTCAGTGTCCCATGGCTAGTAAATGGTGGTGCTGGGAATTGAGTCCTAGTTGACAGGTTTCAGGGAGGTGCTTTTAACTACCATGTTATCCTTTCATTTAGAAGTAGTCAACGTAGTCCTGGCTCACAAGGATTTAAGATTTATTTCAGTAGAAGTGACACAAAGTCTTAGCATAACTAAAGACAGTGTATAAATACGTGTTATGGAAATGGTAGAAACAAGAGGTCTGAGAAGAAAGGTGAAGCAAGGTGGGCTGGGGTGGAGAAGCTTAATGGAAATGGTCCTTGCTCTCCATCCTGAAAAAGGAAGCATAAATTTGCATTTCAGCCATCTATTTGATGAATGTGTTCAGGATGCATTGAAGGCATTTATTTACCTCCCCTTATGGAGCATGCAAAGTGTGCTTTTGCTTTGTTATTTCATTAAAGTAAAAATTTTAATTAAAATAAAAACTAGAAATTTCATTTGAAATGCAGAAGAACTCCCAGAGGTATTATCTCTGTGTTTTCCAGATGAGGGGGGAAAAAAAAAAAAAAAGGCATCCCTTTGTCCTCAGAAGTACCAAGGTTGTGGCCTGAGTCTGGACCAGGCCACACGCTGAGGGGGCCGGACCATGGTATAAGTTGTGAGGCTGTTATAGAAGTCCAGAGTTTTCTAGGAATGTGAAAGATTCTCACCCAAGGTTGCTGTCTGCCTAAGTTTTTCTGATATAAGGTAAATCAAAAGAATTAGCTTTAGAGTCACAGGTTTAATTCCTTTATTTAGAGAAACTGTTGGGTTATGTTGAGTGTTATATCCACCCCAACTTCTCCCCTTCTCACCACAACTAAAATGTCAGTTCCAGGAGCAGAAATTTTTGTGTTTTGTTCATGCTGTATTCCAGGCCCCTTGAGCAGTGTCTACACTTAGCAGTTGCTTAGTAAACATCTGTTGATTGGGAGGGTCACTTTTCAACATTTTTTTTTTTTTTGCAGCAAATGAATTGGATAATCACTTTACTTAAAAAAAACTATATCTGCTCTCAAACATGTGAGAAAAGGAGTAAAACAAATAAAAATCCAATTTCCTAGATGTTTTTAGTTCACAATAAAATTTATATCACAACTAAGACAATGAAGAGAGGACATGTTTCTACGATAGGAATCTGAATTTTGTTGTTGGAAATGCTGTCATCTGAAAAGGAAAAATAAAGAAAAAAGCAAAAACCTAAGTAATGGACAAATGGATGAAGAAGGAATGCAGTTGCCTCCCTGACTATTTATTCCCGTCTTAAGTCCTGCAGAATAAGAAATGAACTACTCAATTCATCAACTCCTAACAGTGAGTCAACATATTTGCATAAACACTGCAGTGTGTTTGTACCACATTTTCCATTGTCTTCTTTAAAGTATAAATTTCGTTGAAATGAACTGTACTCATTAGTGGGAGACTTTGCAATCAACTTTGTCCCTAGGGATTCTGAGACTGACTGCCGTCTCCAAGATCAGTCAGCAATTTAGAGAATATCTATAGTCCTTTCACAAAAAAGTAATGGGAGATGAAGGCTGAAGCAGGGAGGGAAGAAATGCCAAAGAAAAACTCCAGCACCTTGTGGTTAATTCAATAATGTTATGGTGCAAAATGACCCTTTATCATTCCAGCAGCAAGTAATTTTCTCTTTCAACCTGCTGGAAACTTTCTGTTCAGGGAGAGGCATCAGAGATATAGGGGAATGTGTGTGTGATACCGACACTGTTTCTTGGCCAGGAAGGAATTTGTTTATCATCTTTTTTTAAATGATTTATTTTGAAAAAGAGAGAGAGAATGAGATGGAGAGGGGCAGAGAGAGAGGGAGACAGAGAGTCCCTCTGTGCATCAGTGCAGAGCCCAACATGGAGCTTGAACCCACGAACTGTGAGATCATGACCTGAGCCGAACTCAAGAGCTGGGTGCTTAGCCAATTGAGCCACCCAGGTTTCTCTGTTTATCATCTTACAATACTACTGAGTCATTACAAGGTAAAGCAAGAATACAGGAAGAAAATGAAGAATGCAAAAACAAACACAAAAATACTTCTAGTTTTTGTCAAAAATGCGTATACTAAGCAAAAACTGAAACTCACTTTAACTTCAGCTCCAACTCAGGCTCTTGGCTAACTGAAATAAAATTGTCATCATTTGACACGGTCCTTCACTCTCACAGCCTGTTTCAGGATGAAAACAGCATTAGGGCAATCTTCAAGCATATGAAGAGGGCGGGGTGCTTTCTGCAGTTTTGTGTTTCAGAAGCAGAGAAGGAAGCCTGGAGAAAGGCAAAATTACTGTAACAGACACAAATCAAACTTAATCACCCATTCATATAATGTGAAAGCCTTTCTGATCTTTTAAGCTTGCCTGTAATTTATCTTTGGAGTCTCTGCCTGTGAAAGTGAAAAGTTGAGAAGGAACCTGATAGTAGGGGCCTATTAAGCTCAGTAACTGTCGAAAGCCTTCATGGAAACCAGCGAAAGCCTCTGCTAAAGAGAAAATCACAAAGGCTCATGTTCCCAGACAAAGACTGGAATGACCTGGTCATAAGACAGTGTCACAATTAATGTTCTTTTTAAGCTTCAGGTGCCTTTAAGGTTCTTAGAGTCCAACATGGTTTCCTTCATAAAAAAAAAAAAAAATGACAAAGCTGAGTATATGCAGTTGTGTTTTAGTTCAGACAAATCAATAGGGAATCAACAAGGATGACAAAGGTAATTTTGAGCCCTTAGATGATAAGACTGAGTGCAGCATTTCACACAAATTAACTGTGAAAAGAAATTATAAGAGACCTTTATGGAAACTTTAGATTTCCCAATGAATCCTGATTTTTAAAATTTTATGTATGTATATATGTATGTGTGTTATCTCTACACCCTACATAGGACTTAAACTCATGACCCAGGGATCAAGAGTCACATGTTTTACAACGGAGCCAGCCAGGTGCCCTCCATTGAATCATAATTTAAACTGGATCAGTGAAACAACTTGACCTGGGGTCTGATGACTTAGAATTGAGCTCAGTTTTCTCATTTTCTAGCTGACAAACTGTGGAAAAGTTACTTCATTTCTCTAAGCCTCAGTTTTCCTCATTTGTAAAATGCGATAGCACAGTTGTGAGAATGAATTGAAATAAGGTATAAAAACTCATCCTCTATGTCGTAGGTACTCAATATGTTTAAAAAGAGAAACCCCAAATTATAATTCTGTAAACTAGCATTATTACACATTATGAGTTTATCTGTATCTGTGAAATGTCTTTTTTTTTAATAGTCCATAAGATGAATCTTTTCTGTGGGGGCAGAGGGAGGGCGAAACTCTGAAGATGTGAGCATGAAACCATAGCATCCCAAACTTGGGAGATTGTTGTGACGACAGAGGAGAGACTTTAGAGCTAGGAAGACTTTCCTCCAAATATCTAGAATTATTCTCAAAATATTCCCAGTGTAATTTGAAATTCAATAGGAAGCCAAGTTTTACTTTATGTTCAACTTTGTGCAATTGCCTCTGTTCTAGAGAATGAGATGAAAATGAGAATGAGTACAGGAAGAACTGAAACAAAGTAATTTGAAAAGCAGTGTCGAGGGCTTAATTTCATTTCATCTTAGAATTTTATTTAAATTTAAAACAAATTTGGCCTGAACCTGGAACGTCATGATTTTAGCAGTTTCTCATTCTATTAGATTATCTTTTTATGTTTACCCTTTCACTTGAAAGGAAAGGGCTTTAAAACATTTTACTGTATTCCAGATAGAAAAAAGGGAGTGGACTGTTAACTTAGAATAATTGATTGATTCTCTACTTCCAATTATGAGGCATATTTCATAATTGTATACAGTATCAATATATTCATTCCCATTTTTTTCAACTCATAGTTTTTTTAAATCTTATTTAATACCCTACTTGCTTAAGTAAATATGTGTTGAAGTATTTACTTACTATGTCTATATATTAGGGCAATTCAAATAAAACCACAGCGTATTTTGGTATTGTCACTCTTGTGTGTTAAAACAGGGAAAGGATCCAAGAATATAAAATATCTTGCATAAAGTTTCTTGAATGGTTAGTCTCACTTTAAGGGAGAGAAGTCCAATTTATGACTATAGTAACAGGTTCAACATGAATGTGGCAATAGGTATAAATTATGTTGAACTGGTTTTAAAGAAAATAAACTGTTTTTTCCCATGAACCTTCACCCATTTGAAGCTTTTGAAATATTTAGATAAAATTTTCTCTCTCATTTTCATCTGCCTTTGTAGTCTGACTTTGAGCCAGGACTCGAAGCAGACATACTGGGCTCTTGCGAAAAAGCCTGTTCCCACAAGATTGCCAGCCAAATTTTGCAAACTCAAGATGTTTGGAGAGTTTGGATAATCATCACAATTTTTGGACGCCTATCTGAGGTAAACATAAATGCCAAACCTTGAGGATCTCATTATTAGTGTAAATATGATTCAGTATGATGTATTTCTGTTCTTGGCTGGTTGATAGAAGATAATTATAAGGTTCCTTAATTGAAATTTAATTAGAAATACAAAGTGATACATGTTCATTTATAAAACATCACAGTGAAACAATTTGCTCCAGTATACCAGATGAACAGAAAACAAATTAACACATTCTTAGAACTAAGCGACACGGCAATCTTTGGAAAGATTTTATTATTGACTATTGTTTTAGTCAATAATACCTTTGTTTGTTGTCACAATTATAAAGGGCTATAGGTGTTTTACATTCTCCCCCTACACAACATAAAAATCCCAAAGGCATATCCTTTTAAGAAATGTGTCTGTAGTAAAGAAATTTGTAAATGCTAAAGTCTAGGAAATTTTTTTAATGGTAAATATCTTAAAAGGTAATGCAAGGGAGGTAATAATGGAAAAGGGACTAAGTTGGATGGCTTTGTGTCTTAAATGCGAAGAGAGCTTTATTCTGATTGGGATAAAAGGCATTAGATAGTTTGTAGCAGTGTGAGAAAAAGAGCCTTCTCTAACATGTGGTTTCCTTTCATTTAGTTTTGCTGAAAGGGCAAAGGGAATCCATTTGGGCTAAAGAATGGGGTGATGTGAAGCATCAGAAGTCAGGGGTCTCCTATGAAAGCCCTGTACAGGAGAGAGTCATATGTCTGTGGTAATTCAATTATTAAAGCTAACGCTCGAAGGAAGAGGAGCAGAAAGCTTCTAGCCTTAAGAAAAGGTTCAGGACAGTTCTACTTAAGTCTCCTTTCTACTAAGACAAGTAAAAGGTGATTAACAAGTTACAATTTAAGTGAAGCCTCTAACTGGCACCTTAGTGCTTAGAGTTCTTTAAATCTTGTAAATTACACACCATGCTGCTTATGTGATTATTTATGCTATAAAATAGTAGTATTTTTACGTAGAGAGAATATGAGCCTGAATTGCATGCTGAATTCCTGCTTTTGCTTAGTTACCTCCTGTAAGACTAATTTTTGGACATTTGCCATTCATATGTTCACCTTTTGTTTTAAGAATAATGACTAAAAAGTTTTGACTTTTACTTTATAGATTTTTGTTATGGATCTCAAAAGGGGAGATTATAATTTGAAGAGGTGACTATAATTCACTTTGCCTAAATTTGCTGTTTCTCAATAGGAGAGCAATTGGTATTCAGATGAGTTAATTCTCATGGTGCTATAGCCACTATTGCAAGATGTTCAACATCCCATCTCATTAAATGCTATAAACATTTTCCACCCACTGTGATAATGCACAGTGTGATAACACCATACATTTCCAACTGTTCCTTGAAGAGTAGTATATGCTTACTACTCTGGCACCTGCTCCCTAGCCCCCACTCCAATCTCCCTTCCACGAACACATAAAAACCACTGGCATAGGATTTGTAGGTTTAGTTCTTTAATTCTCAATTATTGTAGAAAATTAATGGTCAGCTCTGATAGTAAGGGGAAAACACAATTAAGAATCAAGAAATTCAGGGGTGCCTAGGTGGCTTAGTCGGCTAAACATCTGACCTGTTTTTTTAAAATGTTTTTTATTTATTTTTGAGAGAGAGACAGAGAGAATGGGAGAGAGACGGTGAGAAAGGGAGACACAGAATCTGAAGCAGACTCCACGTTCTGAGCTGTCAGCACAGAGCTGGATGTGGGGCTCGAACTCATGATCCATAAGATCATGACCTGAGCTGAAGTCGGATGCTTAACCGACTGAGTCACCCAGGCACCCCTAAACATCCAACTCTTGATTTTGGCTCAGGTCATGATCTCACATCATGAGATGGAGCCCCAAGTTGGGATCCTCACTGGAGGAAGAGCCTGCATAAGATTCTCTCTCTCTCCCTCTCCCTCTCCCTCTCCCTCTGCCCACCTCTCTCTCTCTCTCTCTCAAAAAAAAAAAAAAAGAATCAAGAAATCTAGATTCTAATTTTAATACTACATCTGTTGTAAAATTATTGAATTCCTTGAATGTCAGTTTGCCTATCTATAAAATGGTAATCAACTTTCCTTTTAATAAATTCTTATAAAAATCAAAGGATCTTATGTACAATAAAACACTTGTAAAAGTATAAAAATCTAGGGCTGCCTGGCTGGCTTAGTTGGTAGAGCATGTGACTCTTGATTTCAAGGTTGTGGGTTCGAGTTCATTGGTTTAGAGATCACTTAAAAAATAAAATCCTAAATGAGTATAAAAATTTATATAAGTAAATATTATGAATAATTCTCAGCAGTCATCTTTGGGTAATGTAATAAATGATACTCAACTTACATAAAGAACATACTATGTTTTCGACATTGTTCTAGGAACTTTTCGACATTAAAAGGAGAGTAAGGCATGAGTCCTGTGTGTATCTCTTATACTGGAAGGGAAGATAGAATGTATTTGGTCAAAAAAGATGACAATACAAGGTAGTAAGCAATGAGAGCCAGATAAGTGATGTTAGCAATATGTACTAGAAAGGTTTAAAAGAATTACATATATGTTAACTGACTTGGATTTTAAATTAAAAAAAAAAGAAAGGTTTAGAAGAGAAAACATATTCAATGAAAGATGTAAAAAGTTGAAAATTGTGAAGGAACTGCTTCCCCTATTACAACAATGAAGATATATGGTTCTCTTTCACATTAGGAAATACACATTACAAAAGTATCAATATTCTCCATATGGATATTTGTATAGATAATAGATCTTGGGGATATAAATGATTAAAACTTTCTTCTGTGGGAAATACTAGCAGAAAACTAATTTGCACTAATAAGACATAGAAGGAATGGTTGAAGAGAGCAAACGTATTAGTCTCAAACACATAGGGCAACAGATAAAATGTCCTCTGATTTTCGCACCATCTTGTTGCTCTTTGTTTCCTTTTATTCTCTGTCCTTCCTCTGGCTCTGGTCTTGTTCCTATTGGCTTTGGTCTCTGTGCCCTGGAATCAGTCCCTGCTTCTCCTTGGACTTGGCATTCCTAGATATGTAGTTTGACCTCAGCCTGAAACCCTGGAAACCTATCCCTAAGGGGCTGACTCTTTGACTTTAGGTTTCCTTTTGAAATCTAGTTAATTTGCACCCTGGAAAGAGATTTTCTACTTTTGTTTGCTAAGATTAAAAAGCCTCTCAGCAAAAAGAGACACCCATGTTAGAAAAACCTGATGAAGCATTTAATATATCATCCAAGATTATTTGACTATTCAAATACTTATTAACCTGAAATTTCTCAATGACATTGTCAGTTGCCAAAACTTGCATTTCTACTCTTCCTTCTTTATCTTTTGATGTAACAAGCACTTCCTCTCTTTGTTGAAAATGCCCTTCTTTGGCTGTGACATTGAACTCTTCAGATTCTTTGTTTCTGAACACTCCTTCTCAGGTGGCACTGGCTTTTTTTTCTCTCAGCTACCCTGAGTGCAGGGCTTCGCACAAGGCTCTGTCATCAGGTTTTGTCTGTCTTGTTTCTATGTCCCGTGGCCCAGCTATCTCCACACCTGACATTCCTCCCTAGCTCCAGCCTCCATTTCAGACCCCGGGCAAGTCCTTTTATATGAATGCTCTACTTTTAGCTCCACTCAAAATAAACATACGATCAAGTTTCCCCTAATATCCAGTATAAATCTCTTCCTCCTCTGTCGTTCCTAACTGGATGGCATGGTCATACCTTGAGTCGTTCAGACTAAGAATTTTAAGAATCATCTTCATGTCTTTCTCCTTTATTCTTAATTTCAATAACTGACCAAATCATCAAAAATATCTTCAAAATGCTCCTTGAATCTGACCTCTGATTTTTATTGCTGTAGCTTTTTTCTCCCTCAGTTTCTTGCTGAAAACTATTGTAAAACTATCTAATTGCATTAGTAGCCTCTAGTCTCTTTCCCTGGCAATTGATTTTATTCACTGCTACAGAGTTAATATTTTCTTTTAAATTAACTTAATTATGAAAGTCATAAAAAACCATTCTAAAAATTAAAACAATGGCAGGGAAGAAAAGAAAAAGTGAGTCTTCCTCTCTCTTTCCCTCAACTCCCAAAGGTTTGATGTATATTCTTCCAAACATCACTCTAAAATATATGCACTCAAATAGGATTTGTATTATTGCCCTCAGGGGTTCAGTACTTCTGGTGAAATGTGAGGTGTTAGACAGATTCTCCATTTTGAGCAACCTATTTTGATTCTTTAGAAGCTTTTAGAATTTTCTCTTTCATCTTGAGATTTCATCAGGAGTTCTGTAAGTCTTTTAACCTATATTCTACCCAATGTTTCCTTGATGTGTCTTTCAATGCAAAGATGCCTGGTTTTCTTCCACTAAGACTAATTTTCTTCTATTATTTCCTTCGATAAGTTATTTCCCCTCCATTATCTCTTTCTCCTAATGGGAATTCTACTGGGTGAAGCTTGGTCTCATGAATCTCCTTCCAGTCTCTACCCTTTTCCTCATATTTGTCATCACTTTTTCTTTGTGATCTGCATTCTAAGAAACTTCATAACTTTCCTTCCATATAATTAGCCCTATCTTTTGATTTCTCAGACTATCCATTGAAATTTTTATTTTTTCCATTCTATTTCATGTATGTATATATATGTGTATTTAAAGATTTTGTTTTTAAGTAATCTCTACACCCAACATGGGGCTCGAACTTACATTCCCAAAGTAAAGAGTCGTATGCTCTACCGACTGAGCCAGACAAGCACCCCTTTGCCATTCTTTTTTTAAATTTCACTGTCTTACTCATTTTTTCTTTTTCCAAATTAACACATTTTTATTTTATCAGCACTATATCTTCCTACTGTTAATTAGAAGTAAAAAAGCACATCTTTTTAAGTTTTTCTTTAGATACTTTAGCTTCTTCTTGGGATTAGCCCTATTTGTTCATCTTTATGAAAAGAGAGAAGCAGAGTTCTTTCATGATATTTACGTAATATATCTTGTATTAACTGGTGATTCTTGGTGGTTAGATGATACTTATGAATAAAGACCTAGGATAACTGTGTAAGTAGTGTGCTGTGTTTCCTTTGAGTAGTAAAGATCTTATTGCCTTGCGGGTTCTTTGTAATAAGAGTAAGGCTTATGAATGGGAAGATTCCCCTGTAAGACACCCTACCCTACCATCAAAAGGTCAAGTCAGGAAAGGATTTACTCCAGTGATAGAGTGCTTTTCTGTTACACATGTCTTCAGTAGGGCAGCTGTTTCTGTTGACCTGATAGCTAGCACCAGGGTTTGTATCTGCCTTGTATCTGCACTGTATTAGCATTTCTATCAGCATTTATAATTATTTTGGTAGGTGTTTTTTTAAGTATGGCCCAGATTTTTGGTTCACTTTTAAGCCTCATATCCTGAGTTTCTTATGCCAAGTTCACTGGAACTCAGACAGAATATATGTGATATGTGGCATCACCCATTGTCACACCAAGTCATTCACTGCTAACCTTGTAGCTCTGCTCCAGGTGACAGCCTTGGCACTTAATCATTCCCTCTGCTTTAAGATGAATTACATCCATACCTGGAACATTTTCTCCAGAGATTTGGAGATGGCCTTTAGTCCTTATAATTTGTTCAAGCAAAATAATCATAAGGTTCTGACCACTGATTTTGGATTTATCATCATCAGCTTAAAAATTATATCTAGTCTTTTGAAGTGATGTTTTTTGTTACTCCAAAAACAGTCTTATTAGTCAATATTCTAACAAATAGTAGAAAAAGAAATAAAATCATCACATAATCCCACAATTACACATGTTCAATTCTATCTATGTATAGATATATAAATTTCACTTCTATAAGCAATCACTAGTAATACAATGTGTATTTTCCTATGCCTTGGATTAGGAGTATGTGATAAGAGAGAGAAAACTTTTTATTTTTTTATTTTTACTTTTAATTTTTTTTATGTTTATTTATTCTTGAGAGAGAGAGAGAGGGAGAGAGAGAGAGAGACAGAATCTGAAGCTGTCAGCACAGAGCCTGACACTGGGCTCGAACTCATGAACTGTGAGATTATGGCCTGAGCCAAAGGTGGACGCTTAACCCACTGAGCCACCCAGGCACCTGAGAGAGAGAAAACTTTTTAAATATGATTTATAGTTTGCACAAGAATTTCTCCCAGGGAGAGAAATTGGCCAGATGATGCCAAGACTTCCGAGAAGGAGAACATTGCCCTGCTTAGTAGAGGAAAAACAATTTGGAGCTTCTGTTGTAATGCAGAGAGAAGGAAAAGTTGAGAAGTGGAGGTGATTGGGGAGAGAGGTGACAGCAAGACGGGGAAAGTAAAGGACTAGGTGAATGTGTTGAAATCTCACAATGGCACGGTGGTCATTGGTGTTTATTGGTGAACATGGATGTCTTAAAATGGCAGAGAGCTCCCCAGATGATCTGCCCTCTTAGCTCACTTACGTATATTGTGGACATTCCTGTGATCTCTCACCTGCCTCCTTTCACACCATTTTCTATGAAGGTTATTAAGCTAGAGAATGTGAATGAAAGCATTTTAAACATGCAGCTTAAAGAGATTCTGAATTTTCACATCTGAGCCTACTTAGCGCATCAGAGAAGCAGCATGTGCAAAAACAGAAGCCCATTTGGTTATGAAGGAAATGGAAGAAATCTAGGGTACATTTTAAACTTTCACAAACCATAAACTCAGGAAGAGTAGGAGACAGTTATATATGTATCTTGAGAGGCAGAAACTTTCAATTACATTTATATGCATTGTCTATCTTCCTCCCCCAATTCTAGGTTTACTGAAGTGATGGACCAAACTGTGTACCCTCTGATACCTGACAGAGCTTTGCCGTCAGGGGGTGTTCTATAAATGTTTGTCTCATGAACAATATATTTCAAATTCATGCAATAGATGTTCAATAACATTATAGGAATAAAAAGGCAGAGGACCTACTTGCAATGAAATATTTTGTTTAGTGAGAGGGTTGAGATTATTGATTAAAATACTGGACTTCTAGTTTATGATCTCCTTTTTTTGTTTAAAGTATATTTATTTATTTTGAGAGAGAGAGTGCAAGCAGGGGAGAGGCAGAGAAAGAGGGAGGGAGAGAATTCCAAGCAGGCTCTGTGCTCTCAACATGGAACCCAAAGCAAGGCTCGATCTCATAAACTGTGAGATTATGATCTGAGCCAAAACCAAGAGCTGCTGCTCAGCCAACTGAGCCACCCAGGTGCCCCTCTAGTCTTTGAGATCTTAATTAACTATCTTCTTTTGTTGCCAACTGCAATGAATAAATTAGAGTTAGCTATTGCTGCTCTATATCTGTCAAATTAGATACATTCACTGTTCCAGAGAATAAATCATCATTAAAGATTTTTTTCCCAATTCTTTATAGTATGTAATTATTCCTACACAGAACCTGAGGACCATGGCAAGTTGATGAAATAAAATATTATTAAATTGCATACCATCTACACTGGTGGGAAACCTGGTTGAAAAACATAAAATCAGCTTGAAGTTTTCATTAAAACAAAAATACGCATTTAAGGCAATATTTTAGGTGAGTACATATTTCTTTAAACATTATTTTTATTTATTTAATCTGGGGTTTTATTTTGAAAAAAATATCAACACATCAACACTAAATAATTTCATATGCAATGTTTTGATTTAAAATTGTACCTCCTTTATTCAATTTTGTGTCTTCTGCTGTCCCCTCAGAGCTCCCCCCAGAGAAGCTGTGGTTGAACCGGATCTTAGATAAATTTTGAAAATGTCCCCCAAATTTTGTTATATTAAATGATCACTCTCAAGGTTTATTAGAGCAGATACAACTTCAACAGAGCAATTTACCAGTTTAATTTTTTGGAGGCAAAAACTAGCTCTGAGTTTTCTGTGTGCACCTTGGTAATGAGTTCCGTGAGAGTCTGAGGAGGTCATGGCCTTTTTAACTATGTGATGCTCTGCTCTCTTTCTTCCTCTGGCTCACTTGTGTTCACACTATGCTGCAGGTTACATGACTAAAGAAAGGAGTCTGGGCTCAAAGGGCAGAGCAGTTCTTAAAGACACTCCTGATTCTTATGCTAAGCATTTCCTCCTTACCATCAACCTGGATGCCCCTTCCTGCCTCCATTTTGACTCCTAATTCAAACTGTAACCGTGTTGTACCTACCACCCTTCTCACCCTTCCCCCACAGCACCCTATGTTCTATACTCTCGTTAGAATTCACTCGGTCCAGGAGAATACACACAAAAAGGCTTGAGAGCACACTTGTGGTAGCTACTCTTCAGATAGACTAGTGAGTGGAAGAAAATAATAGATTGTTGTTTTAAGTCACTACATTTTGGAGTGGTTTGTTATGCACCGTTAAATACACAAAACACCACTTCAAATACATAAGCCACGAACCGTTAGGAAGTCTGCCAAATTGCCAAATTTTGCAGTTAGTAATCCCAGAGACACCACTAACCAGGGCTAGGTCCTTGGGTAATTTACTTACTTCCTTGAGCTTCAGTTTCCTCAAATGTAAAATGGCAGTACAATAATAATGGAGTCCACTCTTTAGACCTCTTGGAAGGATTGGATGAGAGAATGGTTATAAAATTCTTAGAAAAATGCCAGGCATATGGAACACTTTATTAAGTTAAAGTCATTATTGTTCTCATTGACAGAGAATGCATAAGGAAATTCCACTGATGACATAAAATGTGTTTTTGCACCTTCACATCTTTTATTAAATTTACAGAATTGGAATTGGCTTATTAAAAATCCTAAGCCAAACAATGAGGGGTAACAGGGAGGATAGGGTTGGAAAAATAATTTCCAAGCCAGATAATTTGCCAGTGAGTAATCTAGAGTTTACCTTAGCAATTTCAGGGTAAAGCATTTCAGGAATTGGTCATGGTCCCCTATCTAGATTTTAAGGATTATGGGTCATCTTATCACAAAGGTATGGGCAAATCAGAAGACCAAGTTATTAGTCGAAGTTATTAGTCCTGGTGCCAACTAGGAAGAGAGGATACACTAAATCCCAGATGACTCAAGGCAGATTTCATGAAAGGACTAGATCCAAAGGTGTTTTCAAGGTATACGGAAACCACAATGGATAACCCGCATTGCCCTGGGGCTATAAAGCCGTATTACCATTCTTGAGCCTGCAGAATTAGAGGTAAAAGGGAGGCAGCAGATTCTTGAATACAGAAAAGAGCATCATTTTGAGTGAAGATCTTCTTTTGATGGGGAAAGCCAACATAAACCCACAGGGAGGAAGCTAGGGAAACAAGTCCCTTGAACTCCTGTGAACTGTCATGGCTCCCCAGGACTGAATACAAATAGAACCTAAAGGAATCTATTGTAGTCCACCTGGTTCAGCTTCTGAGGGCCAGAGTGGGGGGGAGGAGAGTGGAAAGAGAATCGATAGGGGCCTAAGAAAGATAACCAGTGAGAGGATACAGGGGGATAAAGTGGCAAACGCAGATTAATAGATTCTCACATTTAAATACTTGTATTTTCATAACCTTAATATAATTTTGTGGCAGCTTGGACTAAAGGAATATTTTCAAGTTTCTTTTCTAATCCATTAAGAAGACATAGGGAACCCAAAGGAGGTATTGTCTTCATTTCCTTCTATACCTAACACTCTAAGTCATAAGGAAGCAATCTGTGAGCATTACTCTTTTCAGCAGTGACTCATGTCACTTCAGGATTGCTGTCACATAAATGTTGTGGTGAGCAAACAACTATTGGTTCACAAACAGCTGAGACAAATGCCACAACTGGTCAGCAAAGCAGCGGACTCTTGTTTATTAATTTATTTCCCCTGGTGGCTTGATCTGGTAATGTTTTGTATATGGCTGTCTTGATGGTCTCTAACACTCAGCCTTCTTGGAACAGTTTTGGATGTCATCTGCTTCAAATACTTCAATCTTTCCTCTTTCTCCAATTCTCTTTGTTGAGCCTTCATTTGCCTATAATTTTTTAACCACGACTTCAAGCTTGCTGACTGCTTTGACAGTCTAAGATCTACTTACTGTATTTGGTTGACCAAACATAGCCATGCAGATGAGGGTTTGAGAAAACACTACATGCCAACAGCCTCAGGTAATTTCTAATAGTCATCACCCATCATCCCGCGGACATTAAGTAGAAGAGATTAGTGCAGGTATGGTATTTTATGTGAATGCTGAAAGGCAAACTAAGTTGGGATTCTATAAATCCACCTGAGGGGTGAGCAGTCCTGGTAGACAAACAGTGAGGCAAGAGGGCAAAAGATACATTAGGTGAGGCAAGTGAAAAAGAAGTTATTTGCAACGAGGATGTGAATGAGAGAGAAGATGAACCCAACTCATCTTTCAGTTTGGATCATAATTTACTCTAATTCCATGGAAGTGAGAAAATTTAACATTTCAACTAGAACATACTGTAATGAAAGACAGGTTTTCGGCTGGGTTTGATCCTTTTCTGATTTGTCAAAATCTGAAAGCCAGAAAACCATCAAAAGAAGAAAAGAAACACATGTGGGCAGTTGAGGGCTTGAGGAAGACCCCATGGAGTCAAGAAACTGCTGAGACCACAGAGTGCATTCTGAATTGGCACTGGTCTTGTGTTCTGAGAAAAATATGGCTTTGTGAGCTCTTGAGGTATGTGTGGGAAGCTGAACTCTGTGCTGGAAGGCAATGGGCTGCTTCTAGCTCTTGTTAGAAGACACACCTTTAAATTCCAAAGAGCTAAAGCCATTTTACATACTATCTTAGATGAATAAATGTTAAGATTTTAAGATTTACAGATGAAAGAGACTAGGTAAGTATGAAATTGTTTAATTGGCAATGTAAGTTACAGGTATACATTATCTATTATACAGTGGTAGTAAAATTACTTTGATTTGGAGAAGGATAGGCATACCTCGTTAATGGATTCATCACTCTACCTGCATTGGCCTGTTAGGAATTGGAAAAAAAAATCCAATCAAAACACAACAGTTCTGATATGAGAGTGAGTTTACTTGTTGCTTTTCTGTGAACTATCTGCTATTTAACAAAGGGTGATGGCATCTCTAATATGAGGTAGCACATTGGCATGTCCATTAATCAATAGTTAAACAAATGGATACTTAAAACAAATGCCCCAGTTCCCTCCAATTAAAATTTTTTTTCTTAACTATTAGGACCTATGATAGAAATGAATGGGTCAGGATATTTGTAGAACTGACTGTGTACACATATTTCCTGTAAATGAAACTGATCCAACCCTGAGGTAGGATGGTACTTTCCTAGAGAACGTTCCTGATTACTCACATAATGTCCACCCCTCTATAATCACCACACCACATGGCCCCTGATGAATTTTAGGGTGAGCTGAGGATTATCTGTCATTTTGATGTGTGCATTGATTTTTCAATGCTATTACAGCACTCATCCTATATATTGTCCAAATCAACTTGATTTCTTCAATACTGATCCTTCCCTTTTAATAACTGCCTGCTCAAAGTTAAAACTATGTATTCTGTAGAAAAAAAATTACCTTATTGTATTGTATTTTACAATGGCCTTTTGTTGAAAAGGCCTATCAGAAATCAGTTGAACTAACACGTCATTGGTGTTGTTGGGGCCCATTCCTTCTTTATTTCAGGCAGTGATCATTTGTCCTTGTTCTTGGAGCACAGAATGATTCCGTGTATCAGGATTTTGGCCAACATATGCCAACACATTCTTAATTAAAATGCTGGCCACTACACATAAGAATTAAACAGTACCACAATGGATTGCAAATCATATCTGTTATGTTCTGTTTGGGATTACTGCTCTATTTACGAGAGAGAGAGAGAGAGAGAGAGAGAGAGAGAGAGAGAGAGAGAGAGACCAGGCTAACTGACTTTGAAAGTGGAGTTTGAACCCATGTTTTCACAAGCTGCAGCAATGGAGATTGTTTCTGCTAATAAAGGTGCTGAGTCCCCCTCACATAGACAGTACAGAGTGGCTAGAAGTATATGCGGTGTAAGGATTTCTCCCAAGGACCAGGAAATCATTGGTCATGGCTCTTTTCTTTTCCAAGCTTTCCATCTGGAGCAATGGAAGGAAGCAATTCATGGACATTTCGCTTTTTGAGAAATAATGACTACCGTATTAGGTGTTTCTAATGGCATGCTGGGGCTCACCTGAACTTTATTGGGGCACCATTCTGTAAGAAGGGCTGTGCGTCCCTCTGATTTTATGGACAGTATAATAATAGCAGTTAAAAAGTAAAGACTCTGGGCAGTTGGATAATTTTTGTAGGCTATTCATGCTTTTGTTTCTAGTTTTTATTTTATTTATGTGTTTATGTATTTAATTCTTTATTTTGAGAGAGGCAGAGGGGTACAGAGTAGCAAGGGGCTGAGAGAGAGAAAGAGAGAGAGAGAGAAGGAGAGAGAGGGGAGAGTAGGAGAGAAAGAGAGAGAGAGAGAGAGAGAGAGAGAGAAGAGAGGGAGGAGAGAGAAGCAGGGCTTACCTGGTACGGGGCTCATGCTTACCCCAGGTGGGGCTCAAGCTCACCTGAAATGGAGCACAAACTTACCTGAAGTGGGGCTCACGTTCACCCAATGTGAGGCTCAAGCTCACCAATGTGGAACTTGAACTCTCAAACCCTGAGATCATGACCTGAGCCAAAGTAAGATGCCCAACTGAGCCACCCGGGGGCCCATCTTGTTTTCTTTTTTTAAAATGTTTATTTATTTTGAGAGAAAGAGGGAGAGATTGCACACGCACACATGCACGCATGCATAAGCAGGGAAGGGGCAGAGAGACAGGGAGAGAGAGAATTCCACACTGAGAGGGCAGAGTCTGAAGCGGGTTCGATGCCACCAATTGTGATATCACGGCTCAATCCCAGGAACCATGAGACCATGACCTGAGTGGAAATCACGAGTCGGATGTTCACCAGCTGAGCCACCCAGGCATCCCTATTTCTTGTTTTTAAAATGGAGATAATATTCTAGCTTACTGAAACTAATACACAGCTCATTATAAGGCATCATTATTTTATGAGCTATTAAGAAAGAAAAAAACCAGTATGTACTACCAAAAAGCAAACAGCTCAATTAAAGTGAAAAAAATAAACAGTTCTGACGAAATTTGTACGTGCACAGGGAATCACAACCATATCATGACTATGGTCTGATAGTGAGTATAAAATGCTCTCTACTGCAAGATGCGTTCTAATTATAGAGATGTTAAAATGTGACAAAATATGTCTTAGAACCCAAGAAATATGGTACTATCTACCTTGTAGGAATAGTGAGTTCATATGTGAAAGGAATGTCTGGCATGTGCTAAGTTCTCAAGAAAGTCAGTTATTAACATTACTTTTTCCATTATTATTATTATGAGAATGACAACAACATTCATAAGGTTTCAATTTCAGTAGCTCTATAAGAAAACTAAAGAGGAATTCTTTTAACTTGTGATTTTAGAATGATAAGCAAAGGGTTTGAGATGAATGGAAATAACATTCTAGCATAAGCTTCCTACAGCTTAGTGGTATATATAATTCTGCACAATGACTTCACAGACACGTGTGATGTGGTTGAATGCTATAGTAAGTTGCTGGTGTTAACTTTCAAAGTCTTCTCATGAGGGGATGACAAAGCTTGTAGACAGGAGTGACAAGGCCTAGCTAAGTCCTTGCCCTTGACCAAATCCTCCTATTTGCAAATTATACCTTTGCAGTATTATTATTCCAGAAAGCTTACTTGTCCATAATAGTTGCTTCATCATAACCAACTTCATATAATGGTGCATAACATTCTTAATCTCTGACTGCAGTGGTTCAAATTCCAAAGCTGAAACAAATATTTTCTACATTATCTTCCCAGCCTTCATCAACTATGTATCTATTGCCTTCCCTACGCATAGGCACAACTGAAGTATTCTCTGCTAATGAAATTGGTCTGTGATAACTTCGGTGATGGTAAAAATGATTTTGTTTTTTACTACAATGTGTATAACAAGTCTTTTTTTTTTAATTTTTTATTTCATTAAAATTTTGTTTTAATGTTTATTCATTTTTTGAGAGTCAGAGAGAGACAGAGCACGAGCAGGGGAGGGGCAGAGAGAGAGGGAGATACAGAATCCTGAGCAGGCTCCCAGCTCAGCACAGAGCCCAACGCGGGGCCCGAACTTACGAATTGTGAGATCATGACCTGAGCCGAAGTTGAACGCTTAACCGACTGAGCCACCCAGGCATCTGAATCTTTTTTTTTTTTTTAATATTTATTTACTTTTGAGAGAGCTCAAGCAGGGGAAGGGCAGAGAAAGGGGGACAGAGGATCCAAGCAGGCTCTGTGCTGACAGCAAGCCTGATGCAGAACTTGAATTAACGAATAGGGAGATTATGAGCTGAGCTGAAGTCAGACACTCAACTAACTGACAGAGCCACTCAGGTGCCCCTGCATAATAGGTCTTTCAAGTAATATCTTGTTTCATTTATATATATGTTTGTAAACTTATGTGTGTGTGTGTGTGTGTATATATATACACACACATATGTTTTTAAACTTATGTGTAGAAGCATATGGGAAAAGCCCTATGTTTAACTCATTGAACTATGCTGTGTATAAACTATTTTTCAAGGTTTCAAGTAACAACTTCTTTCATTAAGATGTAAGTGTAAACTTAGGTATAGAATATAATGGTAAAAATGATTTTGAAGATCTCTCTGGCTTTTAAAGAAAGAACCAATTAACTTCAAATGTAAATTTTCTTTTTCTCCCTCCCTCCCTTCTTTCCTAGCTTGTTTCTTCTCCTTTTCACCTTTATTTTCCTCCTCCTCTCTCCCCACCCTCCCCCTCTTCCTCCTTCTTCTTCTTCAAAGATTCTCTTTCGATACTTGGAAATCCTTTTAATCAGACTTATCTTCTATTCTTCCATTAGAAAATACTTTTCCAGTTCCAGCAACCAAGGCTAAAAGTTGTCACCTTAGAGAAAAAGAAATCTTATTTGCTAGGGTATTTTTATTTAGGTTATATGGCCCACATGTGGATGATATAGCCATTGATTAGAAACTTGTTTCTATGGCCTGATTTCCCATATGCTATTATATAGAACCAGATTTCACTGTTAGAAATCATAATCAAGAGAACAATGTTTCCACTTGGAATTAATAACCTACCTTCCTTCCTTCCTTTCTTTCTTTTCTTTTCTTTTCTTTCTTTCTTTCTTTCTTTCTTTCTTTCTTTCTTTCTTTTTTTCTTCTTTCGTTCTTTCTCTCTCTCTCTCTGTCTCTCTCTCTCTCTCTCTCTGTCTCTCTCTCTCTCTTTGCCAGGAAAGGCTTTTGATTGCCAGGAAAGACTTTTCTCTATCAGTGCTCAGGTGACCAGCAGTTTACTCCTATTCCAGCAGATATTAAATATGGCCCTATTTCTTGGCTTAAAAAAATTAAAATTCAATAGGAAAGAATCCTTTCTATGGCTACACATCATTTGAACACGCCAACTGGTAGAAAATTTTTGCATTTTGATCAGCACATTCAGCTGCATCAAGTTTCAGACTTATAATTGTATTTGCTACAGTTGTACTTACAAAGTAACTCTTTCTAACCGTCAAAAGTCAAAAGAATGCAACATGGAAGTGGAGTGCTTGAATTGCTGTAATTATGCCTAAACAGGTTCAGTGACCCATGATGTGGCACTGCCATAAGGCAAATGAAGAAACAGTCCAGAAGTACTTCAAGCAACTCTACAGAAAAGACGAGGTGTTGAGCAGTTTTGACTGTCAAAGCATCCATCCAAAACTTCAGTCAAATTCTTTCAAAACAACTGTTTCACAGGATTTTGCATAATAGTAAATTAAACTTCCAAAAAGCACATTCTTTTCCTTTTGAGAGCTTTGCTGTATGGCATAATACTTAGCAGGAAGAAAATACAAAACCAAAGCCAATATATCTAGCTGGGGGAAAAGCCTGCATTTGTTACTCAAATTATTTTTAGAGTTTTCTTCCTGCTGAAATTATTGGAATACAAAAACAGGGAGTGGTTAAAGTGTTGGGGAACCACTTTCAATTGGCTTTGGCAAATGTTTAACAAAGAGCCATGAAGTTAACTAAGGAAAATGGCTAAACAATTTAAAAAGCAGCAAGAAAACAATAGTCAGAGACCTGATTTTTAGAAGGCTTTCCAAGCTGTAGGTAGTCCACAAGAAGACTGACCTTCACAGCTTCAAAGTTTAGGAAGAGATGATGGGGAGATAATTAGTTGTAGGAGGGAGCGGTAGAGATGGAAAGAAATGACTTATCTTTGGCTTCAATCCCATCCCCTGTGGCTGTGAAGGAACAGAAGGCCAAGTGAGGTAAAAGGTACTAGAAAATGACAATAGCCAGAGACCAAGGGACAATATCCCAACACCCCAAGGCAGCCTGGGCATTGATTCTGACCTTGAGATACAAATCTAAGCCTCATGGTCCAAACAGGATCAGAAACACCATTCCAGATACATTGTAGTCCTTATGAATTATAGTTAGCTTATAAAGTTGAAGTGTTGCTTCTCTATAAACCCTGTACCACTGGGAATACTTAGCAGGACAAGAGAGAATTGTAGCACAAAGACTTTAAAGAAAGGAAATAGATTCAAAGATTTTTGAGAAGGTAGAGGACAGGGAACTTATACCAAATCAATGACAGTAAACAATAAAGGTGAACACTTTGTAATAATAATAACTTTATAACAATACCTTAGTATTTATTAAGCTATGACTATGTGCAGGCAGAGGTCTAAACTCTTTCCTTGTATTAACTGACTTAACATAATAACACTAGAGGTAGGTACTTGTATTATTCTCATTTTGTCAACAAGGAAACTGAGGCATAGAAAGTTTAAATAACTTGCTAATGTGACTGGACTAATATGTGATAGAGGCAAGATTCACACTCTTGCTTCAGAATCTGTATTGTCAGCCCCTAAACTTCTGCTCTTTATTCCATAGCATTTTTTAAAAAATGCACAAGCATTATTTTTAATTCTAAAGGGATTCTGTGTGGCTCTCCTTATTTCCTCTAAGAATTTATGTGGATGTTTGTTTATTGATTGCATTTCTTACAAAATCCAGAAACTTGGCCATTGAGATGTTAACTGAAATGATGGAGATGATGTTCAATTCTTAAAACAGATGCTGCTGTATGATTTGGCTACTGCTACTTCATGCTGTTTATCAATACACAATTCACATTTATAACCGTAGTAATACTCCACATTTGCCATAAATATCAAGCTTGCTTCTTGATTCATTCATTGAGGTATCCCTATGGTCAGCATTATGTAGAGTGGAATTGGCCTATCACAACATAATAGCATCATGGGTTGACCAAGAACAGGTGATTAGGTAGTTGCTGTTACTCTGTAATGTTCAAATCATTAAACAACGACTCCACAAAACAGGCAATATTTCCTGGGTTCAGTGATACTGAGTTATCCTATTTCACTCACTGGTCTGCAGAAGCAGATTCTATATTCACATTAATGATGGTCTTTTGGCAGTTAAAGCATTGTAGAGGTATAGCTCATTTTTCAAGTGGGAATTACAAGTGGGTTGATATTGGATGGAGATAGGAGTTGAGAAA
Source organism: Cryptoprocta ferox (assembly GCA_028646485.1). Lineage (NCBI taxonomy): Eukaryota > Metazoa > Chordata > Mammalia > Carnivora > Eupleridae > Cryptoprocta > Cryptoprocta ferox. Next base: position 55,998,522 of record CM053567.1, read on the forward strand.
GAATGGAAAGGATAGGAAAGAGGACAAAATAGCATGATAGGTCATATTGCCTCAATTTATTAACTCACAGAAATGACCTGTGAGGAGGAATCAGTGATAAGGTTATTTCTTCATCTCAGAGAAAATAAAGGGGCTATTCCGTTGCTTAATCTCTTTTGGTTTCTAGTTCAATAGTAATTTGATGTCCTAAAAAACATTTATCGTCCTCTGTAAAATATAAAAGACATAGTTTTTCAAGTCAATTCAAATGTACAGAAAAAGAAAAAAACTAGAAGATCTAGAAATAAATAAAGGGAAATGATAAAAGGGGAAAAATAGGACACTATAAAATTAAGTGGTGTTGTTTCCTTTGGATTCTGCTCCATTTTGCTTGCTCCTATTTACCAAATATGATATACAATGAGTATAAAATTAGCACAATGTATATCTGTGTCCCTACTACCCATCTTAAGATATGAAACATTGCAAGCACAGTTGATGCCCTCTGCACACCCCTTACTAATCATATTCTTCTTTATCTCTACAGTTATTGCTATCTGGATTTAGTATTTGTTATACCCATGCATTTCTTTATATTTTATCATATCCCCAAGCCTGAAATAATACTGTTTTGCAATTTTAACTTCATTCATGAGGATGAATTTATTCATGTAATCTGTATCCATTTTTTGGCGACCGTTTTTTTTAGATTGCTATTATGTTTGTGAATTTCAGACTGACTCATGAAACTAGTTCATTCATTGTATGATATATATCACTATATATATACACATATAGCCATTTTCTTATCTTTTTTCTAGCCTTTTTGAGACATAATTGACATACAACACTGTGTAAGTCTGAAGTGTGAACTGTGATGATCTGATATACCTATATATTGGGAAATGATTACCACGATAAGATTCGTTAACATATCCATCATCTCACATGATTGCAAGTTCTTTTTTATGTGTGTAGTAAGAGTATTTAAGATCTAGTCTTTTAGCAAATTTTACGTATACAATACAATATTGTTCACTGTAATTACCATAATATACATTAGATCCCCAGAACTTACTTATCTTATAAATGGAAGTTTGTATTCTTTGACCAACATCTCCCCATTTCCGCCACCCCCCAGCCCTTGGAAACCACCATTTTTACTCTGTTTCTGCAAGTCTGCCTTTTTTAAGATTCAATATGTAAATGAGATCATATGGTATTTGTCTTTCTCTGGTTTATTTCACTTAGGATAATGCCCTTAAGGTCCATCCATGTTGTTGCAAATGGCAGGATTTCCTTATTTTTAATAGTTGAGTAATATTTCATTGTGTATATGTGCCATATTTTCCTTATTCATGTGACAATGGACACATAGGTTGTTTTAAAATGGCTATTATCAAAAAGGCAAGAGATAATAAACACTGATAAGGATGTGGAGAAAAGGGAATCCTTGTATACTGCTGGTGGGAATGTAAGTTATAGAGCCACCATTTAAAATAGTATAGAGGTTCTTCAAAGAATTAAAAAAAGAACTACCATATGGTCCAGCAATCCCATTTGTGGATATATATGTGATGCAATAAAATCACTGTATCAAAGAGGTGTCTGTTTTGTTTTTCATGAATATTTAGGTTCTTTCCAGTATGTAGAAACAAACAATGCTGGTATGAACATTCTTATATATGTATCCTTATATACATGAGCAAAAGTTCTTTCTAGATACATAGCTAGGAGTGAAGTTCATTTATTCATTCAATACATATTTATTAAGCATCTAGTGCCAAGCACCATTCTAGGCCCTAGGAACACAATAACAAGAATCAGACGGCAGTCCCTGTATTCAAGGGTTTTATATTCTACTCAGGGAAATGGACAATGACAAAAACAAGTAAAATGTAGACTGTATCAGGTAAGTTCTATGGAGAAAAACAAAACAAGAGAGCAGAATAGAGTAAGGTGGGCAGGGCCTGTTCTTTTACATAGAATAATTGTGGAAGGCCATACTCTGAAGATGAATTTAAGGAGAGAAGAGATATGAAGGAGGAGAAGAATCAAATCCTGCATTTATCTGGGAGAAGAGAACTTCATAGAGGGAACAGAGAGGGAACAGCATGTGCACAGGCCCTGAGACAGGAACATACCTGGCATATTGGAGTACAGCAAGAACACCATTGTGTCTGGAGTGGACCGAACAGGAGTATAGCAGGGGATGAAATCAGAGAGATGGTGCCTAATTATTAACATTTATAGGGCCTACAGATTTTACTCTGAGTGAGATGAGAAGGCACTAGAAACCTTTGCACTATTGTGATAATAGTTTTATTAAAAAGAATCATGCTATGTGCTATATAGACTGTAATAAGCAGGATGGAAACAAACAGACAGATTAGAGAGGTAATATAAATATCTTAGGAGAAGATGATGGGGGCTTAGTCCAGCCAATGATGAGAGCCTGATTAGTGGGGGTGGTATGAAATGGTCTGATTCTAGATACATTAAAGGTAGAGCCAACTGGGTTCACTGGATTGGATGATGTGAGATGTGAGTAAAAGATGAGCCAACAATGACTCTAACAGCTGGAAAGAGGATTGTCATTTGTTGATATGGAGAAGATTTATAAAGAGAAGGTTTTTGGAGGAAAAGCAGAAGTTCAGTTTTGGATATATTAAATTTAATAAACCTATTAGATATCTAAGCAGATATAGTAAGTAGGCAATTGGTTATTACATAAAAGTTTAGGGTATGTACATCTTCAACTTTATCGTGTATCACAAAATTGTTCTCCAAATTATTCGTGTCTATTTACATTTCATGTTGCTGTAACAACACTTGTATGGTCAATTTTTCCTACTGATAATCTAATGGCATTATCTGGTGTTGCATTGTGACAATATTCTTTAACAAAAACAAACAATAGTCCCAGAACTAAGCCATCTGGATCTTAACAAGCACTGCATACTAGTGGTACTGGGTAGTGGTACTGTTGCCATGTTTTCCTAAATGAAAGCATTCAATGACCGGGTTATACTGATATCCTTAGTAAGGAAAGTGAATCGGTGGTTTGTTTCTACTTCTATTTTCTTTTGAGGAGATGGAAATTTCTACAGACAGCATTGCATAGATTTCATGTGGTTATTTCTCTTGTTTTGACTTTTGATGATGATCAAAGTCTCACTAATGTAAACTAATTGGAAGCATTGGAGGTACTGGGTTTTGACTGTAAAAAGAAAGAATTTAATTACTTTTAATTGCATATATAAATTGAAACTTTACTAGGCTAATAATGATGACCTAATAGGCATCTTATGAGTAGATATGAATAATTGTACTTAGAATATTCAATATGTTGGACAATTGCTGGATTCACTTTAAAATTTTTTTTAATGTTTATTCACTTTTAGGAGAGAGATAGGGCATGAGTTGTGGAGGGGCAGAGAGTGAGGGAGACACAGAATCTGAAGCAGGCTCCAGGCTCCGAGCTGTCAGCACAGAGCCCGACTTGGGGCTCAAACTCTTGAACTGTGTAATCATGACCTGAGCCGAAGTCAAATGCTTAACCAACTGAGCCACTCAGGCACCCCTGGATTCACTTTTACTGCAGTAAGTGGATGTTTAAAAGTGTTTTCCCCCTTATGAGTATGTACACATTTACCACACAGTACAATTTGGATATGAGGATGATTTGGACTACCGTTCATATATTGGGAATGATTTGTTTTGTTTGCAGTTATTTGATGGAGAGTATCTGCTTCCCCCCACACCCTAACAATTTTTTGGTTTATGTTGATTGACTTACTTTGCCGTATTACCTTACTGCAAATAACCAGAATAACCATGAATGGCTATGCTTCTTTTTTTTAACATAGAAAATATTGTGAAAATTATCAGGATACTATTTTCTTTAAAGATATTTGGAATATGAATTCCAGATGGTAGCTCCACTCATCTCCTTTTCTGGAGCACGTCAGGAATCATGCGCAACAAGCAAAACAGCAGTGACAGTGGCTAAATCTTCTCATGAGTCACTCAGTGTCTGATCAGGAATCAGAAGATCTGAGTTATATTCTGGTCTCTATGGTTAATTAACTCTTTTTCTGTGACTAGGCAAATAATTTCCTAGTTTTCTGAGTTCCCTTATATTTAAATGGTTTGAAATCTATGGTTGCCATAATAAAATATTTTGGAAAACCTGAAGTGAAAATATGAGATCTCATTTTAATAATACTGGAGGCTCTTTTGAACTAAAATTCTTCATGAATTTTTCACCAACTCACAAAAGTTGAGAGTGGAGGGAATAGGCAAGGTGATGTCTTTATACTGCTGTAAAGAAGTACATATGAAACATGAACCACTGGGACATAATCACAAAAGATTATGAACTCTGACTTGATTTTATTTAATGTAATGATTCAAGTTGTTAACAAATAATTTGTGTGTAATTTGAGAAGTATCTAAATTGTATATGGCCTCAGTTATTATACATAAGCTTTTCTTCCATTAGTTTCTCTCTCTTTTGTTGAGGTTTTGTTGGAAGAATAAAGAAGGCAAACAGATTTTTTTCAGTCCCTTTTGTGGCTATTACTGGTATCTGTGCCAGCTTACTTGTGGGAGGATGAAGTAGAAACGCCTCGAAATGACTGGCCTGGCTTCAGTCCTGCTGTTTCCACCAATCCTCCTTTGTAGCTGGGGTCACTTTAGCTACATCTGCAAGTTTCAGTATGTCCAGGTTCCCAGACCAAATGGTTTCTATTTAGGCCACATTTAAGAAGCTCCAGGCCAGCAGCTTAGTAGCCCAGCCTTGTCAGTCTAATAATTTGTTTCCCTATTCTGAACCCAGCAGGAGTTTAGTCCCTAAAGTCCTGCCTCATTTAATCATACCCGAGTCTCTATTTCCTGCACTGTCCGTCCCATTGTTCTTCGGAGCAACAGCTTTGCCTTTTTCTTAACTAAACTCTTGAAGGGTAGAAATTTCTCCCTGTGCTCCAGTCCCTGTGTTTGGATCCTGATACCTGCGGCCATATTTTCCTGTGGTGCATTCCTTTTAATAAGCCTGGACTTTACCATTGGTGATTGCACCACATCGTGTTCCCCTGACGTACAGCTGCTGACTTCTCAATGGCTGAACGTCTCAGTGCTTACCAGTCAGTGTCTGTTAGGCCTCTGTCGATTGCTTGCTTAGAGACATCTCCTTACTCTCTATGGGTTCTGTTACCCGCTTCTGGGATCTTAGATGAATCAATAGGTCTGTGCTGTCTCTGGGTTTAGAGTCCCCGGGACTGAGTCTGAGCCAGGTTCTAAAATGCCCCAGTGTAGCGTATTAATATTTTATGAAAGTTTTTCTTTTTTTAAAAAAGTATTTTTTTATTTGAGAGAGAGCACGAGCTCATGAGTGAGACAGGGTCAGATTGAGAGAGAGAGGATCTTAAGCCCAATGCAGGGATCAATCCCACAGACCCTCGGATCCCAACCTGAGCCAAAATGAAGTCAGACACTCAACTGACCGAGCCACCCAGGGGCCCCAGGTTTTCTTCTTTATGTGAAATTTCCTTCAAAGAAGATTATCTCTTTAGACTCTCAAGTCTCATGTGGAAAAGGAATTAATGTTCCTAGGCATTTGGTATACCAACAAATGCATGGAAGTGAGTACCAAGATCTTTTGAACAGAAATTAAGAAAATCCAGCACCCATGTACACTCCCCTCTCAAAATACAGAACAAAACAAACAAAACTCCAAAAGGATATAAAAATGACCAGCCAACTTTAAACAATAGAGCATTTCATCAAAGACTTAATTACTTTAAAAGAGTATAATTTGTAATGTCTAATGGACATTGGGCATGGACTTTGGTAGACCAGGAGATGATAAGGGAAAATTAGTTAATGATTCTGTAGTTACTAGCTAAATTAATGCTCCCCCTGCACACAGTCCCTCCCAACCCCCGCCCAGTAAAAGGAGGCAGAAGCATGAATTTGATGTCCCCCAAATTATTAAATAGGTAAGTGAACTTTAATACAGTACTTATGGTCTGCTCACCTGAATTAATCCTTTGATGTTAAACAGGTTGTTTTTTGTCATTTTTGACACGATATGGTATATTTACTTGCCATGGTAGTATGTTTGAAAGGGGCTTGTTTTGGTAAGGTAAATGTAAATGGAGTCATATGTAGTTTGAAAGCCTGCGGAACTGTTTTGAAGGACTTGTGAAAGTATTTCTCCTGGAGAATCATTTGTTCCCAAGATTAGTAGGTTTAAAAAAATTCTAAGTAGAATCCAAAAGAATCACACAATTTCACTTCCATCATAGGCAAAATGATACGGAAAATTCTTTATGGAAAAGATACATACATGCAGCATTTAGGATGATGTATTTAATGAAATGAACCCATTAAGAAGTTTTTTACTGCCCCCTGCTGTCAGTTTCTAAAAGCAATGTTGTAAATTTACTGTAAAGAGTGACTCAAGAAGAATTAGCTGAACAAACTGGTTGGAAAAAAATTCCCTGCCTTTAATTACACTACGTTTTAGTCAGCAATGCTAATGCTTAGTTCATGTTTGTGAGCGATAACCTGTCAACCCAAGCAACCAATTCTATCTAGTTAAGTGTGTACTAGTGGATGTAGGGTGAGAGGTCAAGTTTGTGGCTTGTGAGATGCTGTGTTATTAAGAATGTACCAGTGTTGCAATTTTTAGCTGATGATGTCTACTTTACTCTTTTGCCAAATTTCACAATTTCAAACTTACTTTTTAATAGTTACATAATCTAGGTAAAACACTCTTCATTCATAACAGTAAAACTTTCAAAGTAAATGAGTGGATGGCTTATTTTTGTAGTGCAATCCAACTTGAAATGTTATTTTCATTTTGGCATATCAAATTAACACGAGAAAGAATAAAAATAATAGATAATACTAATGCAGTAGTCACTAGGCACAAGGCACAGTTTTATTTTTTCACATATTTGATTTAGTCCTCATAAAATAGAATGAGCTAGGCATTATTTTAATTCCCATTTCACAGCTGAATAAACTAAGTCACAAAGTAACTTGCCTAGGTGACACAATTGATAAAAGGTGGAGCCATGATTGAAAACCCTGCAGTCTGACTCTAGAGTCCTCCTAATGTTGTTGCACAGAAAGTATGAACTCTGCAATGAAGGAGGAAGAACTTACAGACATTAGAATGGTCATGGTGACGTAAGTGTATATTGTCTCCAACCAGCCACACACTCATCGAATCATGAGTTTTTTGCTACACCCATGCTGTAGTGGCCAGAGCCTGTGTATAAACAACAGACCTGCATTGTTTTCAGTTTGCTTTATCTTTGTTTCCTTGGTTGCATTACATTGAATGTGTGTGGGGTGCTTTTTTTTAAGTGAGTATGTGCCTACTTAGCCCATGCCTTAGGTTAGATTATATATATGGGGGGCCTGTGCCTTTCATCTCTGTACTGCCAGACAACTTCTAGTTTTAGGCACACTTTCAACCCTCTTTAGCAACTCATATTTAAATTATGCACACACTTTCACGGTACTTTGAATAAATGAGTTGCACACTTTAAGTTTCCTCAGATGCTATTAATTCTGGAGTCCTGTGTAACAACCCATTTATGCTTCTCCATGCCTGTCTTGTCCTTTTCCTTCCCTTTCATAGCACATGGTTCATGACAACAGATACATCCCACCTGTGATAACTAGCAAAGCTACTATTTGCAATTCTAGGATGCTTTTGCCTTGCAGGTATTTGAAACCACTACTTCAGATTCCAGAGGGCTAACTATCCAGGAAATCTCATTCCACATTAAAGTAAAACCAAAAGTCAACACAGATCATTTGATATTCATAATAAAAAAATTCTTACCTGACTCGAGGAGTTGGGTTTCCGGTGACTCTACACTCCAAGTAAACTTTACTTCCTTCTTCTACTTCTTGGCTCCGAAGCTTCTGGATGAATCGTGGAGCTGAGGGCAAGCGGAGTGCATTCTGAGGCTGTGGGTGAGAGATGTTATTGCGTGGCACTGCCTTGTCTTGGTCTCCCTGGTAGCAACGCCTGGCTTTGGGTAACTTAACCTCTGCTTCCATCTCCTGTTGGTCTCCAGTGGGGCTCTGGCTGGCTGAGGCACTCATCAGGGCTGATGGCTGATTCTTAGGAGACAGGTAGCCACTGTCTGGTGATGAGGACTCCCCATTTGGGCTTCTATTTCTTGGCTTTGCTGCTTCTCTAAATATGGATGTCAGCTCCTCAATGAAATTAGCCGCCTTGTCACATAGCTGGCTCTGGGGACCGGTCTTACTTTGATATGCTGGTTTGGGCTTTACACTTGTGTTGGGAGTTTTTGCACCACGTTTTCCAGACTTTCGGAGGCTCCGGATGTAGCTGGGGCTGGCAAGCAGGGGTGATATAGTAGGTTTCCTCTTCGAAGCAGGTGAAGAGACAGGGGCAGTTTGTTCAGGCAGAGGCTGGACAGGTGTTGGCCTATTATCATGAGGTCTTCCTGAGGAGGTTGGCTCACCAAATTTGGTCTCCTTACGGGAAGGGTTTTCACAGAGGCTTACAGGAGAGGTGTTGAAAATCTGCGAGATCTCCTTTTCTGAGTCAAAATCTTCTGTTTCAGAGTTGGCTATAGATCTCCGGGCCAGGTCAAGACTCTTGTTTATCTCTTCCTGGCTGAGAAAAGCAGATAGCCCAGGGAAGAAGTCAGCATTCTTGCTTTCTTCCTGCATGTCTGATAGGGAATCATAGAAGGAGTCATGAGAGGAAGTCTCTGACATTGTTGAATAGTCTTCATACACTCTTTGTCTGCCCTTAACAGGAAGTCCAGAGGCACTGGAGACCAGTTTACTTCTTGTGTTCTGAAAGACAACACACACAGAATTGCCATTAGTAGTACTGGGTGTATGGAAGTGTTTGTGTGTGTGTTTGTGTGTGTGTGTGTCTATTATAATACTACTAATCTACAAGTTGGGAGAAACATTAAAGTAAACAAATACACTTTTGTAAAAATCATTTTTCTCTATCCTTTAAGTTGGAAGAAACATCAAGTATACTTGTGTTTATAATATATCATTTTAATTTCGTATTTTCTTTGTCAGTGAATATTAAGTATCTCACTAACCAGCATTGAATAATTCAAAAAGAAAATATCTGCAGTAGACACCAAAGAGTGTAGTAGGACTAACTGTGAGATCATGACCTGAGCCAAAGTCAGAAGCTTAACCGCTGAACCGACTGAGCCACGCAGGTACCCCAACAAAGGGCTTTTAAAAATTGAGTACTTACAGGAGGAAGGGAAGATGGTGGAGAAATAGGAGGCTCTGTACTTCCTGCCCAAATCTCTCAAACAAAGAAGGGCTGAAGCCAAAGGACTCTGAACCCCAAAAGTCTGGGAGAAAAGGAGACGGAGTCTACTAGGAAGACAGCTTCATAGTGTGAGTGCGAACTGGGGAAGATAAAAATGGGCCGGAGGCCTGGAGGGGAGGGAGCCCCTTCTGGAGAGGAAAAAAAGAGAAGAGAACTCGCAGCTGGGGAAGTGTAAAACTGTATCTGGAGAAGAGAAAAACCTTGCCAGGGACAGAGAGGGATCCTATTCCATCCCCTGGGCTGGGGGACAAAAGAACTTTCCTCCAGGTCAGGCGGCATCCCAGGGGCCCAGTCAGCATCAGGAGGAACTGATCCCTTGCTCTGAAGTGCCAGGCTCACGGGATTACATTTTGGGCGGCATCATTAATGCACATGGAGTGAGAGTTCAGAATGCGTGGGGCACCTTGGCACACCTTGGCTGCACCCCCAGCACAGTGAGAACAGATCCAAAGGAGTGATATGTCACACCTGGTTCAAGGAGAAGGGACTGGGGTGCCGCCATTTTTCTCCCCACAGCAACCAAGGCGGGGCCTCAGAAATCTGCTGAGGGACCATAGTGAAGGTGGGATCCGCCTACACCAAACCACACCCATCTGCGCTGGGCAGCTGCTGGGAGCCTGTAGATGCTACAGAAACAGACAGCACCTCCCTCAAGACCAGCACTGCTACATCGCCATGATTACCTCTAGATCAATTCTTGCTATTCAGATATATTCTCCCTTTTCTCATTCTTATCTCTCCCCTCCTCTGGGCTGGTTATTCTCGTTATAGGTTTGCTTAAACAGACATATTTAATCCATCCTCTTGATGCATGTTCTACACCTCCTTCTTTGCCTTTCTTTTTCTCTCTCTCTCTGGAATAATTAGACTATATATTTCTCTGGGTAACATTATCTTCGTTTCTTTCGCCTTGCCTCCTGCCGTATTCTCTTTTTTTCTCTCTTTGGATTAAGCCTCTTAGTCTCTCTGCCTGGTCAATGTTCATTTTCTCTTTCTCTCCACCCCTGTCATTTCTCTCCTTCTATATGCTCTTCCATCAGCACTGCCTCCACCCTGCTCTTTATTTGTAGCTGGGATTTCTGGTTTTATGCTTTTAGACTGTTCTTTGTTTATTTTTTTATTTTTTAATTTTTAAAATTTTTGTTGGTTTTCTTGTTTGACTTGTTTGTGTGTTTGCATGTTTTTGTTCCCTGTTTGTCTGTTTTCCTTTCCAGGGCTACCTCAAGGAACAAACCAAAGCACACATGGTGGAGAGTCCAAAACATCACCAAGAGTAGGGAAATAAGATAACCAAAGTCACATCAAGAGAGACCAAGGGACACCCTTAAAAGAATATTTCCTGAATGGCCAGGCCATCGACAGTGTATGAGCTGCCATTAATATAGCAGTACTTGAGGTGCAGAGCACATAACAAGCCTTTAAAATTTACAAGAGACAGAAAGCTAGCCAAAATGATGAAATGGAAGAACTCCCCTCAAAAGAAATTCCAGGAAGAAGTGACAGCTAAAGAATTGATCAAAACAGATACAAGCAACATAACTGAACAAGAATTTAGAAAAATAGACATAAAATTAATCGCTGGGCTTTAAAAAGGCATAGAAGACAGCAGAGATGCTATTGCTGCAAAGATCATGGATCTTAAAAATAGTTATGAATTAAAAAATGCTATAAATGAGGTGCATAATAAAATGGAGGCGGCCACTGCACAAATTGAAGAGACAGAGAGGAGAATAAGTGAATTAGAAGACACAATTATAGAAAAAGAGGAAGCCGAGAAAAAGAGAGAAATTGATCCAGGAGCAGGAAAGGAGAATTCGAGAACTGAGTGATGCAATCAAACAAAACAATATCCGTATCATAGGAATTCCAGAAGAAGGGAGAGAGAAAGGGGCTGAAGGGGTACTTGAACAAATTATAGCCAAGAACTTCCCCAATCTGGGGAAGGAAACAGACATTAAAATCCAAGAGGCACAGAGAATTCCCCTCATACATAACTTGAATCAATCTTCTGCATGATATATAATAGTGAAACTGGCAAAATATAAGAATAAAGAGAAAATTCTGAAAGCAGCTAGGGATAAACGGGCCTTAACATACAAAGGTAGACATAAAGTGTAGTAGCAGACCTATCTACTGAAACTTGGCAGGCCAGAAAGGAATGGCAGGAAATCTTCAATGTGATGAACAGAAAAAATATGCAGCCAAGAATCCTTTATCCAGCAAGCCTGTAATTCAGAATAGAAGGGGAGATAAAGGTTTTCGCAAACAAACAAAAATTGAAGGAATTCATCACCACTAAACCAGCCCTACAAGAGATCCTAAGGGAGACTCTATGAGGGAATTGTTGCAAGGAACACAAAGTACCAGAGACACCACTACAAGCATGAACACTACAGAGAACACAGTGAATCTAAACCCATATTTTTCATAAAAACACTGAATGTGAATGGACTGAATGCTCTAATAAAAAGACATAGGGTAGCAGAATGGATAAAAAAAAAAAAACACAACAACAACAAGATCCATCTATTTGCTGTCTACAAGAGACTCATTTTAGACCTGAGGACACCTTCAGATTGAAGGTAAGGGGATGGAGAAAGATCTATCATGCTACTGGAGGTCAAAAGAAAGCTGGAGTAGCCATACTTATATCGGACAGACTGGACTTTAAAGTAAAGGGAGTAACAAGAGATGAAGAAGGGCATTATATAATAATTACATGGTCTATACATCAGGAAGAGCTAACAATTATAAATGTCTATGCCCTGAATTCGGAAGCACACAAATACATAAAAACAAACACAAACAGAAACAATCTTATTGATAAGAATGTGCTAATTGCAGGAGACTTTAATACTCCATTTAAAGCAATGGATAGATCCACTAGACAGAAAATCACTAAAGAAACAATGGATCTGAACGACACATTGGACCAGATGAACTTGACAGATATATTTAGAACTCTACATCCTGAAGCTATTGAATTCACTTTCTCCTCGAGTGCACATCATACATTCTCTAAGATAGACCACATACTAGGTCATAAAGCAGCCCTCAATAAATATAAAGGAATTGAGATCATACCATGCATGCTTTCAGATCACAATGCTATGAAACTTGAAATCAACCACAGGAAAAAGTCTGGAAAACCTCCAAAAACATGGAGGTTAAGGAACACCCTACTGAAGAATGAACGGGTCAATCAGTCAGTTAGAGAATAAATTTAAAAATATAAGGAAACAAATGAAAATGAAAATACAACAATCCAAACTCTTTGGGATACAGTAAAGGCAGACCTAAGAGGAAAATACATTGCAATCCAGACCTATCTCAAGAAACTAGAAAAAGCACAAATACAAAATCTAATAGTGCACCTAAAGGAACTAGAAGGAGAACAGCAAGAACACCCCAAACCCAGCAGAAGAAGAGAAATAATAAAGATCAGGGCAGGAATAAACAATATAGAATCCAAAAAAACAGCTGAACAGATGAATGAAACCAAGAGTTGGTTTTATGAAAAAATAAACAAAATTGATAAGCCTCTAGCCAAGCTTCTCAAAAAGAAAAGAGAGAGCACCCAAATAGACAAAATCACGAATGAAAATGGATTTATTACAACCAATCCCTCAGAAATACAAGCAATTATCAGGGAATACTATGAGATATTATATGCCAACAAACTGGAAAACCTAGAAGAAATAGACAAATTCCTAAACACACACACACTACCAAAACTCAAACGGGAAGAGATAGAAAATCTGAATAGACCCAAAACTAGTGAAGAAATTGAATCAGTTATCAAAAACTCCCAACAATTAAGAGCCCTGGACCAGATGGCTTCCCTGGGGAATTCTACCAGATATTTAAAGCGGAGTTAATACCCATTCTTTTCAAGATGTTCCAAAAAATAGAAATAGAAGGAAAACTTCCAGACTCATTCTATGAAGCCAGCAGCACTTTGATTCCAAAAGCAGACAGAGGCCCAGCAATAAAGAGAACTACAGGCCAATAACCCTGATGAATATGGATGCAAAAATCCTCAACAAGATACTAGCAAATCGAATTCAACAGCATATAAAAAGAATTATCCACCATGATCAAGTGGGATTTGTTCCTGGGTTGCAGGGCAGGTTCAATATTTACCAATCCATCAATGTGATACATCACATTAACAAAAGGAAAGATAAGAACCATATGATCCTGTCAATAGATGCAGAAAAAGCATTTGACAAAATACAGCATTGTTTCTTAATAAAAACCCTTGAGAAAGTCAGAATAGAAGGAACTTACTTAAACATCATAAAAAGCCATTTATGAG
>CM053567.1:56012679-56123837 GCA_028646485.1 Cryptoprocta ferox
CTGCACTCATGCCCTACTGCCTTCTATGCTATTCCTTGAAAATTCCATGTTCTGTCATGTCTTCATGTTTTGCACATGCTTCCTTTCTGGTTTTCTGTTTCAAACCCCAGTTTATCTTTAAAAACCTTCCTTCATTTCACTTCTTTTTGGTTCTTTCTGATTCCCCAGTCAGTGTAATTTTTCTTCCAAACATGACACTTGGCATAGTGTTTTAACATTCATCTTACTGAATTATTAATATGAGTTAGAGAACTCTTTGTCTGTTAGACTGTGAACTCCTTGAAAGAAGAGATGTAACTGACAGTCTTTGAATGGCGAATGCTTGGCACAGTGTTTGGGTCAGGTAGATGATGGAGACAAACCAAGAAATAACTGGTACTTGAAATGTGGATTGAACCCTACATCGGATTTTATGGGAGACAGAGCCATGTAAATGAAGACATAGGGCAGGAATGTTTCATTCCCTCCCCTTGCTGTCAGCCACCCAGGCCCCACTGCAGGATTTCTCTGGGACCTGCTGTCCTCAGTGAAACATTGTTCTTCTTTTTACCCTGCTGTTTCATCTGTCTTATCAATAGTTACTCACCCTCTGGGCTCTGTTTTCTAGTAAGAACTTGATAAAGTAATCCGTGCTATATGTAAATAGCTGTTAATATAAAAATATAAAATGCACATGACATGCTCATTTCACCAATACAAGACAGCAGGAGGTCTGACACCGCATTAATAAAAACCTTATCTATAAATACATTGAATTTTATGTTTCTCGGTACTGGCCAAGAAAGTTTCTCATGAAAAACTTCAGAACCAAAGAAGCATTTCTTTTGTTTTTTGGCATTCCTACTACTAGACAAAGAGAATTCTGTAACATTTGATGATGCTCTTTGGCATGGATGCTAGGAAGCTCAGAGTTAAATTTTAAATCATAGAAATACAAATCTTTTTAGGCTCCTCTCCCAATTTTTTTTCTTACTTTCTCTGTTGACTTATTCAGTCAGCATCTTTTTGTTGAATGCCCACTGTGTTAGGCACTTCTACAGGCTGGGGACATAGCTGTAAGACAGAATTCTCTGCCCTAAGGAACTCATAGGAGAAAAGGCAGAAGTAGGAGATTGAGAAAGTGTCAGGTTCTGAATTTCTTATATTTGGTTTGTCTTAAATCTTTTAGTTGATTTTGGGTGGTTGCACTCTGCTTTTATTGCAGACAGCCTCAAATTATTAAGGTACAAATGAAATGAAATGAAATGAAATAAAATAAAATGCATATTTGTAAGTTAATATTGGTGTTTGCAGACCATGGCTGTTTTATTTTATTTTTTTAAAATATTTATTTTTGAAAGAGAGAGGGAACATGAGCGGGGGAGGGGCAAAAAGAGAGGTAGACAGAAGATCTGAAGAAGAAGCCTTTGCACTGAGCAGTGAGCCTTGGCAGAGTTTGAACTTGCAAACTGTGAGTTCATCCTGAGTTAAAGTCACTCTACCAACTGAGCCACCCAGGCGCCCTGACCATGGCTCTTTTGGAAGGCATGCTATTGGTGGGAGAGTGGTGACAGTCACAGGAGGAGGACACTCTCAAGTTAATGGTGCTTTAGGCTTTCTCAAACTGTACCATGCACGCAGCTGCAGGTATCCTCACGGCCTTCTGAAGGTAAATTCTTCCAGGGGAACATTGACATTTATGCATGATGCCAAACTTAAGCAAGTATTTGGTGAAGCAAGGATTAGGAAGGTCAGCAAATGCTATGAAGCATTATAGATATCCTTCCACCTTGAACTTCAGTGGACAGCTTATCAGCATCTTGACTTTTCCCAAGCAAATATTGCTTTCAATTATAAACGTCCATGGTCGCCTATTTTGTTAAAACCCTATGCATATTTCATCCATTCTAAAGAATTTTATGCTGCTTAATTTATAGATTATTTCTAAAGGTAATTTTATGGTTTACAACTTTTCCCTAAGTTAATATCATTTGAATTCTGTTGGACTCTTGACCTACTATGAAATATAGAGCATGCATGTAAGTTTTCATTGAACATTTTCTATTTGGTATGTACATCATGCATTTTAATGCAAGCAACTTTATCATCTTAAATTGTCTTGGCATTACTATCTTAGTATTTGCAAAAGTATGTATTTTTGAGTTCCTGAATATAAATATAAACATGTATGATTCACAACATATACTCAAAACTTCAGCATAAAAACATTCAAATATGTGGCAAAAGGTGAACTGTTAGGAGATGGTGAATTTAGGGTTGAAACCTGCATTTAACCACAAAGTTTTCTTTTCCTGTTGGAGATCTAATGGGTATTTACTTTAAGAGTTCAGATAAGGGGAGAAATTTTGCAATCTGTTTATGGAATACCTTGTAGAGATGTTGAGAAGCTACTATAATTTTGAAAGAAACAATGTTCGATGTTAGGAAAGTACAGACGGGGTAGTAACATTTCAGTAGGCATTTTAAAATGCGTATTAGTTAGGAATAATTACATGACAAAGGTTGGAAGAACGTGAACCAAACAATTAATGTGGCAGGGCTTGGGCAGAAATAGGGTTGAGGGATGGGACATTTAGGAACATTTTTTGTTGTTTATTTCACATTTTTTGAAAAACAAACCAGTTACATTATGAGTGATTTTACAATTTAAATTAAGCGTTTTAATTTCTGTTTATTTTTGTATTTAAACAATTTCTAAAAAAGTAATACAAACTGTTGGTACAAAGATTCAATATTAACATATTTGAAAATAAAAACTACACTATGAAAACAAAAGTTGAAAAAGAATTAAAGCTTCTGTTGTTCTAAAATCACAGGCAATTTTTAGACTAAATGTCTTCCTTTCATTTTTGTTGTTTATCTTTAGAATTTTCTCATTTATTTATTTTTTAAATTTCCAGTATAATTAACATTATATTATACTGTTGTATACAAATATACATATATATTTGTTGCAGGTATACAATATAGTGATTCAACAATTCTATACTTTCCCAGTGCTCATCACGATAGGTGTAGGCTTAATCCCTTTCACCTATTTCACCCCCCCCCCCCAACATTAGTTTGTTCTCTATAGTTAAGAGTCTGGGTTTTTTGAAAAAACTACAAAAACAACCACAAAAACAATAACAAAATGGCAATATGCACTTATCTATTGCTATTATTTTTAATGTAAATGGACTAAAAGCCCCAATCAAAAGACATAGGGTGATAGAGTGGTTGAAAAACAAGACCTATGTATATGCTGCCTACAAGAGACTCATTTCAGACCTAAAGACACTGGCAGATTGAAAGTGAGGGGATGGAGATGCATTTATCATGCAAATGGATGTTAGAAAAAAGCTGGAGTAGCAGTACTTGTACCAGACAAAACAGATGTTAAAAGAAGACTGTAACAAGAGGCAAAGAGGCGCACTATATAAGAATAAAGAGGACAGCCCCACAAGAAGATAGAATAATTGTAAATATTTATGCACCCAACATGAAAGCACCCATATACATAAAAACTATTAATAACAAACATAAAGGAACTAATCAATAGTAATACAGTAATAGCGGGGGACTTTAGCCTCTCACTTACACTGATGGATAGATCATCCAAACAGAAAATCAGCAAGGAAACAGTGGCTTTGAATAACACACTAGAACAGATAGATTTAACAGAAATATTTAGAAGATTCTGTCCTAAAACAGGTGAATATACATTCTTTTCAAGTGCACATGGAACACTCTCCAGGAAAGATCACATATTAGGCCACAAAGCAAGTCTCAACAAATTCAAAGAGATTGAAGTCATACCATGCATCTTTCCTGACCACAACGCTATGAAACTAGAAATCAACTGCAGGAAAAAATCTGGCAAGAACACAAATTCATGGAGGTTACATAACATGCTACTAAACAATTAATAGTTCAACCAAGAAATCAAAGAAGAAATCAAAAAGTACATGCAAACAAATGAAAATGAAAACACAATGGTCCAAAAATTTTGGGATGCAGCAAAAGCGGTTCTAACAGGGAAGTTTATAGCAATACCGGAAGCAAGAAAAATCTCAAATAAACAACCTAACCTTATACCTAAAGAAGCTAGAAAAGGAAGAAAAAATAAAACCCAAGCAGAAAGAAAGAAATAAAGATTAGTAAAGAAATAAATGATATTTAAGCTTAAAAAACAATAGAACAGATCAATGAAACCAGGAGCTGTTTCTTTGAAAAGAACAAAATTGATAAAACTCTAGTCAGACTCATCAAAAAATAAAAAATAAAAAGAGTGAGAGAGAGAATGAGAAAGAGAGACCTCAAACAAACAAAGAAAAAAGAGTCTGTGTTTTTGGTTTTTTTTCTGTTTGTTTTTTTTATTTCTTAAATTCCACATAAGTTAAATCATATGGTATTTGCCTTTCTCTGGCTAAATTATTTCACTTAGCATTATATCCTCCAAATTCATTCATGTTGTTGCAAATGGTAATATTTCATTCCTTCCATGGTGGGTGTATATATGTATATATATATACACACACACACACACATATATATATGCATATATATATATATACCACATCTTTATTTATCTATGGATGAACACTTGGGTTGCTTCCATATCTTGGATATTGTAAATAATGCTACAATAAACATAGGGGTGAATATGTCTTTTTGAAGTATTTTTGTTTTCTTTGGATAAATACCCAGTAGTGGAATTATTGAATCATATAGTAAATCTATGTTTAATTCTTTGAGGAGCCTCCTAACTATTTCCAGAGTGGCTGTACCAGTTTGCATTCCCACCAATAGTGCATGAGGGTTTCCTTTTATCCACATCTTCACCAACACTAATTGTTTACTGTGGTTTTTGTTTTAATATTTACTTATTTTTGAGAGAGAGAGAGAGAGCACGCACAAGACAGAGCATGAGCGGGGAGGGGAAGAGAGAGAAGGAGACAGAATTCAAAGCAGGCTCCAGGCTCTGAGCTGTCAGCACAGAGCCTGATGTGGGGCTTGAACCCCCAAACCATGAGATCATAATCTGATCCCAAGTCAGACCCTTAACTGACTAAGCCACACAGGCACCCCTATGTTTTTTTATTTTAGCCATTCTGACGGGTGTGAGGTGATATCTCATTGTGGTTTTGGTTAGCATTTCCCTGATTATTAGTGATGTTGAACATCTTTTTGTGTGTCTGTTGGTTATCTGTATGTCTTCTTTGGAAAAATGTCTGCTCATGTCTTCTGATTATTTTTGAATTGTTTTCAATTTGCTTTTTGGTGTTGAGTTATGTAAGTTCATTATACACTTTGGATATTAACCACTTTTCAGCTATATCATTTGCAAATCCCCTTCAGTGGGTTGTCTTTTTGTTTGTTGATGATTTCCTTCACTATGCAAAAGGCTTTTATTTTGGTGTAGTCCCAATAGTTTCATTTTGCTTTTGTTTCCCTTGCCAAAGGAGACAGACATATCTAGATAAATATTTCTATGGCTGACATCAAAGAGATTACTGCCTATGTTTTATTCTAGGAGTTTTATGATTTCATGTCGCACATTTTATTCTTTTGCATATAGTTGTCCAGTTTTCCCAAAACTATATGTTGAGGACAGTGTCTTTTTCCCATTATATATTCTTGCCTCCTTTGTTGTAGATTAATTGACCATATAATTGTGGGATTATTTCTGGGTTCTCTTTCTGTTCTATTGATCTATGTGTCTATTTTTTGTGCTACCTGTTTTGATTATTATAGCTTTGTAGAATAACTTGAAATCTGAGATTGTGTTACCTCCAGTTTTGTTCTTATTTTTCAAAATTGTTTTGGCTATTTGAGATCTTTTGTGGTTCCATATGAATTTGAGAATTGTTTGTTCTAGTTCTGTGAAAAATACTGTTGGTATCTTGATAAGGATTGCATTAAATCAGTAGATTGCTTCAGGTAGCATAGATATTTTCACATTTGTACTCCCAATCCATTAGCATGGAATATCTCACCATCTGTTTGTGTCATCTTCAATTTCTTTCATTGTTGTTTTACAGTTTTCAGAGTACAGGTCTTTGACCTCCTTGGTTAATTTATTTCCAAATATTTTATTATTTTTGTGCAATTGTAAATGGAACTGATTTCTTAATTTGTCTTTCTGCTATTTCATTATTAATATATAGAAATGGAAGAGATTTCTGTATATTGAGTTTGTATACTGTGACCTTAGTAAATTCGCTTATCAGTTCTAGTAGTTTTTTGGTTGAGTCTTTTGGGTTTTCTATATATAGTATCATATCATCTGTAGGGGATATGTGGAAGTTTTACTTCTTCCTTACTGATTTGGGTGGCTTTTATTTCTTTTTTTGTCTGACTGCTGTAGCTAGGACTTTTTGGCTAGTACTATGTTGAATAAAAGTGGTGAGAGTGGACACCCTTGTCTTGTTCCTGCTCTTAGACGAAAAGGTCTCAGCTTTCTACTGAGTATGATGTTAACTGTGGGTTTTTCATAGATGGCCTTGATTATGTTGAGGTATAGTCCCTCTAAACCAACTTTATTGAGGGTTTTTATCATGAATGGATGTTGTACTTTGTCAAATTTTTTTTGCATCTACTGAAATGATCATATGCTTTTTGTTCTTTCTCTTGCTAATATGATATATCGTGTTGATTGATTTGCAAATATTGAACCACCCTTGCATCCCTGGAATAAATCCCACTTGATAATGATTAATGGTTTTTTAAAATATATTGTTGAGTGCAGTTTGCTAGTATTTTGATGAAGATTTTTGTGTCTATTTCATCAGAGATATTGGCTTGTAGTTGTTTTCTTGTTTTTTGTTTTTTGTTTTTTAGTAATGTCCTTGTTTGGTTTTGATATCAAGGTAATGCTGACCAATGAATTTGGAAGCTTTTCTTCCTCTTCTACTTTTTGGAATAGTTTGAGAAGGATAGGTATTAATTCTTCTTTATGTGTTTTGTAGAATTCACTTATGAAGCCATTTGGTCTTGGACTTTTGTTTGTTGGGAATTTTTCTGTTACTGATTCAATTTCATTGCTAGTAATTGGTCTGTTCAAATTTTCTATTTCTTCCCAATTCAATTTTGAGAGGTTATATAATTCCACGAATTTCTCCATTTCTTCTAGACTGTCCAATTTATTGGCATAAATTTTTTTATAATATTCTCTTATAATTGTATTTTTTTTTTTTTAGTTTATTTATTTGAGATAGAGTGTGAGCAGAGGAGAGGCAGAGAGAAAGGGAGAGAGAGAGAGAATCCTAAGCAGGCTCTGCACTGTCAGCGCAGTGCCCGATCTGGAGCATGAACTCACGAACTGTGAGATCATGACTTGAGGTGAGACCAAGAGTCAGATGCTCAATCGACTGAGCCACACAGGCACCCCTCTTAGATTTGTCTTTCGTGGTGTAGTTTTTATTTCACTGCTTTCATTTATGACTTTATTTATTTGAGTCCTCTTTCTTTGTTTTTCTTTGTTTCTCTCTCTCTCTCTCTTTTATGAATCTGGCTAAATGTTTAACAATTTTGTTGATCTTTTCAAAGAAGCAGCTCCTGGTTTCATTTATTTGTTCTATTGGGTTTTTTGGTCTCTATTTCATTTATTTCTGCTTCAATATTTATTATTTCCTTCATTCTACTCACATGGATTTTGTTTGTTCTTCATTTTCTAGTAACTTTAGGTGTATGGATAGGTTGTTGATTTGAGATTTTTCTTATTTCTTGAAGTAGGCCTATATTGCTCTTATGTTCTCTCTTAGAACAGCTTTTGCTGCATCCCAAAGATTTTGGACCATTGTGTTTTCATTTTCATTTGTCTCCATGTACTCTTTGACTTCCTCTTTGATTTCTTGATTAACATTTTTTAGTAGCATGACATGTAACCTCCATGTATTTGTGGTCTTTCCAGATTTTTTTGTGTTTGTTTTCTAGTTTCATAGTGTTGTAATTAGAAAAGATGTATGATATGACTTCAGTTTTTTTCGAATTGTTGAGACTTGCTTTGTAGCCTAATATGTGATCTATTCTGTAGAATGTTTCATGTGCACCTGAAGAGAATGTATATTTCTCTGTTTTTAGATGGAATGTTCTGAGTATATATGTGAGATCCTTCTAGTCCAATGTATTATTCACAACCACTGTTTCTTTGTTGATTTTCTGTCTGAATGATCTAACCATTGATGTAAGTGGGGTGTTAAAGTCCTTTACTATTATTGCATTACTATTGATTTCTTCCTTTATCTTTGTTAATAGTTGCTTTACATATTTGGGTGCTTTCATGTTGGGTGCATAAATATTTACAATTGTTATATCTTCTTGTTGGATGTTGCCTTTATGATTATGTTGTGTCCTTTTTTTGTGTTTTGTTAAAGTCTTTGTTTAAAAGTCTGTTTTGTCTATTTATAACTATTTTTAACTATTTAAAAGTATTGTCACCCTTGCTTTCTCTTTGCTTCCATTTACATGATAAATGTTTTTCCGTTCCTTCACTTTCAATCTGCATGTGTCTTTCAGTCTGAAATAAATCTCTTACAGGCAACATATAATTAGTTGGGTCTTGCTTTTTTATCCATTCAGTCACCCTATGTCTTTTGATTGGTGCATTTAGTCCATTTGCATTCAAAGTGATTGTTGATAATTTCTTATTTTTATTAAAATAACTTTCTAGGCTCAAGATGGAGCCACTCCTGCCTGGGGTTCCACATCAACAAATTGAAACTTAGACAACTTTTGTGACTTGTAACTGCTCCACTTGACCAGAAACACACTCAATCCCCAAATGCCAAGCCAACTCTGGATTCTGTATATATTTCCTTGTTCTTTTTTACTCTAAACAAGGATGACTATGTGGCCCCTGCCAAAAAGATATTTTATATTTTTCTCTTCCTTGTTCTTTATTTTGGATGCCATAAAAGCTTCCTGCTTTCCACTCCATTCCTCAGTTCTTCAAAAGAACACTGTCTACTTCATGAAAGTTTCGGTAAAGTCTGTTTTTATCATATAAATCATCTAGTTCAATAAGTTTTTAAAGTTTATTTATTTATTTTGAGAGAGAGTGAGAGAGAGCACAGGTGCACATGAGCAGGGGAAGGGCAGAGAGAGGGAGAGAGAGGGTGAGAGAGAGAATCCCAAGCAGCTCCATGCTGTCAGTGTGAAGCTTGATGCAGGGCTTGATTTCACAAACCATGAGATCATGACTGAGGTGAAATCAATAGCCAGATGCTCAACTGACTGAGTCACTCACTCAGGTGCCCGGGTTTAATAATTTAACAGTTTTTGGTGACAAGAATGGAATCTGAATGTGACAATTAATGGCCCATAGGACAACGAGATGCCACACAGTTAAAGTGCTTTCTGAACCCTTTGAATTCTCTGTTCCTTTCATTGTTATTGAGGGTTATGGGTAAGTAATTCTCATATTTGGATTCCACTCCCTTGTGTTCAGCTCTCTGATCCAAACAAGCTCTATTTTAAAAAAAGTTTATTTTAAAAAAGTATAGGGACACCTGGGTGGCTCAGTTGGTTAGGCGCCTAACTCTTGGTTTTGGCTCAGGTCAGGTCATGATCTCAGTGGTTCTGAGTCCGAGCTCTGCACCAGGCTCTGCACTGACAGCTATGGAGCCTGCTTGGGATCCTCTCTCTCTCTCTCTCTCTCTCTCTCTCTCTATGCCCTTCCCCTGTCCACTCTCTATCTCTCTCAAAATAAATAAACACACACACACACACACACACACACACAGAAAAAGTATATATAAACAAACAAACAAACAAGTAAATCCCAGAAAGGTTATGGGGGTCCTGCAAAGGTTCTGGGATAGTTACATTGGGTGGCAGTCATTAGGAGACAAAAAACATGAAGCCCCTAAAACAGCATAAATTACTGGGTTTCTTGGGGAAAATAAATTAAGATAAGAAATAAAGATTGTTTAGACCATCAAAACCAAAATCTAAGTTGGCACAAGTAAAAGCCATTATGGTATCTGCCATTATAAAGATATCTTGTGAAAAGAGTAATAGATCTATTGCAAATGGGAAACTTGGAAGCCAAAGTCACAAAACTGGAGGGCAAGGGTGCTGTTATCAGCACTTACCACCTAATTCTATGACTCCCAGGCTAGAATAAGTTGGTTACAGACTGTTAGATTGATGCTATTTTACCCACCAACCTCCAGAAAATTTTTGTGAAATAAGGCACAAATAAATACAGTGAAATAAAAACACTGCAAAGTTCTCAATCCAGTGTCACATCCCTCTTAGGTTTTAATTTGGCTCTGAGAGAATCAAGGCTTAGCTAAAGAAATAACATTCTCAAGATTTTCAAAGAATTGAACACACCACATTTTGGCACACCTGAAATTTAATGTCTAAGATGTATGGTCCTTGGAAGTATAGATTTATAAAAACATGGCAAAATCTTACTAAAACAACCTGGAATTACAATGGTCATTATGGGGAACGTTCCAATTAGACAAGATCATTCATTTAATAAGTGTAATTGAAAGCAAGAGTTCCCAAATCAACAAACAAAATAAGATACCTATTTTAATTGGCATGCAGAAGTCTCCAAAATTGTTCAAGTTTCCAAACAGCTTCATTGAAAGATTCATTGCAAAAGGCTAATGAAAAATTATCCCACTTTACCTGGAATAATTTATCCTCCATCTGACCTACCTTTCCACTCTGAAGAGACCAGAAAACTGTAAAAAGTCCAAGTTATTAGCATTATGAGTGCAATAGCCCTAAGGCTAGAAACCTAAAACAACTGGGCCTTTCCTATTGCATTCTCCTTTGGGGGCCATAATCAAAACTCTGGTCTAGAAAATGGTGTCTAATTTGCAATCAACTGGAACACTGGAAAAATGATCGTCCTTAAAGGTGTGATAGGAAAAGATAGGATTCAGTAGGCAGAGAAGGAAAGTTTAGGACCTGAGGTCCTGGGTGGGGAAAAACACAGATTTTGGAACAATGCTGGAAGTGTCTGACCACAGCAAACCTCCTCAGACAGAAGGTTCCTCTTAAGAATGGAACAGATCCCACCTACTCTCCCTCAGGTTTCCCTCAGGAATTTGACAAAAGACCTAAAAATGGCCTTAGGCCACCCCTCATACAATGGAAACAAGCCAATCATGAATGGACCACCCAGCACCTAGAGTTATCCAGCCAATAAGGGTAGGACCTGAGAAGGAACAAGGGGGAATGGAAGGGGTGGGAAACCAGAACCTTATAAAACGGGCTTTGCCTATAGTCCAGTGGGCATTTACTTTCAAATGTCCCCTCTCTGTAGAGAGCTTTCCTACTATTCTTCCTTTCTGATCTTATACTCTAATAAACTTTTTCTTGCTGCAGCAAGGGTTTTACTTATTGTAGCCAGCTTTCAACAGAATTGTCTAAGTCTTACTTTTTGGGGGGCTGTCTTTAGGAGTGGCTGTGGAACTTGAAAAGTATTTTTTGCATCCTCTTTAAGGGTACCTCTTGGGTCCATGAGGTTGTTCAATATTTCCAGGAATATTTACTGTTTGTCCCGCTGAAACCCAACAAGATATTTGAAAGGATTTTTTAAAGTCTTTCTATGGTCAAAAGTTGGCCAAATTGAGAGCTGATATTCAGAGCCTGATAAGAATGTTTTCAAAGGCCTTTTCTCCTAAGCTAAATAAAACTATGTTCCCAGAGGGAATGGGATGGGGGGGGGGGGCATTCCAAAGACAAACAGCTCTAAATCCAGAACATAAGAAACTTCTGGTTTGTATCTTAAAGATCTCCCTGATATAAAGAAGCAAAGTGAAGATAATGTAATTGGATGGGTTGATCAATGCCTTGACATATTCAGGTTGTAACCCAATTCTTTGAGGAATTAAAAACAGCTATACTACCTATTGAGGGCAGCTTGTACAACTGGTCTTACAAATAGAGTCTTTACAAAAACAGAAAAAGCCCACTTATCCTTTTTATCAACCCTCAAACCTTTCCTATTCATCTCAAGAGCCTTGTAGGTATAAAAATTCTGGCCTTAGGAAACAAAAGTTCTCCTTGGAGGAACTTGCATTCTTTCTCTGTGCCTTTGAGATGTAAATGTTCTGCCTGGTCTTCTCCAGAAACTGAGGGCCATCTCTTTGAGATACAAAACTCAGGGAGATAATTCTTATCAGAAGGGAAAAGCAAACTAAAGGGAAAGTCTATTTGGAGATAGAAAAATCTTCAAAGTCTTCTCCCCAGATATTAATAAAAAGTTTCATTCATCTGAGCAGGTAAACTTAACTTATTCTATCTTCTAGGAACATGGTTTGGACCCAATTTTTCTTTTATAAACTCATGAGTTTTGCATTACTATACCTGTCTCCTGGCTAAAATTTTAAAACAAAAGCTATTAAGAGCTCTGTTTTCATATGTTTATATGTTTGTTAGGTATATCTATGTATGTATGTTGCAGATGAATGAAAAAAAAATTTTTTTTTACCTCTGGATAGTATTGCCAAAATTAATTTGTAAAGAGCTCTACTTAATGGGCTTACAGAAAATTAAGTGTTTATATAAATCAACTATATTCTCAAAAATATAGAAACTAACCCAAATGTTTTTTAAGTTCACATTATTGAGAATAATTCTTCAGCGAGAAAAAAAATGCAGCTAGTTTAAGTTTGTTGGTTTAATTAAAATAGGAATGTTTTTTGAGTTATCAGCATTAAATATAACAGGACACACATGCAACTTTTATTTTATCTAGATTTACAAAAAGTCAAATAATCTCATTTATCTCTGTTAGCAAGAAAGATAACATGATGGTTAGCTATTTAATGTCTCATGAAATTTTCACAAATAATCTAAATATAATTGTTAACAAATAAATTAAATATACATAAGAGTTTATAAATGAATTTTAAACGATAAGTACGTTTTATGGAATGTCTACTTAAAAATCATTTCCAAAATCTTTTTAGTAACTTAAAATCTTAAAATTACACTGAGATAAGTTAAATGATGATACACACTGAATATCTAGATCAATTCCAAATAAGATAAAATACTGAAACATTAATTACTGAACATATGTTTATACACTTTTGGCCTTCTTTTACAGAGGAACTAAAAAGATTTGGGCCTAATCGTAAATAAACATGTTTTGTGCCACTCTGAAAAATTTACTGTGAAAAAGAATATACTTCTAGAAATCATAAAATGTCTTTATAAATTTGCCAACGCATACAATGCCAGTGTTATAGCCAGTCCACAATTACTTCTTAGCTTTTACTAGGAATTAAGGGTCTTAAGTGTTAACAATTCTAAGTAACATGTCATTAAAAGCACTAGAAATATTAAGGGAAGCATCTCTATGCAAGGAAAGTAGGATGTGGATTTTCTAAGCAAAGGTGTGAGGTATGCAGGTTGTTTTGTAAAGGGAAGAAAAAAATTTGTCCTAAAGTAAAATAACTAATTGATTGTTTCAGAAAAAGAGAGAAAAAAAAGGATAAAATGTGAATGAATATACAAAGTTGTAGGTTTATAGAAAAGGAATCTTGGGAATGGAATTTTTGTGTAGTCAAGCTGGCTTAGATTGGAATGGATTTATTTAAATTAAAAAACGAGTTTTAATATCAAAAGTATGCAGGTGAAAAATTATTTACCAAATTTGTTTCTCTAATATGATTTAACAGTTACAAATTATAGTCAGAGTTGCTTTACTCAGTATTTGTTTTCTTTGCTAGGATTTAACCGGGTCATAGCCATTAACTGACTCTAGATGACTGAAATTCCTGACTGGAATGCCATTATCATAATACCCTTTGATATCCTCCACACATATTATTAATAATGAAGTGGAGTCTCTTGTCTTGTCCTTACATATTTCAGTTGGTATATCTTTAAGAATGCATCATAGTTTTTGAAACCTGACTAATGTTGCCCCTCTGCATTTTTTTTTCAATCACGAAATCAAAGCGATTATAATTGTCCAGTATAATCAAGATACTTAGTCTTTGTGAAGTATGCTGTCGGAACCCTTCAGTTTTCAGTTTTAGCAATTAAACAGAGAGAAGCTCAGAGAAAACTGACATAGAGCCCATAAGAGATGAACCCTAATCCATGTTAGATACTAGAATGTGAGGACTAATTTGTATTCTAGGAATGTGCAATCACATATTTACAAAGCATTTATTGGTATAAGATAAATAAGATAAATCTTTTATACCTTGTCTGTTGTTACCAGTAGTTTGTCAAATACACTCTAAGTTTTTAAAATCTGAATAATCTAAGTGAACATTCAACTTCTTTGAGAAAAATTATTGGAAAGGATATTTATCATGTAATTTCTGTACATACATGATCAAACAGATTTTGCATAGTATTACATTGTCAGACATTATTTATACTAGTATTAGTATAGGTAATTAGTATTTTTAGCAAATGTTAAAAAAGTAATATGAGCCTCAAATCATTCTGTATCAACCTCATATATTGGATTCAAGACAATTTCATATGTAACTTAAAACAACATGATATAAAATCATACTGTGATGTTTAAATTTGACTGTAGTTTCCCTCAGTAAGCTTTATCTTTTTTTAATAAATAAACATGTAAACTTTATGCATAGGTATAATTTAAAATGTCTGCTATTACTATCTCAACTGATTTTAAAAATCCTTTGGAAGTAGAGTTAACAACTTAAAATGTTACTAAAACCTGAAGTATATAGTTTTAAGCCATCAGTATTTAGCTTAAGTATTTAAGGTTTAAATTAACTACATTCACATTTTCTGTGAAACATAACATATATACAATCTTGACAAATGTTGCTTCCATAACTACATTTAATCTTTTTGGAACTGATAGCACAAATTTAGCATGCTTACGATTATAAGAGAAAATTCAGTTATTCAACAGTGTAAGTAGAAATAAAGCCTATAGGTCAATCTTCTGTATTATCTCTTTTTGGAAAGACTACAAAATTCCCATTAGCTTTTCTCTCCAAATTAAAGAAAAATCAAGGCATCTTCTAAATAGTATTATAATTTCAGGCAAAGTATTATATTTTTAGCTTTTTAAAAAAAGTTTTAAAAATGTTGCCTTCGTAGTTTATTAAGAAATATCTTACAAACCTTTTCAATCCTTGGTTACTCTGAAGACTCTGAAAAGGTGATGGGTTTCAGATGAGCATTTCTTTTCTGTGGGAGCGAAGGTTGGTCTTGCCTATTCATTAGAGACTGCTTGGTCCTTGGTCACTTTGAGGCAACTGTGGCCTCAGACTTGCATCTGTCCTCTTACTCTACTCAACTATATTTGGTAACTGAACTCATGTTTCAGCAGACTGCCACGATCAGGAATTCTAGCAGTGGGCTGGGAAGCAACCCTGGGTCTGAGGGCTGGGTTCTTAGAAATTAAAGGCACTTAGTGTAGAAAGAACTATATTTATAGATCTAATAAACATAGGATTTACACATATCCCTCTACACTCTGACCTTGTGGCTGGGAATCACCACCTGCCCTTCTAACATATTCTTAATCAATTAAAAGTACAGTATGTGATTCTAAGCAGAAAAAGTGACACTCCTAAGAAATGTTCTTCTTATAATCGTCTGCTCTGTGCATTTAACATTAGTCATTTGGTAGATTATCTTAAAATAGTAAATCCAGTTAACTATTTAAAAATTTAGCCACCTGTCAAATGGAGTGGAGAGTCCCACTGCTCTCTTACTTCAAGTTGTTAATTAAAAGTTATCATAGGACTACCATGTGTATTAAAGGCATAGTCAACAGTAAGATTAAGTAGGCATAAACATAACAGGGACTGAATCTTATAAATATTGCTACACTGAGTCGTAGCTCAATACCTACAACATTATAAGTATCCAACAAATATTTGTTTAAGAATAAATAAATGTTAAATGAATATTTTTCAGGACAATCATGAACTCTTTTACAGTTGTAAAAGAAAAGTTTCACAACCATTTTATTACTTATTTGGTAAAAGCATCTCATTGTAACATATTCTAGTATTTTGAACTTCCAACTAACAAATAGAGCCAACAAGAACAGAAGGCATTTCTGTTGCAAGGTCAGGTAGCAGAGCTGAATCTAAGGGGAAAGTAGTCACAAAACCTCCCAGTTAAGTTAATTTGGAAATGAAGCACTGAGTCTTCCTTTGCCTAAATAATACCATCAGAGTCGTTCCAGTTTCTTACCTAAAGAAGTTTTTTTCTGATGGTGGAAAACTTATGAAGTTCTGCTTTTGTACTTATCTTTACAGGCAAAACTGGTACTTTATAAATGATTCTTGAGACTGGACACTTTTGTGGGCTGCATCAACCATTATATTTATTAATGTGTTTTTGAAATGTGTATTTATGGGGAAAGACCCTCTGACTGATGAAATACATGCATTTGCCTTCTTTTTACTAAAACTCCATAAGATGGTAGTAAAAATTCAAAAGGACAGAAATTGGTAGAGAAGACAGTAGAAGATGGAAATGGACAAAATTGTTGGAAAATGGTTGACATAAAAATGAGTGGTCTAACAACATTAGAAAACTTAAGTGTCTGTAAAAGGATACACCTATGAGAAGCAGTGATTAGCCCCACAAAGTCCCAGAAAGGTTCAGGAATTGTGGGCTCCAGGTCCTTTCTCGAAAATAATTTTCATTGGCAATTTTGGATATTCCTGGAAGTGAGGTAGGATCTGACAATCGGTATTGGTTTGAAGAATCCCTAAGGAACAGTTAGACCCTACTGTCCCATTTCCATTTCAGGAAGCCAGGAGACAACTCTTTCCTGTACCTGGAGAAGATGGGAGGTATATTCTCTGGAAAATTTAAAACAATCTCTAGCCTTAGGAACACAAAATACAGATGAAAAGGATGAGGAACTGGCAGAAATTTGGGGGGGGGGGTTGGATTAGAGAAAGGACAGAGGCTTCAACTGTATCAAGTGGTATATTTATAAAAAATAGCAATGATGGGAAAATATGAAAAAATGGTAACATTTGATACATCTTGGTGTGGGTGTTAGTTACATTAATATCCATACTTTTTGTGTTTAAACATGTCATAATCAAAAATCAAGCAAAAGCCTCTGTTGTGTCTCAAGGCAAACTGAATATGGAAGAGATTATAGGAATCAAAATGTTGTAATCTCTCCATGATATTACCATAGTTGTGGAAAGAACTACTGAGATTAATTAGGTAACTTGTTGAAAGTGACATATGTACAACAAATATATTAATGCTATTACTAAGATAAATGGATACTAGACATATAACTCACCCTTCATCTCAATGTTTTAAAATATTTTATTGCTGTATTAACAGTAAACTGTGCAGGAGCCATAGGTATATTTTGTATCTAGGCCAGAACGTATCTAGTAATAACTTTTGTATACCCCAGTTTAATTTTACAATCCCATCTAAAGTGTATGTTGAGGACATGCATACTCATGCTAATATTTTTCTCTTATTTAAAGGCTGCATATTTGAAAAATACTGAGAGTTGATTTTAAAAGTTCTCATCACAAGAAAAAAATTTGTAACTATGTGTGGTGATCAATGTTAACTAGATTAATTATGATCATTTTACAATATATACCTGTATTGAATTATTACATTGTATCCCTAAAACTAATATAATGTTATATATCAATTATATCTCCATAAAAATTACCAGAAAGGTAAACATTCTTGTAGTTCCTAAAAAAGGAAGAGATGGGCATGCAATGCAATAAATGTTCACTGCACAGAATAACAAAAATAGTTATGAATAAATTAATGACTGATTCTTTTTTGTTGTAGAATCATTCACAAATAAAAGAAAATGTAGGTTTCCCCTTCCTCTTTCCAGGAAGGAGAATCAAATTTTATTATAGTTAGGGTTCCTTTGTCATAAGAAATTTTTATAGAAATAAAAAGTTAAAAGTATAAAATTTCTCAAAGTGATATTGATTTGCATGTGTTATTAAAACAAGTCTGTTGAATTATGTACAGGGTAATGAGGGCTAGTGCTTCTAGGAAAAGATGCTGGTTCCAGCCGGGGAGAGAGTTGGGTTCTCAGAACCTAGAAGGACAGAGGCGCAGTGGGTTCTGTGGTCGGTGGTGATGGTCATGCAGGGGAGGGCAAGCACCCATTCCTTGTAGGGGCTGAGTGAAGACACCTGGGACTAGGATTAAGCAACATGGCTTTGGGGGCTGTGTTGAAAAAGGTAGATGTCTCTACTTTCTAATGGTCATGGGGCCTAGAACATAAAATCTTACAATGAATCTCAGTGGTGAGCATGTTTGTCTACTGACCAGAAGGAGGTCTTTCCCACATGTGCCTGGATTGCCTGGTTCCTAAATCCTGCTATAACACCACTGTAATACCAGAGAAGTGATGAAATAAGAAGGAAAAAAACCAAAAAGGTAGCTTGTGGTCCTGAGAAAGGCCTCCAAGCTACATAGGATTCTATTCACAAAGATACAGAAATGTGACTCTTCTTGTATATTGTGAGGAATGTAGCAAATCATGCTTGTTTTAAAAATATTATAAGAATCTGAAAAACAAACGTTCTTTTCCTTAAAAAAAAAACTCATGGCAAAGTCTCTTAAGTTATTATAACAAGGCCTCATTAATACCATGGATGAGATTAGTACATAATCAGTAATACAGTTTCTCCTGCACTTGTATTATTTACCCCCAGAGGCCATTTCTATGTGTACCAAGGTTGGGAAGTGGGGTCAGTGGCCCCTTCGGTGTCTTTCAGTTCAGCTTTTAAATGATTATGTTTTTTTTCTCATAAAAATTCCTCCTTTTTTGAAGTGCTTGATTTGAAGTGCATCTTCCATTCATGGTTTTTTTTTTTTTTTTTCAATTAAGACTTTAAATCTAGTTGGGCTCTTGATTCTTTTTACTTCAAGTGCTTCCATCATCCTGAGTGATGTCAGCATCTATTTGTTTGTTTACTCCACAAGTAGCATATTGGTTCTTTGACTTGCTTATTTCTCATGATCTTCATCTCCATTCTTCTTCTTATAGATGTTATAAATGGACCTGCTCCATCTCTCAAATCATGTATCAGTTATCTACTGTTTCATAACAAATTATTGAAAAAAATAGTGTCTTAAGACAATAAATATTTATTATTTCACACAGCTTCTGTGTGTCAGGAACCAGTAGGGTCTTAGCTTTGTGATTCTGGATCGGGGTATCAGGAGATTGCAATCAAGATGTTTCCCATGGCTACCTTAGTCTGAAAGCATGACTTGGGCTGGAGATCTACTTCCAGGGTGGCTCACTTATGTGCCTAGAAAGTTAAAGCTGTGTTAGAAGGAGCCTTGTGGGCTTCTCCATATCATTGCTTGATTTCCTTACATCATGGCAGCTGAATTCCTCTGGAATTAATGATTCAAGAAAGAGCAAGATGTAAGTCACAATACAATGTCTTTTATGATCTAGCCTTGGAGGTCACATTCTATCTTTTCTGCAATATCCCTTGGTTACACAAGTCAGCACTATTCAAGGTGGGAGGGACTTCACAGGGGCATACCTATTGGTGAGATCATTGGGGGTCATCTTGCAGGCTCTCTAACACACCTTTATTCCATTGGCTACACTTGCATGCTCCATTTTTAAAACTGTAAACTTTCATCCTCCAGACTACTCACTCAGTGACTACACTGACTTTTCTTCTTTACTGAGCGTTCCAGCTATAAACCACTCTATTTTCATGTTATTGATCAGTCTGCCTTACAGTTTCAGATTAATTAAGGACATAGTATATTTTAGTGCACTGGTTTACAAATGTCCTTTTAGAAGATGCAGACCCTTATTGTTCAGACAAACAATAGGTAAAGATAATCAAAACTTCTTTGATGAATGGGGTTTGAAAAGGTGTGTGCAGACTTGTTCATGCATCCTTCCTTAACCTATTCTCCCCTGGTGGCCCAGGAAGCTCTGAAAATCCTCTGACTCTCAAGGAGCTGGCCTATTTACCTCCACTTCTGAACACTTTACTCCCCTCATTCCTGGCACTCTCTACCAGAAAATAAGGATCATGGAACAACAAATAAAATAGTAATTGAGAAATCTGATCAAGAAACAAACAAAAAATTGAGGTATAAAATGTTCAGTTTAACACAGAATTGTTCTAATGAGTCACTTATTGGCCTATCTGGTGATCCTAGTGTGTTTCAAACCACAATGTCTTCCTACTTCCTTCTCTTACTTTGTATCTGGCTTGGATGCATGCCCCAGAATCAGGTATGCCCCCAAAGACTTGTTTGATTAAATGTTATTTCCATCTCTTATATAGTTCCATTATATTACATCCAATGGCCATGATTTAAGGAAACTCAAGCAATGATATAGAGACAGTAAACTTCAGATTTGTGCCTCATGAACTTTATTTTGTAAACTGTGGTTAAATCTGCCACACATGTGTAGCCCAAGCCTGTGGGTGGTCTTTTGATCATATGCTTCTGCTAATCAAGGTATTTGCAAATTTGTGTATGTGCACAAAAATGAAAAGAGAAAAATAATTTTATCATGACAGTAATAAAAGTAGAGTTGATGTATAGAATAGATTTCATAATCCTTGTTTTTATATGAATATTTGGGCACTATTATAAACCTTATCTGAAATAATCTCATTTTCAACTTGGTTTATAGGGTCCAAGTATAAAAGTTTTATTCTTCTGGGATTAAAAGCCAGTTTCACTAATTTTAAAAGCAGCTTTTGTTGAATTTAAGCAAACTAAGTTTAACATTCTTTATAAAGACAATAACATAGATATCAAAATGAATAAAGAGAAAAGTATAGATTGGTGTTTTGAATAGTAATATAAAATCTGGAAAACTTTTTAGTAAAAAGAGGTCAATAGTATATTAAAAGAATATAGCATGGTCAATTGGGTTTTATATTAACATCTGTAGATCTAACACTTAATTCCCATATTAATAAGTCAAAAGAGAAAAGTTATGGATATCTCCATAGATTGTTAATGAGTCTTTGTGCAAAATTTAACATCCACCCTCAATTAAAAAACGACAACAACAATAAACTTTTATGATATCATAAAGAAAAGAATCGGAAGACCTGATTTTGTAACAATTCTTTATAAAAATAATCTATAAGTGTCATATAATTTCAATTAGAACAACTTTTTTTTTGGTGGAACTAAAAAAACAGATATAGGGTTTACCTAGAAGAATTAGCATGGTGAAATATCCAGAACAATTGTTAGAAAAGAAATAGTATTAGAGGAGGAGCCTTTCAAGAGTGCTGGAGTACTAAGAAATTCCTTATGGATGAAACATAAGGAATAAGATAAAGGGTTAAATGGAATGACAGATCTTATTCTTGTATAGGAAGGACATTGTGTTGAAATGGCAGCATATATTAAATAACTACACGTATTTTGGTCTATTTCTCAACCTTGTTCAATTTCACAGATCTGCCCCTGATAGTTTAAGGAACTGGGCTCCTAGTTCACTTCATTCAGCAGAATAAAAGTTGCTTAAGCTCACAAATTGGACAGAAAGGAATGTAGAATGAATAAGCATGCAGTTATGAGACTCTAGTAAAGACAGAATTCGGATAAAAACAGTATACATAACTGTGCATAGCATGATACATATCTATGTATAATTAGATCTATATATCTATATCTATGTCATTAATTTATCTTACGTCACTGGCATATGAAGGATAGGACTTTACTCCAATGTGCATGTATTGCTACTTCTAAAAATGGCATCAGAATGGGGCTTCTGGGTGGCTCAGTCAGTTAAGTGTCCTACTCTTTTTTTTTTTTTTGAAAGTTTATTCATCCATCTTGAAAAAGAGAGCATAAGCAGGGAGGGAGAGAGAGAGAGAGAGAGAGAGAGAGAGAGAGAGAGCCAAGCAGGCTCTGCACAGTATGGAGTTCCACGTGGGACTGGAGCCCACGAACTGTGAGATCATGACCTGAGCTGAAATCAAGAGTCATATGCTCAACAGACTGTGCCACTCAAGTGCCCCTAAGTATTGAACTTTTTAAAAACAATTTTAATGTTTATTTTTGAGAGAGACAGAGACAGAAACAGAGCGTGAGTGGGAGAGGAACAGAGAACAAGGGAGGCACGGAATCTGAAGTGGGCTCCAGGCTCCAAGCTGTCAGCACAGAGCCTGATAGGGGCTTGAAGTCACAAACGGTTGAGATCATGACCTGAGCCAGTCAGACGCTTAAAAATTGAGCCATCCAGGTGTCCCCCTGAGAGTCCAACTCTTGATTTCAGCTCAGGTCATGATCTCCTGGTTCGTGAGTTTGAGACCCACGTCAGGCTCTGCGCTGGCAGTGCTGAGTCTGCTTTGGAGTCTCTCTCCTTTTCCTTTTCTCTCTGCCCCTCTCTTGCTCTAGCTCTCTCGCACTCTCTCAAAATGAATAAATAAACTTATAAAAGTGGCATCAGAAGGAATAACTGGCATCAGCGATTATCTCGACCTTTACTGCTTTACTCATTGTTTTTCCTTACTAATAATAATTATGGAAAAGATATTCCAAATATACTATTAAATGAAACAAGCACATTGTATATTAGTTATTGTATCTTGAAGATAAAATTAAAAGAAACTTCCAATTATCTTTTTTTCCTTTTTGTATTTCAAATTTGTATGTGCTTGAATTATACTTACCATTAAAAAAATTAAGACAAAAAATTAACTGCATAATGAGCTTACAGTCATTTTAGTCTTTTAAAATCCTTTTTTCGCTGATGAATCTACTACAGAGTAAAATTTTTTGAAGTCCTTCATGTTGAAACTAGAGCATAATTAATCAAAGAAAATCTGAATCCAGTATGTTTTAATTCAGTTAAAAATAAACATCATTGACTTTAAATAACTTAAATAAGGTTTCCTCTAACCTTGGTCAGCTTTTGCCTGCTGATTGACAAATCATCAGATCCATTTATAAATGGACCGTATTCTGCATATATGAACATTCAACTTCATCTGGCTAACTTTAAATGTCATAGCCTTTAGATGGTAGCTACACTTGTGGTGAGCACAGCATTATGTATAAACTTGTTGAATCACTATATTGTACACCTGAAACTAATGTAACATTGAGTTTTAGCTACAATTTTTAAAATAAGTCATAGTCTTTTGACCCAGTCTGTCCTAGATCCACTTTGAGAACATAATCCTAATTACAGGAAAGGCTTTATGTAAAACCACTTCAATTTCACACTGTTTATAATAGCAAAGCTTAAATGCAATTTTTGGAACAGCTTAGTAAACTCATGGCATTCTGAAGTGGCCATAAAAACTGAGTTTTCTAAAATGTTTATATCAACTAAAAAATGCTCATTATATTATGCTAAGGGAAAAAGAAAGAAAACTAATAGTTTTTATAGTTTGACCATAAGAACATTTGCATGGCTGAAAATTTTAATGGTTCAAATTGAGTTGGGTTGATAATAAACAAAAAATTGAATACCTCACCAAACTATGAAGTCATTTTTTTTTTTTTCTCCATTAGAAGGGAAAGACAAAGCCACCAAAATAATTGGCTATTTAAAACTGGCTTTGAGACTTATTTGATCTAAATAAAAACTAACAGCCTTCCATTTCTCTTAAAGTTTGCATTTTAAATGCCTCATGGAGATATTTAGTGAGGGAATATTAAGCTTGAAAGTGCTCACTGCCAGACGACTAGGGACAGCTGTATAACAATTTCAGAAGCTGCTTACCAAAGAAAGTCTAATGTGGAAGGGTGTGGCTGTTATTCCCTAGGAAAACATAAAGGAAGGAAGAATATGACAAAGGAGGAAATCAGCTGTTAGACCAAAGGAGGATTTAAACACTGAAAAAATGCCAACCGTTGAAGACAGTTGCTCTGTCACACAAAATCCTGAGGTCTGTCCATCCTCTACTTCTGTTGGCCTAGCAATTTGCTCAGCTATTGCTATTTTGGGAAGGAATTTCCACAGAGCTGGCATATCTTCAGCCCCTGAGGTTTCCTCTGATTGACTGATCAACAGGTGTTGAAAAAGCCTGTGGCAGAAATATCACAGACCCAGTATGCTCGTCTGACTTCTGTAACTGACTGTAGTTTTGCTTGAGTGTATCATTGCTTTATCAAGCAGGCTTCCTGTAAGACAAAACCTAAACAAATTATTTATGACATTTATAAGTAATTGCTTTTCTATAGATACAGCATATGTATTTGTTAATACCGTATATATTTATAATTTAGAAATTAAATATGATACTGATGATTATACAACTAAAACTTAAATATGATAGAGAATGAACTTTTCAAAGAAATGTTGTAGACATTATAATCCTAAAAAATATTAAACTATTTTGACTTAATTTTGTCTTGCAAGCAAATTGTCAGAAAAACTGAGAACAATGGTCATACAAGTAGCAGGGAAAAACAACAACAAAAAAAGAAAATAAAAGCATGTATAAAGTGCCGAAGTCCAGCTCCAGCAGGTCCAGGGGTCCCTGAAAGGATGGACGGTGTCGGCACGAGAGAGTGATGACAGAGCCTCAAGTTTCTTTCTTGATCACCAGGCAGGTATCTCTGCTTAGTCTGCTTCGGTGTCTTTTTTATTGGTCAAGCACTAACATGACATCAGAAAATAGAAATTTTTTACAGTGGTTAATTCTTTGTGATAAGATGCTTTGATCATCAAAAGTGTACAAAAACAAGTTTTACAGAAGTATTTTTGTAGAACCATCCCAATTTATTCTTGGCATCAGTCCCCAAGATTAAGAAAGTAACAAACCTATCATATTTTGTACGGGTTGGTTTTTTTGCCAATAATTATGACTTTGTTTTTAATTAACAAGTTGTAACTGAGTCATGTAATGCACTTACAGTGAGGTTGAGTAAATTTTACAACCAAGAGAATAACAGGATTTTAGTAAAAAACAGAATAATGTATATATTATTTAAGTTAGTAATGCTAAAATTAAAACATAGGTTAAATTGTATAGGCTAGGAGTTATTTTTTCTAGCTCATTAACCATA
Organism: Cryptoprocta ferox; assembly: GCA_028646485.1. Taxonomy (NCBI): domain Eukaryota; kingdom Metazoa; phylum Chordata; class Mammalia; order Carnivora; family Eupleridae; genus Cryptoprocta; species Cryptoprocta ferox. Next base: position 56,037,640 of record CM053567.1, read on the forward strand.
AGAGAAAGAATGCTTGGTAACAAGTTGCTAGAGAAAGCCCTTTCTTTAATGTAAGCATAATGGGGGCCCTATGTGTGTTGGTCTTGCACCTGAGTTTTTAGTTTTTTATCCATCCTCATAACTGAAGTCAGTACAAGGGAGGGTTTTTGTGGCTCCAATTAGCAAAGGTATATGTAGCAACTTATGTCTGGTCTTTGTCTGTTTCTTATCTCTAAGTTAGGCTCTTTTTGTCCAGGTCAGAGTCTTGGGTCTGCAAAGCTCATTAGAAGAGCCTTTTGGCAAACATCTGCAGTGCTTTGATATAAAATCTCTTATGCAGGGGTAGGAATATGCTTTTCCTTATGGGGTAATGTGTGGGGAATATCCGTCTGATTTGGAACATTGTGAAGCCTAATCAATAATAGTGGTCCCATTCCCAATATGAGCCAAAAATAGAAAGAGATATCAGTTTTGCTTCATGGCAGGAGCTGTGTAAACGTCTGCCATTTCTTTGCTGTGACTGTGTCATCCAGCAAAGCTGATGCGGCTCCCAGCAATAAAGTACTAGGTTGTCAAACACTTAAGGAATATAATTGATTACCCCATTTTTATGCTAAATTTCATTTGATTTTTTTCTTTATATTTTATCCAAAGCAAGAGAAACATGTGTACATGAGTCATTCCAAGTTTCAATAAAAATAAGAAAATTTAAATAAGGCCTGAAATTTCAATGTATGTGCCATGCCATGACTTCCTATTATATTCAGAGTTAAAGCCAAGATCTTTACTTAGATCTCTGGGGTCAGACAGAATCTACCTCCTCACTTCATCTTTGCAACTTTATTTTCTCCCACTCACCCTGATCTTTTAGCTTCAGCCACATAGACCAGACCCTTCTGGTGTTTCTTGAACCCATGGGGCTCATTCTACTTTAGAGTTTGGCTCTCTCTCAGTCAGGCATGGTGTTTCCCAGATTACAGAATGGTGGGACCCCTTACTTCCTTCAGATCTTCAGTCAGTCACCTTAGCAGGGCTTTCCCTGTCTATTCTAAAATTTAACTTTTCTCTATAAGTATTTTATATCCCCTCTTCCTTCTTTTATAGCTTATCTTTAACACAATGCTCTTTTTACTTCTCTTAGTATTGTTTATATTGTCCACTAGAACATAAGCTGTGAAGGAAGAGGTTTTATATTTTGTTTACTATTTCATTATTAGTGTATAAAAAGTGCCTGGGACATACTAGCTCATAAATAGATGTTTAGTGAATGCCTAAAAAGGAATGACTAGAAAGTTATGATGTTTGAACGCAATTGGTTGATACCATTGTTAACCACTCATCTGCCTCATAATTCACCAAGGACATGGTACCCAGTGCTCCATTCACGTTTCCCAGCATTTACTAAAGAGAATAATATCTGTACCCTATTGCTTTGTTCTTGGCTTCTTTACAAAAAAGAATTCACTTAATTCTTTAACAACACTTTAAGTTAGGCCTTATTATCCCTGTTTTACACATGAGAAATTGAGCCTTATTAACTATAATTCACCATGTTGCAGCTAATATATGGTGGAATTGGTATTAGATCATGTGAATCAAAATACTCATTTGTCACCATGAAGCTGTGGTGTTTGGGAGGTCTAAAGAGAGATTAAATATGAATAGGCAGATCTAATCTGAAAGTAATAAAGAAATGTTAATGGATTTTAAATCAGGGAGTGACAATTAGGTTTACATGCTAGAGAAATTACTCTGGAAGTAGACTAGAAAATGAAATGGAGAGAACAGGCTGGAGTCAGGAAGTGAATAGATCATTGCAATAAGCCAGATGACAAAGCATGAAGCTCACCAGTCAGTGGAAGATGTGATGGAAAAGAAAATATAAAATTTAGATATGTCATGGGCTGGAACTCACTGAGGGAGGAGGGAAGTGAGGAACAAACAATGGCTTCCAGGTTTCTTACTTGACTGACTAGTAAGAAATATATAATGGTTCCATTAATCCTGATTAGGCTTATAAGAAGAAATACAGATTTGGAAGAGGATAGTGTAGCTGAAATCAAGAGATACTGGCATAAAATCTCGAATATTGCCAAGATGTTAGTAAGTCAGCACTGAACAGTGTTGTTTGGATTTGGCCAACCAATAGATCATTAGTGGTAAAGTTTGGCAGATGAGCTGTAGGGCAGATTCTGGTCTAAAGGTAGACCAGATCAATTATCTTTAGGTATTTGAAAGGACAAAGTTGAGATAGTGAATGTATAGTCCTATGAGATATCATGATGGAAAGGAAGAGATGGAATAGGGCATGGGGTCATTCCTATCATTGTTGCAAGGATGAAAGTGACTTGATTATTTTAATGGAATGGATGATAAATGCCAGTTATACTGAATTTCCTGTTTCTGCTGTAACAAATCACCACAAACTCATTGGCTTAAAACACATACATTTCTTCTTTTATAATTTTGTAAGTCAAAAGTCTAAAATGAAGGTCTTAGAAGGACTGTGTTACTTCTGAGGGCTTCAATGGGGAATATATGTCCTTACCTTTTCCAGCTCCTAGAGGGTGCCTGTATTCCTTGGGTTGTGACATCCCCCTCCATCTATAAGCCAGCAGCAGAGTGTCTTCTCTTCCCTCTGACCTCCTCTCTCTCTAAGGATTCTTGAGATTACATTAGGTCCACCCTCAATAATCCAGGATAATATCTCCATCTCAAAATTCTTAATCACAATTTCAAATTCCGTTTTGCCATGTAAGTTACATTCACAGTTCTGAGGATTAGGACATGGACATGTTTTGGAGAACAATATTCACCCTATCACACCAGTAGACAGATTAATGATATAGGACAGATTAATGATATGATTAAAGGATAATGGAGTGAGATTCTTGAGAAAGCTGGAGTCAATCAAATCCAAATCAAATGAGGCTAGTTGTTTTGTGTACGAAGCACCATATGATCTTCTCAGACTAAGTAAGGATATAGAAGGGAATGTCAGACAGTTGAGAGGATTCTCTTTGAAATAGATACACATGGTGAGGGGGTTTGAAGAGAACAGTAAAATGCTGTAGAGTTTTAAGGAACACTATTAAAAAATAGAGGAATCATGGTCATAAACAGTAAACTTGAGGTGATAACTATTAGGCAATTTTGCTCAATGTTCTGGCACAGGAGAAGAATGGTTTGATTGGTCCAGGTTATAAAATTGCAGGTACAGAGGAAAGTCACAGGACGAAGCAGTTGAGGGTGTTAATGAGAGAAAGGCTGAGTGACTACTCATGTAGCTGAGTCTGGGAGGCAAAAGCTTGAGGCTGAGATTGGGAGCAAGGGGAGGTAATAGATTATTAAAATGGAAGAGAAACAGATATCAATTTTGAGTAGAGCTTATGTGTCTTGTGTACTATCTTGGGTAGGAAAGCAGAAATAGTGGAGTTAACATTTAGGGAATCCCCCACTTAATAAGTCTGTATCATAAAAGACAAAACAACCAGAGACTATCCTTTACACTAAGAACTTGTAGGGCTGATTTCAGTAATAGTGAAGAAAAAAAATCAAAATTAAATCCTATGTGCTTTGGGGTGGAGTGCTAACATAGTAGGATTTAAAACACTTTGCCAGCTAATTTAACAGACACAGAGAATGTTGTGCTTAAGCAAAGATATTTAGGGTTAGATCAAATTTCAAAATCTTGGCTACCATTAACCAGCTGTAGGACCCTGCATATATAATTTAACCTCTCTAAGCCTCATTTACCTCGTCCATAAAATGGCAACAATAATAGTGTATACTTCATGGTTATTTTTGTGATGATTAAATGTGATAGTAATACATAGTAAGGGCTTACCATATTGCCCAGCCTGCAAAAGAGCTCAGTAAATACTTTCACAATAAAGGCTAATTTTCTGCTGCTAGCAAATGTGTTCCTATGCTACATAAGTCCAGTAAGCACCAGATACTTGTGAACTGACGTACTATGATTTCATGCTGTCATTTGCCTTACTGTACTCCTCATTTCTATTCCTTCGTAGCTAAATTGGCAGATTTGGCAGATTTTAGATTTTTCCCTTTATTTTTGGTGCACTGAAATTTTACCAGGATGCATCTAGTTGTGGGTTTCTTTTTTTTTTTTCATCAAACTTGCCTTGTTTTAAAAGAACTTTTAAAATCTAGGGACTCATTATCTTTTTTTAACCCTGTGTCAGTCTTCTTAAATTACATTTTCTCGTATTATATTTTTGATTACTTTTGTCACTCATTTTGGTATCACAGTTCTTTCCTCCTGTTAAATAGGTTATAGATTTCAATATATCCTTTAAATGTCCAAATGTTTCCCTGGTTTCTACTTTGTCTTTTCCTCTATATTTTGGGAGATTTCTGGACTCTATCTCTTAGCTTACCAACTTGGGACTCAATTTTATTGTTCAATGAACTATTTTGTATCTACAATCATACTTTTACTTTTCAAGAGCACTTTCTTCTTCCTTGTATTTTTTCTTTTCAGTAGCAGTATATTCTGCTTCCTAAATTCAGTATCTTTTTGTTTCTCTATGAGAATAGTAGTTGGAATTTTCTATAGTTCTTTTCTGACCTCTAAATCATCTCTTTTCTTACAAAGTAGGTGTTTTTCAGTCTGTTTATTTATTTTACTTGTCTTTATTTTTGGTGTTTATTTTCTGTCTGATTATTATTTTCTGTCTGATGATCCTTTTATATTCATATTATATTCATATCATAAATAAATGCAATAAAATGACTGACTTGGATTTCCCTAAACTCCAAGTCCTTAAATAAGAGTGAAGGCTAATTATGGACTCCTAAGTGTGTGTTTGTGTGTTTCCCTATTTTAGGGAAACTCTCCTGTAGATTGTATGTTTAGGACCCCAGATCCTCACACAAAATTTAAAGATTAGCAGAAATGTCTGAAAAATAATTTTTAATATAAATGTTTATAATGGAAATCTTTGAGTATTACTAGAATAATGATGTATCCATATGCTTTATTTATATTAGAATCATCATGAATTTAACAGCTACAAGTGGACTATACTGGTATTTCAAATACCATGGGTAACTTTATAGTAGATGTCATCATATTTTGAAATGATGAAAAACTCTTGGGTTAAGTTTCAAATAAGACAAAAGATAATCTTCTTCGATGTACACAGGATTGTATAAACTCCATTGTATCAAAACTGTGTGAATAAGCTGTATTTATAAGTAATATAGGGTTTAATTCTAGGCTGAGAAAATTATGTCTATTTGTAATCTACATGAATGTCCAGTAAGGTATTCAAAATTTGTACATGATACAGGGAAATTCATTACAGTAGGTACTGTCTGTGATTTGTAGGACATCTAGTATTTCTGTACCCTTACCATTAAATACCAGTATCACTTGGAAAATTTTCTAAAATGCCCCTGTAGGGCATTGGCACGTTTGGGAACTGTAGGGCTATAATTTTCTCTCCTCCTGTTTCTCTGCCAGTCTTATCCCATTTTATTTCCATGGTCCAGGAATTCCTTTTTATTTCCTGTACAATTATGAATACATAGTACTAAACATGAGTAAATTTTCTGAAACTTCAGTGAAATCTTGGGAGGAAAGGAAAGCAGAAATTTCCTTCAACCTACTGCCTTGAAGAGAAAATCTCCTGTTATCTATTCTTCCTTCTATCTTCCTTCTTTTCACAGACTCACCCAAATGTGCTCAAGTCTTTTCCATTCTCTACCAAAGGGACTGTTTTTGTCTTTTGTGTCACTGTATTCTTATTCCTGGACATAGCAATTGCTCACTAAATAGTTGTTGAGTAAGTGCATTCTGTCTCTTCTATTTCACAGAGAATATACTTGCTTTGGCTATAAATATCTTCCGACTTAACTCTCTTTCATTTCTTAGTGACATTTGCCACTATGCTTTTGAAAACTCTTTCCATTCTGTAATATACTTGGGCTTCATTTTCTTTTTTCTGTTTAATCTCAATGACTTATCTTCCTCCTCTAGTCCCTTATGCATTAGTATCTTGAAGTGGGGAAGAGCCTAGTACAATATGAAGAACTAGAGGGAGAAAAGATGGCTAGTGTGAAGTGAGAAAGTAAGTTCTCCCAGAAGCCAATCCCAAGATAAGGGCTTGAGTGCAAATAGTTGATTTTAGGAGTGGTTTGGAATTTATTTTGGGAATGATGAGGAGTGACTGGTAAGCAAATGAAGTCCAAAGGAAAGGGAAGGCAGCTTTTAACAGTTTTGTCATAAAGCAGGTTTCACAGTGGGTAACAAATCCTTAATCCTATTGGGAAAGTTTAGAAGCCATGGCAGAATATGCACCACACAAATATTTCACCTGGGGATGAGGGAGCTGGGTTATTTATACATGGAATTCTCTTAGTGATTCTTTGTACAGTAATTAATTTCCTATGCTTTTTGTCTGAAAGGCAAGCCCATATTCAGAATATATATCAATCCCAGTAAGGAAGAATTGCTGCTTTCATCAGTGTGGAAGGGATCTAATGGAATCAACTTTTACCAAGTGGCTGGTTGGTCTCCATGGAGGGTAGTACCATATTAAGGGCTCTACTTAGGTCTGTGCTGCTGGTAGGTTTGATATTCAGTAGTGGAAATAGCCAAATCACTGTGGTGGAAGAGTGCCCATTCTTTTGGCACCTGCATAGCCTCCCTCATTGCTCCTACAACTACTCTGTTCATGGCCCATTGTGCAAGCTCTAGGAGCCAGAAGACAGAGATTGGCTGCTATCAACTGGATGTATCAGCCTGTCTACTTGGTTGTTTAGACTCCTGACTAGGGAATGATTTCTTATGAGTATGAACTTGAGACACAAAGAACTGTAGTTTGTATCCACTACCATAGTTTGAGCCACAAACTTATCTCTCAGATAATTTTGTCTACAATTTTTCAAACTCACTTCTTCCAGGCCGCTGACCAACCAGCCAAACTTTGTTCCTGCTTACAAGGATGTGTATATCTGGATATCGAACCACTTTTCCTTTCATAATCAAATGATGACCGGAAGTACTGCTAGAATCCTGCCCACCAGGAGGATTTCCCCTCACCACTGTCTGTCATGGTTACATGTTGTCATACAACAACAGTTCATTTTGGTTTACAACAACATATTGAACTGATGAACCAAGAACCAGGCTCAGCCTTTTTCCCTTCTCCTCTATAAGCTAGGAGTAGGGGACCCCGTATTAGGCCAGAGGTGTGACCTGAGAGAGAGAGGCATCAGAACAACAGAGGTGACATGTTATCTGTTTGTGTAACCCACTTATGCTCCTTGGGTATCTTTGGCCACAATCTTTAACATATCATTTCCATCATTCAATACTCCATACTCTAGTGCCTGCCTGTGATTTGGAACATCTGATGACATTCAGCCTTTGATAGGTGTCTCTCATTGCATAGTCACTTGATGCCATGGTAAAAAAAAAAAAAAAAGTCAGTTGCAATCACGGCCAGTAAAATACTTTCAGTTACTGTGGAATAACTTCATGGTATTCCCCAATGTGCCCCAACTTCCCAACACTCTTTGAAGCTCTCCCTCATCAATGCAACTTTCCCTTTAAAAATTAGAATCCCAAACCTGTCCCCTGATCCTTCTAGGTGTGATGATGGCACTCCTGCTCAATGTTCCTGTAGAGTTTTGTGCTGTGCTACTTCTGTCAGAGTGTTCAATGTATTGTACTGTAGCGGTTGATTTGCTTCTCTGTAAAGCTCATACATTTTTCTTATTTTTTAACAAACATAACACTCAGCAAAAGGTAGAAGTTCTGTAAATATTTGAAGGCAGAAAGACATATGAGTAAGGAACCAAGCCCGAACACTGCCTCTATGAATTATTCCCCAACCATCCCAGCCTACGATGATTTCTTCTATCTCTTATCTACACCAATTTCTGCAATTATCTTTATTACTCAAGCGACTTACGTATTTTTATGTCTGACCCTGCAACCTGCTCTATTTCATGCATCCTGTTGCCCCACCTAGGATCCAAGGGGTCATCTTGATACCCCAACTCTCCTCTCCCTCTCTATATGGACTTATTACCTACTCACATCAAAATTACCTTCAAAATGTCACTCAAATAAATCCACATCTCTTAGTTTCAAATATTATCATATTAAACTCAAACCACCATCATCTTTCCCCAGAACTATTTCAGTAGCTTCTACACTCCTCCCCATCCAATATGTTCTCTGAATGGAAGCCAGAGTAATGTTTTCCAAATGCAAGTACTGTATAATGAAGTTACATCTAGCATAACACCCATCAATGGCTTATCTTTGCTCTTAGGGTGAAAACAAAACACCACTCTAACATTCCTCAAAAGACTCTGCTAAGCCTCTTGTCTAATCTCTGACACAAACTTACTCTTCACTTTCTCTGCTCCAGCCACACTCACTTCTTTTCTGAATCTAGTACTTTCCACCTTGTTTCCTGTCATAGGAAATGCTGTTCTCTATGCCAGAAATACTTTTTACTGTCTTTTTTGTTTTGTTTGTTTTTGTTTTTGTTTTTGGCAAATTAACTGTAATAGAGTTCTGATTCTTCAGACCTCAATTCAAGCATTAATTCTTTGGAGAAGCCACCCTTGATCTCTGTGCCTTTTGTGAATTTGTGATTAAAAAATTTTTTGTACGATTATTAATGTCTGCCTGTGCATTAGATCTTTTGCTCTGTGAAGGATGTTACCATATTATTTTTTGTTCATTCTCTTTGATGTAGGAATGAGTGTACTTCTTATGTTTCTTCTTATATTCCAGTGGTGCCATTTACATAAATATAGCCAAAATAAAAGACATTAGCCATATTTAGTAATTATCAGTTCTATTCTACAGCCCAAGTAGCAGTAACAATGGGTGATTTTCAATGTTGATATTTAAACGTTAGAAAACAATCTTGTGAGAAACTCTGATTCAATATATTAAAAGTAATTGGATTGCCATCTCTCCTTTCCCTAACAGTAACTAAATTATATATCTGTTATATATTGAGGGTTCAAAAGTCTTTTTTTTAAGGATTAGAATATCATGCAATATAATGAAGTTAATTATGAGTGAAATGCCAAAAGCTAGGTAAGTGCTGTTGAAATAAAAAATAAAGAACTCTGAAATTTTATATTGTGTATCCACATGTCTGTAAAGTGCTAAACATATAAGTGATCATTCAACATACTTAACTGGAGCAACTTAGTGAGGGTGGGGAAAACATCCTTTTTCCGATAGTTGTCAACAGCTGTCAATGACCAGGTTATTTCCTAAATTCTTTGTACAAACTTGCACACCTGGGATAAATCTCACTTGGTTGTGGTATATAATTCTTTTTATTTACTCTTGGATTTGATTTTCTAGTATTCTGTTGAGGATTCTTGAATTTACATTCATGAGAGAGATATTGGTCAGTAGTTTTCTTATAATGACTTTGCCAGTTTTGGTATTAGGGTAATGCTAGCCTCATGGAATGTGTTAGGAAGTATTTCCTCTGCTTCTGTTCTCTGAAAGAGATTTTAGAGAATTGATGTAACTTTTTCCTTAACTGTTTGGTAGAATTCTCCAGGAAACTCCATGTGGGCCTGGTGCTTTCTATTTTGGGAGGTTATTAATTATAGATTCAATTTATTTAATAGATATAAGCTTATTTAGATTGTCTATTTCTTCTTGTGAGAGTTTTGGCAGATTGCATCTTTTAAAAGATCAGCCCATTTCATCTAGGTTGTCAAATTTGTGGGCATAGAATTGCTCAAGGTATCCCTTGATTTTCCTATTAATGTCCATAGGACATAGATTTTTTTTAAACGTGACTGAATTTGATTTCCTAATATTTTGTTAATATTAAGGTTCCTAATATTTTGTTAAAATTAATATAATATATTCATGAAAGACACTGCTCTGTAATTTTCTTTTAGAATGTCTTTGTCTAGTTTTGGTAACAGCGTCATGCTGAGCTAGTAAAATATGTTGGGAAGTCATTCTTCCTTTTCTGTTTTCTTAAAAAGTCTTTGTAACATTGGTATTATTTTCTCCTTACATAAATTTGATAAAATTTCCTATGAAACCATCCGGGCCTGGAATTTTCTTTGTGTGAAGATTTTTGATAACAAATTCAATTTCTTTAATAGATATAGGGCCATTTAAACTTTCTTTTTTTGCCTTGTATTCATTTTGCTAATTGTATATGTCAAAACCTTTGCTCATCTTTTTAAATTGTCTAATATTTTGGCATAAAATTGTTTAAAAAATTCTCATATTTTGCTTATAGTGTCTGAAGAATTGTAGTGATGTTACCTTTTTCATTCTTTGTATTACTAATTTGTGATCTATCTTATTGATTAATTGACTTAGAGGTTTGTCAATTTTGTTGATGTTTCCAAAGATCCAGCTTTGATGTTGTTATTTTCTTATTATTTGTCTGTTTTTTTAAAAGTTTTATTGAGGGGTGCCTGGGTGGCTCAGTTGGTTAAGCGTCCGACTTCGGCTCAGGTCATGATCTCGTGGTTCGTGGGTTCAAGCCCCGCATTGGGCTCTGTGCTGATAGCTAGCTCAGAGCCTGGAGCCTGTCTTCGGATTCTGTGTCTCCCCCTCTCACCTTCCCCTGCTCACGCTGTCTCTCTCTGTCTCTCAAAAATAAATAAAAAAATTAAAAAATAGTTTTATTGATTTCCTCTCTTATGTTTATTATTTCTTTTGTTGGAATTTATTTACTCTTTTTCCCCTACCTTATTAAATTGGAAAATTAAGTCAAGACCTGTCTTTCTTTCTATTATGAATATTTAGAATTTCTTTCTAAACACTGCTTTAGCTGCACACCACAAATTTGCATCTATTGTTATTTTTCTTTACTATTTAAGTAGAAATAATTTGTCATATCTCTTTAGATTTTTCTTTGACAATGTGTTAGTTAGAAGTGTGCTATTTTAATATTTACTTTTTTTCTAGGTATGTTATTGTATTTGATATCTAATGTAATTCCATTGTGGGCAGAGAAAATATTTCTGTATAATTTTAGTTATTTAAAAATATTAGGACTTGTTTTATGGCCCAATATATGGCCTGTTTTGGTGAATGTACCATGTATTCTTAAGAATATTCTGCAGTTCTTGGACAAAGAGTTCTGGAAATGTCATTAAGTCAAAGTGGTCGATAACTAAAATTATTTTTTAAGAATATGATAATATTTGGTTTGATCATAAAGATTTAGATAGTGATATTTTGGGGCACCTGGCTAAGCTCAGTCAGTAGAGCATGCAACTCTTGATCTCAAGCTTGTAAGTTTGAGCCCTATGTTGGGTGTAGAGATTACTTAAAAAATAAAAATCTTTTTAAAAAAATGAATGTGGTATTTTATTTTTGTTATTTTAGAAATAATTGGTAGGCATTAATGTTTTTATATTTATTACATACAGTATACATACAGTATTACATACAGTATATGTTTTATATATTAGCATTTGTTAATTTTTATTTGTTATGATGGATGTTTGTTTTAAGGGCATCTAGAAATATGAGAAAGGAGGGGAAATTTTACTGATAGCCTTTTTGCTCTGCAGATACCTGTCCTTAAATTCTAGGAAGCACTTTAGACTTTAAAACTCAGCAAGAGTTTCATTTACAGCTCAGTAGAATGGCAAATTCAGCCAAAATACTAGTCTTCTTGTTATTTGTTCTATGTTAAATAATCCCAATCAGGTAATATATATAGCTCTTTAAAATTGCAAATTGAATAGATTCCAATTTTAGTAAATCTCAATCCAAATACTGAATTTCTCCTATCCTACTCCCTGGAAGCAATTGTTATTTTATTCTTAAGAATTCTGGCATAAGCATGCCTGGTTGGCTCAGTTCTTAGATCATGCAACTCTTGATCTCAGGGTTGCAAGTTCAAGCCCCACATTGGGTATAGAGCTTACTTAAAAAAAAGAAAAAAGAAAAGAAAAAGAATTCTGGTGTATATGAGTTCAATTTTTATTTATAAGGTTTTGTTTTGTTTGACTGGTTTGTTTTAACATTGTTTAAAGGTGTAAGCAATGTTCTGATTGATAGAGAAAAGTTAGGCTTCTTCTGTAATTGACAATTTAGACTACTTCACTTAAAAATGCAAATATTGATCTCCTGATTAAAGACTTAATGTGCTTTAAGGACAAGACACATGGCCTGAAACATTACATTTTATCTACTGATAGAATCACATTAGCTTCCCAACTATTATAAAATATATTCATCCACTTGTTACTTTTATCCCATTTTGAATTTGGAGAGTAAAAAAATTGGAAGGTGCAAAGTGAAATTGATAAGTACTCTAAGTAGTGTGTACCTGCTTAAATGAAGAAGACACTTGATTTAAATCCAAATTTTGACCTATGGCATACTCTTGTAAAATGATAGTTAAGGATTTAAGCCTAGACCTGATCTACAATTCAGAGCAAAACAATTGGGCTGTATATCCTTTTGTTCTCCAACTAACAAAATTAACAACCATTACATGATGATTTCAAAATAATGTATTCTTTTCCCCTCACCACAGGAGACTGTGTATATTTTGATTTTCCTGAATTTCTTTCATTCAGAACAGCTTTAATTCTCCACCTTCAACACAATACTTTGATGTTCAAACAAGTTTTTTATTTTTTATTAAGATATTTTTTAATGTTTATTTTTTTAAGAGAGAGAAAGTGATTGGAGGAGAGACAGAGAGAGGGAGACAGAGGATTTGAAGCAGGCTCTGTACTGTCAGTGCAAAGCCCAATGTCAGCGGAAGCCGAACCTTGAGATCATGACCTGAGCTGGTCAGAGTTCATTCCATATGTCATTTGCAAATATCTTCTCCTTTTCATCAGTTGCCTTTTAGTTTCACTGATTGCTTCCTTTGTTTTGCAGAAGATTTTTATCTTGAGGAGGTCCCAATAGTTCATTTTTGCTTTTGTTTCTCTTGCCTCCCAAGACGTGTCAAGTAAGAAGTTGCTGAGGCTGAGGTCAAAGAGGTTGCTTCCTGTTTTCTCCTCCAGGTTTTTGATGCTTTCCTGTCTTACGTTTAGGTCTTTCATCCATCTTGAGTTTATTTTTGTGTATGGTGTAAGAAAGTGGTCCAGGTTCATTCTTTTCCATATCGCTGTCCAGTTTTCCCAGCACCATTTGTTGAAGAGACTGTCTTTTTTCTTTTTTTAATTTTTAAAAAATGTTTATTTGTTTTTGAGAGAGACAGACAGAGTACAAGCAGGGGGAGAGGCAGAGAGAGAGGGAGACACAGAATCTAAAGCAGGCTCCAGCTTCTGAGCTATCAGCACAGACCCCGACGCAGGGCTCAAACTCAAAAATTTCAAGATCATGATCTGAGCTGAAGTCGGACACTCAACCAACTGAGCCACCCAGAGGCCTCTGTCTTTCTTCTGTTGAATATTCTTTCCTGCTTTGTCAAAGATTATTTGGCCATGTTTGTGGGTCCATTTCTGATTTCTCTATTCTGTTCCATTGATTTATGTATCTGTGGTTGTGACAGAACCATACTGTCTTTTGTTAACATTTTATAATCTGACTTCATTAGCAAAGGTAGAGTAAATTACCATTTTGAAGTTAAAATAATAATAATAATATAACAACAACAAAGAATGTATAGATAATATGGTGTGGGTTTGTGAGGACATTATATCCATCTATATAATGATTTAAGCATATTTTTTATATTTTAAATCTTTCTATTTCAGAAAAATCTAGAGACCCACACATTCTTGATTTCTTGAAAAAGAATCAGACTTGTGAGCAGTTTTATGGGAGATCATTATAATCAATCTCTTAAAAAATCATTGTAACTCAAACTGTCCAGTGCAAGGAGGATTCCAGTGGAGCTAACAGTGAAATATTACAGGTAGGTTCTATATATTTTACCTAATTTTTTAACATTGTTTTGTTTTCCTTACCCTGATGTTTGTTTGTGTCCTTGGAGGTTTTTTCCCATGCTTTTTTTCCCCTTATGTTTGCTTATAAATGAGTTTTTATTTTACTTATTTGACATTAGAAATTCTAAGAAAATTATGTAGAATTTAATATTTTATCCTCCTTCCAATAATAGAAGATAGATTTATCTGATAATGAATGTAAGGCACCAAAGGATTAGAAGCTTAAATTTAGAAATGTTAAATTTAAGGGGTGCCTGGGTGGCTCAGTCGTTTAAGCGTCCGACTTCAGCTCAGGTCATGATCTCATGGTTGGTGGGTTCAAGCCCTGAGTCGGGCTCTGTGGAGACAGCTCAGAGCTTGGAGCCTGCTTTGGATTCTGTGTGTCCTTCACTCTCTGACCCTCCCCTGCTCACATTCTGGCTTTCTCTGTCTCTCAAAAATAAATAATCATTAAATTTTTTTAAAATTTAGAAATGTTAAAATAAGTTAAAAGAAGCATTTGTTTATTTCAATGGAAGTCTTTTACATATAGTTGGTAAAAATTTTTCTAACATACTTATCAGCTTTGTTATGTTGCTTGGATTTTGAAAATTATCTAAACATTTGTAAGTTATTTATGCCATTAATCTTTTGGGGACTTTTGTTTGGATTGAAGATAACAACAATCTCCTTTCTGTAAGAGTGGGGCTCTTCCATACCTGTTTTTTTCTTTTTAAAGAGAATATTCTTTCTGTTCTCCACCAAGAGCTATAATTGTGGGCAAACATAAAATCGCTGTAATTTAAAAAAATTGAAAAAGATAATGCAGAAAAGTATCAGGTAACGTAACTATGTTTATAACTGAACAAATGGTTAATTTTATAATTTTGCTTGTGAAGATACCACTTTGTGATCATTCTTTGACAACATTTCATTGGGCTTCAGTACATCATTCCTGGCCTCATGGTTTGGAATTAAAAAAAGACCTTTGTTTCAGTAAAATTCCCTTCTGAGGTTGGCAATGCTAAACATTTGAGAAAGCACATACCAAACTGATGACCAAAGGCATTCATCACAGCTGCCTTACCGAATTTGAGTAGGTATGGAAATCTTTTGAGAAATGGAAAATAAAGTCTTCAGAGGAAAAAAACCCAAATATGAAAATAATTCCCCTTCATACCAATTTCAGAAAATTCTTAATGAGAACTGGACTCTTCCTTTTCATTACCAGACCTGAAACTAACAGAGTAGTCTAAGAACAAAAAGACTCCAAGGAAACACATTTCATTTACAGAGAGGATTTTTGCAGAAAACTTTTCCAGATAACACTGGAAAGTCATCACCAATTATGCTAAAACATTCTTGGCACTGCTATGAGGTCTGTCTCCTAGAACTGTTTCAATGGTCCATCAAGTTGTCTTCCCAAAACACCTGCTTTTTGGCTATAGAGGCTTCCCCTCAGTCCATAGATCTCACCTCTTCCTGATTGAGGGTTGGCCAGAGGAGGCACCCTGGGGCAGAGTTACAGGCTTTGTTTTAAGCACAGGGACCAGAAGGAAAACAGTGTCTGAAAGTCCCTCCTATTTGCAGCCACATACTGAGGCCTTGCTTAGCCTCCTCCTGCCGCTGAGGCTGGCCCTTGACACATGGTTTGAAGGCCTAGGCCACTGTGCCTCCACTTTTTCCCAGGCAGTTCTTAGTGGACTGCAATTCACACAAAATGGGAATTAAGTGTTAGATCCAACTTTTGGGGAGCTGGGATAAATTACAACTCCAAGAGTGTGTGGGTCCTCCATTGCCTATTGGGATTTCTTTCTTTCTTTCCTTTTTTTTCTTTTTTTGAGTGAGACCATTTTTTAAAAAGTCTTTAAATTCTAATTAGTTAATTTACAGTGTAATATTAGTTCCAGGTGTACAATATAGTGATTCAGCACTTTCATATGTCACCCAGTGCTTATCACAAGTGCACTCCTGGATCCCCATCACCCATTTAACCATCCCCCCATCCAACTCCCTTCTAGTAACCATCAATTTGTTCTCTGTAGTTTAGAATCCGTTTCTTGGTTTTCCTTTCTCTCTCTTTTTTTCCTTTTGCTTTTTTTTTAAATTCCATATACAGTGAGGGATTTCTATTTCTTAAATAGGAAATTTTATCCCTTCTCTTTGTTTGATATCTTCTTAGAGACTGTTGGCATTGAATCTCTATCACCAGGGAATGGAGGGGTCAAAACGTATTGTGGGGGAAAGAGAATGAATAAATTAATGAATAAATAAATTTATAAGAAGCTTCCCTATTGTCAAGCTCAATGGAAATTCTTTCTTTTCTTCATTTTATCACATTTAGTTCTTTATTAATAATTTATACCACTCAGAAATGCACAAAATTTTCCGCGAGAGATACTCCTTACTTTTATACTGAAATTTAAGTAGGCCTGTGTTGCACAAAGACTTTAATTTTAAGAAAAATGCGTTGAAAATATGCCAGTTCAGGGGCGCCTGTGTGGCTCAGTGGGTTAAGCGTCCAACTTCGGCTAAGGTCATGATCTCCCAGTTTGTGAGTTTGAGCCGTGCATCAGGCTCTGTGCTGACAGTTCAGAGCATGGAGCCTGCTTTGGATTTGGTGTCTCCCTCTCTCTCTGCCCCTCCCCTGCTTGTGCTCTGTCTCTGTCTCTCCAAAATAAATAAATGTTAAAAGATTTTTAAAAAATGAAAATTATGCCAATTCAAGAATAGGATGACAGTCAAAATCATCAATAAATACAGAAAACTACTTTCTCACTAATGAAATGTCATCTTGGAATATTTCCACTTTTTTCATGTTATTCCTTTTCTTACTGAGCAGGATAGTAAATCTGACAAAATTATTAGAAAAAAAGAAAAAGATAAATTTTCAAAGAAGATCAGAAAAAAATAACAATGAATGATCTGTTATTTTCTATTGAGAAGGGGTTGAAAGAAAATTTAAACTCTGGAATAAAGAACCTGGAAGATATTTTTAAAAATCATGTGAAAGTAACTCAGTGAAATCCCAAGTTGAAATGGTAGGGTTAATTGCCTCCTTTAGAGCATGGAAAGAACATTGTTGAGATGAAGATAAGTGACTATATTCTATGGGAAAAGAGTAACGACAAAAATATTAATTACTCAATACAGCATGGAGAATACAGTAAAAAATATTGTAATAATTTTGTATGGTGACAAATAATAACTACACTTACTGTGGTGAGCATTTTATTATGTATATAAATATCAAATCACTATATTGTACACCTGAAACCAATATAATATTATGGGTCAACAATAATTCAATTAAAAATTAAAAAATAAAAAGACTTCTGGGGGAAGATGGCAGAGTAGGAGGACCCAAGCTCACCTTGCCTTGTGGATACAACTAGATAATATCCATATGAGTGCAAATAACCCAGAAAATTACCTGAGACTAGCAGAACAGCCCCTCCACAACTAAATTTAGAAAACAGTCCACATCAAAGAGGGTAGGGAAAGATGGAGATGCAGTTGGGAGACAAAATGATCTGCAGGACTATCTGCAGGAGGGAGGGATGCTGCAGGAACAGAAAGGAGAGAGAAGCAGACCCCGCACCAGGCATCCCAGACATGGGGAACCCACACTGGAAAGGCAGATCTCCATAACATTTGGGTTTGGAACCAGATTTTATAAGTTCTTACAATCAGCAGGGCTTTCCATCTGGAATTTTAAAATTCAGAGGGCTCAGCTCTGGGAGAGCTGGAGGAAGAGAGGAAAATGAGTCTTTGTTCTTATAGAGACAGCACAATAAGAAGCATCAGTTAGATACAGCATAGAAGCAGCAGTTTCAAAAAAAAAAAATCCTGGGATATATGGGGGATATATGGATAGAGATTTGTTTACTAATCTCAGAGCATGTGTTAGAGGTGCAGGGATCTTTGGGAGACTTTTCCATTAACAAAAGAGCTGGCAGGCACCATTTCCTTCTCCTGCCTCTCAGCCTACATACATGGACACCTGTAAGAACCAGCACAGTGGGAACACTCTCCATCTAGCTTGCTATCAGCATGCTCCCTAGCCCCCACTTCTGTGGATCTGCCTCCTCTAATCCATTGGCCTTAGCAGTTTTCCTGGGCAGCTGCAGCTCCTCTCCCACAGTGACCTGTGTGGACCCTATTGGCACCTTGTGCTTAGCCACTATGCTGTCCTGCAGACTTGCACCATCCAGTCCAGTGGCAGGAATTTTCTAAAGGCGTTGCAGGTCCCTTCCTACAGGAGACAAATACAAACCTTACTAACACTGTGTGCCTGCCCCACATTCTCCTGTGGTATTGTGGACTACCCTCAACAGGAGTTCATCCCAAGAGGCACCACAAACCTAGCAATGTGTAAGCATTCCTAATGGACCAGTATCACTCCAAAGTAACTCCTGCCCCAGGGACAGGGTAAGATAACCACGTATACCAGTGTGACTGTCGCTCCAGCAGTGGACTAGGACCAGATATTTGGTATGAACTGCATGTCCTGCCCACCAATGAAAGCTTCTCACAGGACAACACAAGGAGAGCACCCTGTGGTTTAGTGCTCCTGCAGCTCTTGCAAATGCCTGGTTTGACTCGGTTAAAACCCAAGGCAGCCCCAGAATGGCCCACTAACAACACAGGGATCAAACCCTGCCCAAAACAGACAGAGAGCTATTGGAGATGACTGTGCTGAAGGCAAATGAGTCTCAGTCACAAAAGTAGGGTGCACACAATACATTTAGGTGACACTCCTGAAGCACCAGGTTCTGGGGAACAGGGAATATTGCACTTCAGGGCACCATAAGACTTCTTTTTCATAAGGCCACTACTTTCAAGAGCAGGAGATGATCTAACTTTCCTAACACATGGAAAGAGACACAGAGAGCTAGTCAAAATGAGAAGATAGAGGAATTTGTCCCAAATGAAAGGAAAAGTCACAGCAAGAAAGCTAAATTAAATGGAGATAAGTAATATGCTTGGTAGAGAATTTCCAGTAATGGTCACAAATACACTCATTGGATTTGAGAAAACAGCGGAAGACTTCAGTGAGATTCTCAAAAAAGAGATAGAAAACATAAAAAAGAACCAGTTAGAGATGAAGAACTCAATAAGTAAAATTAAAAATACTCTAGAAGAAATAAATAGTAGACTAGAGGAAGCTGAAGAATGGATCAGTGACCTGGAGGACAGAGTATTGGAAAGTATCAAGCTGCAAAGGAGAGAAAACAAAGAATAATTAAAAATAAGAGTAGATTAAGGGAACTCAACAACACCATCAAGTGTAATAACATTCACATTACTGGGATCCCAGAAGGAGAAGAGAGAGAAAAGGGGGCATAAAATGTACGTGAAGATTTAATAGCTGAACATTTTCTGAATCTGAAGAAGAAAACAGAAATCCAGATCCAGGAGGCACAGAGAGCCCCCAACCAAATCAACCCAAGGAGGTCCACAACAAGATACATACTAATTGAAATGGCAAAAAGTAGTGTTAAGGGAGAATTTTAAAAGCAGCAAGAGAAAATAAAATAGTTATATAAAAGGAGAAACTCCATAAGGCAATCAGTAGATTTTTCAGCAGAAACTTTGCAGGCTAGAAGGGAGTGGCATGATATATTCAAACTGCTGAAAAGAAAAAAACCTGCAACCAAGAATACTCTATCCAGCAAGGCTGTCATTCAGAATAGAAGGAGAGATAAAGATTTTCCCAAACAAAGGCTAAAGGAATGTCATGACTGCTAAACCAGCCTTATAAGAAATGTTAAAGGGGACTCTTTAAGTTGAAAGGAAATACCATAAACCGAAGTAAGAAAAGTAAAGTAGGAAGCACAAAAGCTGTAAGTATATCTATAAAAATCAGTCAAGGAATTCATAAAATAAAAGGATGTAAAGTGTGACACTAAAACATGGCTCGGGAAGAGGAGTAAAATTTAGTGCTTTTAGAGTGAGTTCAAACTTAAGTGACCATCAACTTAATACAGATTACTACCTGCATAAAATGTCATATATAAACATAATAGTAACCACAAATAAAAAACCAGTAATAGATATGCAAAAAACAAAGAGAAAGGAATCTAAGTATATCATTAAAGAAAGGCAGTAAATTGTGAGATAAGCGAGCAAAAGAAGAAAGGAACAGGTAAGAACCACAACAACAACCATGAAACAAGTAACAAAATGGCAAGAAGTATGTACCTATCAATAATTACTTTGAATGTAAATAGATGAAATATTTCAATCGAAAGACATAGGGTGATGGAATGACCATTTATGTGCTGTCTACAAGAGACTCGTTTTAGACTTAAAGACACATGCAGATTGAAAGTGAAGGGATGGGAAAGCATTTATCATACAAATGGAAAAGTAAGGGTAGCAATACTTATATCAGATAAAATGAACTTTAAATTAAAGACTACCAAGAGACAAAGAAGGACACTGTATAATCATAGAGGGAACAATCTAACATGGAGATATGGTGATTGTAAATATTTATTCACCTAACATAAAAACACCCAAACACACAAAGCAGCTAATAACAAATAAAAGAAGTAACTGATAGAATTACAAAAACAGAGGACTTTACCACCCCACTTACATCAATAGATAGATCATCCAAACAGACAAACAACAAGGAAAAGTGGCTTTGAAGGATACATTGGACCACATGGATCTAGTATATATTCAGAATAATCCACCCTAACACAGCAGAATACACATTTTTTTCAAGTGCACCTGGAACATTCTCCAGAATAGATCACATATTAGACCACGAAACAGGTCACAACAAATTAAAAAAGGTCAACATCATACCATGAATCTTTTCTGATCACAATGCTATGAAATTAGATATCAGCCACAAGAAAACATCTGGATATTTCACAATATATATTTCACATGTTTCACAGACACACAAAGGTTACATAACATGTTTCTAAACAATGAATGAGGTAACTAAGAAATCAAAGAGGAAGTCAGAAAATACATGGAGACAAATAAAAATGAACACAATGAACCAAAATCATTAGGATGCAACAAATGTGGTTCTAAGAGGATAGCGTATAGCAATACAAGTCTACCTCAAGAAGCAAGAAAAATCTCAAATAAACAACCTAACCTTCCACCTAAAGGAGCTAGAAAGAGAACAAAGTACAAAACCTGTAGAAGGAAGGAAATGATAAAGGTTAGAGCAGAAATAAATGAAATAGAAATTAAAAAACACTAGAACAGATCAAGGAAGCTAGGGGCTGTTTCTTTGAAAAGATCAACAAAATTGATAAACCAGATTCATGAAAGAGAGAGAGAGAGGGGACTCAAATAAACAAACCAGAAATGAAAGAAGAGAAATAACAAGTGACAAGAGAATATTATGAAAAATTAAATGCCAACAAATTAGACAACCAAGAAGAAATGGAAAAATTCCTAGAAGGATATAATTTCCCAAAACCAATCAGGAAGAAACAGAAAATTTGAACAGACTGATTACCATCAGTAAAGTTGAATCAATAATCAAAAAACTCCCAACAAACAAAAGTTCAGGACCAGACAGCTTCACAGGTGAATTCTACAAAGAAGATACCTATTCTTCTCAAACTATTCCAAAAACTAGAAGGGTAAAGAAAGATTTCAAGTTCATTCTATGAAGTCAGCCTTACCCTGAAACCAAAAGCAGATAAAGACGTTACAAAAAAGGAGTGCTACAGCTAGTATCTCTGATAAATACAGATGCAGAAATCTTCAACAGAATATTAGCAGGCTGAATCCAACAATACACACAAAAAAACCATTCATCATGAACAGGTGGGATTTATTCCAGGTATGCATGGGTGATTCAATATTCGTAAATCAATAACGAGATGTATCACATTAAGAAGAGAAAGGATAAACACCATATGATCATTTCAATAGATGCAGTAAAAAAACATTTGACAAAGTACAACAACCCATCATAATAAAAACCATCAACAACATAAGTTTAGAGGCAACTTAACATAATAAAGACCTTATATGAAAAACCCACAGCTAACATCATATTCAGTGATGAAAAACTGAGAGCTTTTCCCCAAGATCAAGTAAAGCAAGGTGTTCACTGCCACCTCTTTTATTCAACATAGTATGGGAAATCTTAGCCACAGCAATCAGAAAAGAAAAAAATAAAATGCATCCAAATTGGTAAGGAAGATGTAAAACTTTCACTATTTGCAAATGACATAAGGTCACAAAACTCAAAATCAATATTCGGAAGTCTATTACCTTTCTATACACTAATAATGAAGTAGCAGAAAGAAATTTAAAAAAATAGTCCCATTTACAATTACAACAAAATAATAAAATAGCTAGGAATAAGCTTCACCAAAGTGGTGAATGACATATAATGTGAAAACTATAAAATAGTGATGAAAAAAATTGAAGATTACACAAGCATATGGAAAGGTACTCCATACTCAATGTTGGGAGAAAAAATATTATTATTGACAAAGGAGGCACGACTATGCAATGGGAAGAAGACTGTGTCTTCAACAAATGTTGTTGGGAAAACTGGCCAGCTACATGCAAAAGGACAAAAGTAGACCAATTTTTTTACACTGTAGACAAAAATAAACTAAAAATGATTACAGACCTAAATGGAAGACCTGAATCTATAAAAATCCTAGAAGAGAGCTTAGTGAGTGATTTCTTTGACTTCAGCTGTAACAATCTTTTTCTAGATGTGTCTCCTGAGGCAAGGGAAACAAAAGCAAAAATAAGCTATTGTGACTAC
The DNA here is from genome assembly GCA_028646485.1 of Cryptoprocta ferox. Lineage (NCBI taxonomy): Eukaryota > Metazoa > Chordata > Mammalia > Carnivora > Eupleridae > Cryptoprocta > Cryptoprocta ferox. The sequence continues at coordinate 56,060,270 of CM053567.1, forward strand.
ATCAAAATAAAAATATTCCAAAGGAAATAAAAACATACCAAAGGAAATAATGAACAAAACTAAAAGACAACTTACTAAATGGGAGAAGGTGTTTACAAATGGCATATCTGATAATGAGTTAGTATTCAAAATATATGAGGAACTTATAAAACTCAATACCCTAAAATCCCAAATGATACAATTGAAAAATGGGCAGAAGACATGACCAGACATTTTTCCAAAGAAGACATACAGATGGCCAACAGACATATGAAAAGTGCTCAACATCACTAATTTTCAGAGAAATGCAAATCAATAGCACAACAAGATATCATCTCACACTTGTTAGATTGGCTAAAAAACAGAAGAAACAACTGTTGGCAGGGATGTGGAGAAAAGGGAACACTCATGCACTGTTGGTGGGAGTGCAAATTGGTGCAGCCACTGTGAAAAACAGTATGGAGATCTCTCAAAATATTAAAACATAGAATTACCATATGATTCAGGAATCCCACTAGTGGGTTTCTACTTAAAAAAAAGCAAAAACACTAATTTGAAAAGATATGTGCACCCTATATTTATTATAACATTATTTACAATAGCCAAATTGTGGAAGCAACCCCAGTGTCCATCCTACATGAATGGATTTAGAAGATATTTATTATAACATTATTTACAATAGCCAAATTATGGAAGCAACCCCAGTGTCCATCCTACATGAATGGATTTAGAAGATATATATGTATACACACACACACACACACACACACACACACACACACAATGGAATATTACTCATCCATAAAAAAGAATGAGATGTTGCCATTTGCAATAACATGGATGGACCTAGAGGATATATTGCTAAGCAAAATAGAGAAAGACAAATGTCCTCTGATTTAACTCATATGTGGAATTTAAGGAAGAAAAATGGACAAATTAAAAACAGACAAACTGAAAAACAGACTCTTAAATACAAGAACAAACTGATGGTCATCAGGGGGGATGTGGGTAGGTGGATGGGCGAAATAGGTGAAGGACATTAATAGTACACTTATTGTGATGATTACTGAGTAATGTATAGAATTATTGAATCACTATATTGTACAACTGAAACTAATACAACACTCTATGTTAATTATACTGGAATTAAAATTTTAAAAAGATAAAATCACAAAAAACAAAATGCAGAGTCTGACTCAAAGGAAATTTTTTTCAAGTTTATTTATTTTGAGAGAGAGAGAGAGAGAGAGAGAGAGAGAACAAACAGGTTAGGGACAGAGAGAGAGGGAAAGACAGAATCCTGAATAGGCTCCATGCCATCAGTGCAGAGCCCCTTAGAGGGCTAGAACTCATGAACCATGAGATCATGACCTGAGTCAAGATCAAGAGCTGGATGCTTAACTGACTGAACCACTCAGGTGCCCGGAAAAGGAAAAAAAAAAAGTTAAAAAATGATTAGCATATTTACTGGATGCTAAGTTATGTTAAAACCTTCACATACATTATCTGATTGTATTCTCAGTACTATCCTCTAAGGCAGTTATTACCTCTGTTTTGCAGATGAGAAATAGAATAGCACAGAGGTTAAAAGAGGAGGTCTCAATGGGGGAAAATGGCACATTCAAGTGTGAAAAAAAGGACTCTTTCCAAAGTTGTGGACAGAATTCAGGGGATCATCAAAGCAGGTGGGGCACTGAAGTGGAAACAGGGTAGCATCAAAGAAGGGAAGCCATCACTAGCTGGGAGACATGAAGCTGCTATTGAGAGGTGATTCTCCATGTGTCTTTTGCTGTTCTGCATACATCTCTTCTTGTTCTGCATGCCTCGAGATCAAAAGCACTGACAGATTTTGTTTCAGATTATGATTTGAGGGATGATGTACAGTGAACAGCCTTATCTTCTTTTAGAGTAAAAGCCAGGTTTGGTTACCCTCCAGTGTAATATAGATAATATTTTCCTCCAGGGCAAATGGGCAGGTTTTCTTGAAGCCCATTATAGAAGACTTGAGTTTTTTAAATTGAGGATTCCTTACTTGTGACATAAGCCCACTCTATGTGTAGCTTGTACCGGGGCTCTGTATCTCCCTTGTGGAGAATATATGGACACAGGGAATTGACACACTTGATGTTTATGCTGTGTTAGCAATAGTGTGAATAATAAAGTCCTTTGTTTCTAACCTGTGAGTCTCATATCTTTTGCCAGTACACATGAAGTTAAGGCAGAGTAAAAGGTTAGCCTGCAGATAGGATGAAATCTCAGCCCTTTTATAGTTTTTGACAGGAATTAGGGAAGGGAGTGGTTTTCAGAACTCTTTGAGAGCTGCAGCTATTGGATAATAGATATCCAATAGCAACTATTTAAGAAACTATGGTCTAGTAGAGAAGGAATTGGGTAGAAATGGCTCCTGCCTAGCATTCTAAGGGTTCCTTGAAGATCCCGTGACTCTCCATGATCTTTATCAGTGTCTCCAACAGGTAGTAGAGTCATTTTTATGAAATACGTATCAGGAGTGTTTGTGCATTACCATTTTCAGGTATTATTTACTCATGTGACTCAGATAGTCTGTGCTTTTATTCTTTCCTTTCCTGAAGATTGAAATGTGAAAGTGACAGCTAAGGGAAAAATTAGAGAAAAATGGGACTGAATAGATATGTAAGTTTGATACTGGATGAAATTACCACATATCATTACATTTCCAAACTGACAATTCTTTTTCAAGTAGTTCTATTTAATCATCCTGTCTTGAGTGTCTCCTACTCTTGTGTGCCTAGTGTACCTTTGTTCACTGTGTACATGGGTGAGGGCATGGAGGAAGGAGAGTTTTTTGAGGCCCAGGAGGACATGGCTGCCCTTGAGAAGTATTATGAGGAGGTTGGTGTGGGTTCTGTTGAAGCACAGAGTGAAGAGGAAGGAGAGGAATACTAATTACCATTCATCTCAGCCCTGCAGCATGTCATTCAGAACATTAGCTTTAACATTAGCTGACAGGCATTAAAGCTTTCTGGTTAGATTGTCTTCATACTTAACTGTGATCATATCTTACTTCTCAGATTTTTCTTTCTTTTTTATTAAAAAACTTTTTTAATGTTTTATTTTCTATTTGAAAGAGAAAGAGACAGACAGAGCATAAGCAGGGGAGGGGCAGAGAGACGGAGACAGAATCCCAAGGAGGCTCCAGGCTCCGAGCTGTCAGCACAGAGCCCAATGTGGGGCCCGAACTCCCGAACCCGTGAGATCATGACCTGAGCTGAAGTCAGACACCTAACTGACTGAGCCACCCAGGGACCCCCAAGATTTTTCTATCATGTCTCAAAGTCAAGGCTTTAAGAAAGGAAAACCACCACCACCACCACCACCACCACCACTACCAACTGTGGGTACTTTGAGTCACATAGACATTTTTGAGTCATATAAGCCTAGAATAGCTTTCAAATATTGCCTATCACAATAGAAATACTTGTATGTAGGTATAAAAATGTACAGGGAAATTTGGTGGTCCAAACTAGGAGTTCATATCTAGGTTCCAAAAACACCATCTATGACTGGGTAAGAAAGATAATTCTGATTCTGCATGCTTTGCTCTTTGGTTGCTAGTAATACAAACTGTCACCATCTAATTTGGGCATTTCTTGAAAGTTAACTTTTTCTAAAGTGATCAGCCAATATTGCCTTGGATATACATAGAAGAGTTATGGACAAATGGGTTGAAACATTCAAACCAAACAAAAAGATGTACAGATTCCATAGACAGTTGTACACTGGACTCCCACTATCTTAGTTGTTCTAAAATATATTTAAAATTAAAAAGTACTGATTAACAAATGGGAATTAAAATATCCATGTAGGAAGTCAGAACTTGATTTTCTTTTGTTCCTAACACAGGAGGAGCAATTCCTTACTTCACTATGGATCACAAGACACCCACATAGTCTTCATTAGTCCTACACACATTGTAATTCTTCTGATCAGTTCAGTCTAGCATGTCTCTAGGAGGCATCCTCACAAGTCCTCAAAGGTAGTAGGTTTTCTCCTGTGTCCAGAGACTGTAACTAGAGAATGATGAATCGATGTCTTTTTCCCTTCTTTTTTAAATTTTCATCATCAAGAAAATGTATATTAATATCTATCTGTATGCAAAGCTAGGCTGACATCACATTACTAACTTCTTGGAATTCAGTTTTGCAAAGCTTTTTCTGTACTTACAAAATGCCAAATAATTAGGAAACTAAAATTACTAAAATTCACTTAGCCTTCCTTTCCATTTTTCAGAAAGAAACCCCTCCCTCCAGGGCAAAACGTAAAACAAAATTTCTTTTCTGATTTAATGACTTCAGTAATCTGGCATTCTCCTGACATTTCTATGACTGTTTCCCACACTTAATCTTCAGAGATTCAAGTTTCTCCTGGATGTTGCATAATCTAGGTGAAGAAGAGAAAGAATACAAATGATAATCCTCTTTGCTTTGGTAACATGCTCTTCACTCTCTTGACAAAAGATGGTGCTCTGAATCCTACAGGGTGTTTTGGGTAATAAGGAGTCAGCAATGATTGCTGCCCCAAGGTCTTTAGGCAAAACCTATGCTTCCTCCTACCCTATGGAGAAAGTGCTGAAGGAGAGCAATGAAAGGGTGGTTGTACATGTTACACTAGAATTTTCTCTTTCATTCCTGAATCTCTCCTTTAAAAATAATTCACATGATTGTATGGTAGATTTAGTTCACGTTATTTTTTAACGTGCATTTTCTCCTTTCAGTTTTGAAGGCTGCAATATCACTTTCCTTAAAACTAGGGATGAGAAAAAGGCTTTTGGATATTGATGTCCGCTCTCAGATTAGGCTTCATGCTTAGGTTCAGAGAAGCATCTGTCTTTACTGACTCACACCTTTTCTTTAAGTTTGATTGTGCGGGAAGTATTTTCTGATGTGTGGACATCTTTGCCTGGATTTTCCTTTGATGAATCTGTATTTACCTCCATTTTACTGTTGACTAAGTGTTATCACCTAAACCTTATTTGCTTAGTCATGTAACTCAAATACAGCTATTTAATACCGAGGGATAGGAAAGAGGTTAAGCTTTCTAGATTCATAGAATAATATACCCACAGACAGATTCTACTGTCCTTTGAGGTTTTTTATGACTGTTCTCTATTAAGTGACTAATCGGTCTTTTTCTTTCAATCGTGCCCTTTGTCAAGTGGCAGCACCATTGAGCATCATTTTACCAAAAATTTACCATGTGGTAGAGCTCTATGTGATGCTTTTACAAGAGATTACCCTTAAAATATCCTACTATCGGGTATGGCATATTAATGAATTTATAATTAAATTGTAAAACAGTACTTATATACCTCTTTTACTGGGAATCTACAGAGTCACAAACTCTGTTGTGGAAATAATTTCACTGAATTTATAAGAAATGGAATTGTTATAGGGAAAAGGTAAGGTTCAAGAGAAAGAGTAAGAATGAGGATCATTATTCTCTAAGGAAACTTAGATTATGACTTGAAATTACAAATAATAGGTTATTTCATGTCATTCTAATTTATAAAGGGATTCAAATAGATTTAACAAACCCAATACATTATCAGATAACTACCCAAGCTCTTTTTTCCATTCAAAATTACTTCTTAGAAGTAATATTTAAGGATATTAAAAATAAAAGTTATATTAAAAATATTGTGTCTCTGATGTTAGGTAAATCATAAATAGATTTTTTTTCCCTTACTGAACTTACAGGTAAACAATTAAGACTAAACAAACTGTAAAGCAACCACTACAAAGCATAAGTTTTTCTAGTTTCTTTAATCTGAATGCTCATAAAAAAAAGAACTTAAATTACAAATATCAAAGATATATTGTGATCTTAATGGAACTTAATGAAACTTTCCTCAATAGCAATATTCCATCCTAATGATCAGTAAGTACATATACTGGGTCATAAACTTGTAGTTTTTAGTTTCTTATTACCATGCCTGATAAAATAGATACTCAGTAAAGTTAGTTACAATAATTGTTCATATTTTTAGGTACCTATTAATTATGGTTCCTGCATGCTTTGAAATTCTGCTGCTTACTCCTCATTGCCAAAAATGGGTGAAAATTATTAGATATGTTATATTTGATGAGGTAAGGTCAATGTTATATTTCTGGGTTGATGTCCTAGTGTTCATATGCTCTATAATTTCTAATTTGAAAAATATCAGGCTCTGTCTATGATGGTAACTGTCTCAGTTATTGTGTCAGCCATTGTACCAACAGAAAATGGATTGTGTATTCAAACTGGAATAGTTTTTAGAAACGTATCTTTACAGAAAATTGTTTACAAAGGTTTGTGTGAGGAAAACCACAAGGTAAGTGTGGTAATCCAGAAATAACACTGGCCCCACACCGTTTCTATCTGTAGGAGTGAAGGGAGGAGGAAGCAGGATGGAACTCAAAAAGAGAAAGAGTCTGTAAACATGGCCTCTTTGGGAAGAGCAATGACCTTGATAGAGGAAGATAGCCACCCAAAGTTGACCTCCTAGGGAAGGAGATAGCAGAATAAAGACCTTGACCTGTTTTCCCTCCTTTCTATTTCTTGCCTGAGCTTTCCACTGGCCAAACCCAATAGAAGCCCGAGAATGAATGAGGTCAGTTGAGCCAATGTCCAAAGTCAGACTCCTTGGTCAGAGAGCAAAATGGAGAAAGGTATAGATCTGGTGGGACATAGTGATATTATTATCAATATGAACTGAAGAAGATGAAGAAGAATGCAAGTTTATATTACTCTGTTCAAAGAATTTTCAACTTTAAAGAGAACAAAATGCCAAACCTATAGTGAGTCTACCTTTTCCTTGTGTGAAATTATGAGCAGCCTAACATGCCGTTGTTCTGCTTTGTTTAATTCTGAAATCTTCTATTTCTTTTTTATTCACTGGACTATGTCATGTCTTGCTGACCTTGCACATTCTAATTCTAAATGGAAACAAAACAAACCAAAACCCCTGATAAATACAATCTGGGAGCTTGAATTGCAGTCTCATCTCAAAATGTGTGAGCCCAATTGTGTTAAAACATAATTATGTTATGTTAAAAATTATGTTATGTTATGTTATGTTATGTTATGTAAAAACTCTGCCCATTTTTTAATTGGATCTTTTTTTTCTTTTTTGGTTCTTTTTTGAATTATTTAAGTTTTTCATATATTTTGGATATTAACCCCTTATTGGATATATCATTTGAAAATATCTTCTCCTATTCAGTAAGTTGCTTTTTTGTTTTGTTGATGATTTCCTTTGCTAAAGCTTTTTATTTTGGTGTAGTCCCAGTAGTTTATTTTTGCTCTTGTTTACCTTGCCTGAGAAGACATGCCTAGACAAATGTTGCTATGCCTGATGCCCAAGAGATAATAGCAAAGATATGGAAATAACCTAAGTGTCCATTGATAGATGAATGGATAAAGATGTGGCATATATATATATAAATAATGTATTATATATATGTTAATAATATATTATATATTATATATTTTATATATATATATATATATATATATAATGAAATGTTATTCAGCCATAAAAAGAATGAGATTTTCCCATTTGTGACAGCAAGGATGGAGCTAGAGGGTATTATGCTGAGTGAAATAAGTCAGACAAAGAAAGACAAATACCTAATGATTTTACTTATATGTGGAATCTAAAAAATAAACAAAACAAATGAACAAACAAAACAAAACAGATATAGATTCATAAATACAGAGAACAAAGTGGTGGTTGACAGAAAGACGGGGATGGAAGGATGGGTGAAATAATAGAAGGATTTTAAGAAATATAGACTTCTGCTTATAAAATCAAGTCACAAGGATGAAAAGTACCACATAGAGAATATAGTCAATAATATTTTAATAATGTCATATGGTGACATGATAACTACACTTATGGTGGTGACCGCTGTATAGTGTATAGAATTATCAGATCATTATGTTGTACACATGAAACTAATACTGTATGTCAACTATACCTCAATAATAAAATTTTTTATGAGGGGGAAAAAAACTTGGGTAACTCAATTTTTCTGATTTATACATGTGTGAAACTTGCCTATAAGAAGGCTTTACAAATTAATATCTATTTTAGAGAGTTTGGAGAAATTGCTAGCTGATAAAAAATATAAGGTTAATATTTGGTAAAGTGGTTTATAATCTGAGCAGATCAAAGTCAGAAGGGATAAAGAAATATACTAGCTTGCTTATTTATTTATTTATTTAGCTCTGGTAGTAAATATCTTCATTTGGGCCCCAAGTGTCTTAATTTATTTTGTTTAATTAAAATCAAATTTTGAGCCTCCTCTTTACGTCTTAATTTATATCCTTTGGTGAAAAGTAATTGATTCATTCAACAAATATTAATCGAGTGCCTGTTATTTGTAAAGCACTATGCTTTTTCCTTGGTATACCAACAATCACCTTTTGGTTTGGGGAAACAGTGATTAAACCAGGAAACACAACAATGAAAATGTAGGTAGACATTGTGATAAAAACCGTGAAAAAAAAGATTAGTCTGTTGTGACTAGATAATGATAAAATGGGAGGTAAGGACAGCTTGACATGGATGCTTAGGAAAGGTGTTTCTGAGGGAGTAACTGACCATCACTTGAGCTTTGTGGGGTAAATAGGAATAGTCAGAATTAGAGATGGGTGAGGCTTTAAGTAGAGGGAGTGGTATATGTAAAGGCTCTGAGGTGAGACACACGTGTGTTCAAGGAATGGAAACAAGGCCAGTATGTCCAAAGCAGGGTGAACAAGGGGACAGAGTAAGCTGAAAAGAGCTTGGTGAAATGGAGAAAGGCCTGATCAAGCAGGGTGATACACTTCCAGTTAAGCTGTTTACATTTGGCTCTAAGTTTATTAAAAGACATTACAGGGCTTTAATTAGTGACATGGCTAGATTTGACTTATGGTAAAAATCCCATATGGCAATGATATGAAGTGTATAAAGAAAGAGTGGAACCAAACAAAGCAATTAGGAGGCTATTGTAGAAATCCAGGTGATGGTAGCTTGAGTTCCAAGAGGAATGGAGAAGAAAACATGGCTTCCAAATCAGTTTTCAGGATTGTAATTTATATGAATTAATGATAGATTAGTTGTAGATGTTGAAGAGTTGAGTGTCAGTGATCTGTATTGCCTGACATCACCATTCACTGTATTTAGGCCTGATCAATTATATGAAACTGTATGACTATTTTCTGCTTCTGTGTTTTTTCCATTTATCATTTGCAAATCAACTTTTCAACTGATACTTATTTTTTTCTTTACCAGGTCCATATTCTTGGCAGAGATATTGGAGAAAATTTTGGGAGCATTTCTTTGTTATGATCCAGTGTCCCTTTTTATTTTTTTCAGCTACCATAAGAAACCCTAAGCTTATGACTAAATAAGTATAAGTTTCATTTTGGACAGAACTGTTATTATATAGTGAATGAATTATATACTATCTATATGGTCTAAAATCTTTAAAGTTATTTCTATAAGATTTATAACTTTCAGATAAATCTATTGCCTTACCTTTGAAACTTGAGGGAATAAACTTCTTTAAACATTTCTTGAACATATATTTCCTGGAAGGCAGAAGGAAGACCTCTTTTCCAAAAAAAAAAAATCAAGGTCTCCTACAGCCAGGTCTGAAACTGTGGGAAAAATTTCCAAAAATTCTCGTGTCATCTGAATTGATATTATATTCCCTTTTCTTTGTTCTTATCCAAGAAGTAAAGCCACAGTGGAAATAACTGGACACAGCCATTGAACTTGAGGCTTCTTAACATGATACCACCCTGCAGATGGTGATCATAAGAACAACAAAGCCATATCTTGGATATCAAGTATTGTTTTTTTTTTTTTTTTTACCAAACTTGACTTTCCCTGGTATACAACAATCATGATAGCAAAGCAATGGCAAATATGCTTACATAGTGTTTCCTATGTGGCAGATATTAATTCACTTAATTCTTAACAACAAACTTATGAGGAAGGTCTTGTTATTATCCTTCATTTTAGGATGAAGAAATAGGGAATAGAGGTCATATAGAGGTTAATGAACTTGCCCAAAGTCCACAACTATGAAGTGATGGAGCTCAGATTCAAATTCATGCAGTTTAAATCCTAAGCTCATGTGCTTAAGTATAAATTTTAGATCTGAGGAATTATCTTTGCATAAAATGTCTAAATTCTTGGTAACAGGGTCCATATTTTGCTTAAATAATCTACAGATTTATTATTTAAGGTGACTGCAATCAGTATGACAGTATTGGAAATGGGCAGACAAGGTTATGAGAAAAAATTTATTTCTGAAATAAAGTCTGACTGATATCTCAAGTCAATCATATGAAGAAGTCAATCATATGTCTTGCACATAAGTCAATCATATGAAGAAGTTAGACTTAGTAAGCCTGATATAGAAGAAGTATAGAGTTTTTAATATTTTCCTTTAAAGTTATCTGTATTGCAATTGTCATGTGTCAATTTGGATATTCTTTCTTTTTAGTGCTCTATGAAGAGAGATACAATGACTTAGAGAAACACATATATTCAGTAAAACATGATGTTTGTTTTGATCATTTTCACTTATGTGCTGAGCTAACTATTTTAAATATAAAGCCATATTTGTCCTATTAGGGGAATTTAATTAGTATATATCACAACTGGAAAGTGGTTCAATTAATTTTCGTAGAATTGAAGCATATGTTTTTTACAATAAATAATATTAACCTTGGGTCAATGAATGTGAATATGGCAATCAGTCATGCTGAACATGCATGCTAAGCATTCATGGGAGACTGTGACTCTCCCTAACAATTTTGTGGGTGTACATTTTTCTAGACTGCATTAGAATATCATGTTATTTGTGACATTCAGAGTTTATTAACTGCCTCTGGAGAGAAAGTAATGGAAAATTCTAATTTGAGTTCTTTGGTTAGCTTATGATTTTTTTTCCTAGACATTGTCTTTCCCTACTTAGGTTGTTCTTAGCACCCAATTTCTCTCTTTAGCTTTTCTGTGACCAACGGTGCAGCTACAAATGTATTGTCACCCTTTGTTCATGTCAGATGTGATCATTATCAAATGGTCTAAACAAGAAAGAAGACATCTCTCATTAACATGATTATTTTGACATGACTTTTTTCACACTTGATGGATAAGTTGGAAGCTTTAGGAGATCTCAGTTAAGACAATGAGTTGTGATTGCGTGAAAACTTATTAATTTCTTTTGCTTTTCTCTCCTTTTCCATCTTGTTCCCTGACTAGATTATTTAGGCTCAACTTACCTCTTGAAGTTACAATGATATTAGCCAACAGCTGATCTTTCATTGTGCTATGTTCAAAATTCTACTATTCAACTCATCTTCCTAAAATATCATTCTCATTCTCTCCCTTTTCTACTAAAAATCCTTCCATGTGTTTTTATGGAAACAAGTACACTCCATACTTGTTGACTTGGCATTCAAGGTCTTCTCTAGTCTAGACTCACTTTCCTCACCTGCAAGATTTTGTACTATATATTATATCTAGAATGCTTTACCCCAGATGCTAAACTATAGATTTATAGATCTTATTCACCTCTAATGAGGGAATTTTTTCAGAAGCCTTTCTGTGATCTCTTCTTCTGGAAATAATCTTGCTTTCTGGTAACATATAACTTATTTGTATGTATGTATGTATGTATTAGAGAGAGAGCATGAGTAGGAGAGAGGAGCAGAGGGAGAAGGAGAGGGAGAGAGAACCTTTAAGCAGGCTCCATGCTGAATGTAGAGCCTGGCACCAGACTTGATCCCACGATCCAGGGATGATGATCTGGGCAGAAATCAAGAGACAGATGCTCAACTGACTGAGCCACCCAGGCACCCCTAACTTATTTGTATTTTTAAAAATTACACCAACTATGGCCAGTCTGCTGTTATAATTTATTTATTTATTTATTTATTTATTTATTTATTTATTTATTTAAAACTAGATTCCAAACTTTCTGATAAAAAGTTTTGTGCTTTTCCACCTCTGGATTATCTTCTAGCTAGCTCATAGTGCCTTAAATCTAAAGGCAACTCAATATATATTTGTGGAATAACAATGACCAACATAGACTGAGCATTTAACTGTGTGGCCAGTACTTGCTAAGAGTTTATATGTATTTCTCGTTTCACTTTCACAAAATCTTGATAATAAGTATACTATGATTATCTTCAATTTATAGATGAGGAAAGAGAGTGGGGAGAAGTTAAATAGGCTAAGGACTCATAGTTAGTAATTGTCTGGCTAGGATACAAATTCGTCTGATTGCAAAGCTTTAATGCTTTTAGCTGTAGGGTTTCACTGAACAACTTGTAGATTAAATGCCTGAGTGAGTGATTGAATGGAAATGACTCCAAAGACTGAACTGTGATGATCAAGGGTATGTGAAACCCAGTTGAAGTGATTCTATCTCATGGAAGTTTTCAAACAAAATTTTATTATGTAACTTCATTTCCTTTGCACTGACTCAAACTAAATGCTATATTTCCTGCTTCTCATGCCTCTCTCTATCCCCTACTCCAAGCCTAGAGAATAGATACATGATGAAGACACATCATTTTTAAAGTTTTCCAGGGATATTTTGAATTTTCTTTTTTCTTTTCCTTTTTTTTTTTTTTTAGAGAGAGAGAGAGAAAGAGAGCACAGGTGAGTGAGGGGCAGAGATAGAAGGAGAGAGAGAGAGACAGAGAAAGAGAAAGAGAATCCCACGAGAAGAGAAGTAGGGCTCACCCAAAGCAGAGCGTTTGTTCACCTGATGTGGGGCTCGTGCTCACCCAAAGCAGGACTTGAACTTAAGAACTGTGAGATCATGACCTGACTGAAGTCCGATGCTTAACTGACTGAACCACCGAGATGCCTGATTGTCTGAATTTTCAACATAGAATTCCCAGTCACTTTCAAATGGCATAGAATATTATAATAATTTTTGTTTTATGGTTTCCTCTGCTTAGGGAGGTGCCAGTCAGGTTGTCTTTAACCAGCTGTGAGTACAGTGGCTAGTAGTAGTTGGCAAGAATATAATTTTGGGCCACATGCCTTCCTCTATTTTCAGTAGCTATTAATGGAGTAACTGGAAAGCAAACATAACCTCTATAATATCCTATGACCCCATATGACTTCTGCAAGGCTGTACAGTTGTATCAAGTCTTCATAAATCTTGACTCTTATATCTGGGAATACATGTAAAGACTTATACTTTATTTTATTTTTTAAAGTTTATATATTTTTCAGAGAGAGCAAGGGGGGAGGGGCAGAGAGAGAGGGAGAGAGAGAGAGAGAGAGAGAGAGAGAGAATCCCAAGCAGGCTCTGCACTGTCAGCACGTGGGCTTGAACACACAGTGAGATCATGACCTGAGCCAAAATCAAGAGTTGGATTCTTAACCAACTGAGCCACTCAGGCATCCCAAGACTTATGCTTTTTTAAGTGCTTAGAAAACTGTAGTTAAATTTCTGAGGTATGCATTGACATTAGACTCTCTTTGTGCTCCTAAGGTGGCATTAAGAATAGCAAGTTGACCTATCCCAAGGAGCAATTTATTTCTGTTCTAATATAGCATACATCAGTTTAAACTGAAGTTGCTCAATCATGGTAGAAAGTAGATTAGGTTGAAGCAAGAAGAGAAGAATGAAAGGGCTCCATCTAACCTTGGTCCTCTTCTCTGTTATTTTCTTGCAGAGATAGTTTCAGAAAGGAAGTGATAGAATAGGATTAGTGAGCTATCCTACATGTAGTTGTGGTGAGAGATTGCATTCAATCCATACATCGCTTTTTCCTGGGCAAAGAGAAGATCATAGGATTTCACTCGTATGTGGAATTTAAGAAACAAAACAGATGAATATAGGGAGGGGAAGGAAAAATAAGATAAAAAGGGAGATATAGGCAAACCTAAGACTCTTAAATACAGAGAACAAACTAAGAGTTGCTGGAGGAGTGTTGGGGAGGTGGGCATTTAAGGACACTTGTTGGGATGAGCACTGGGTGTTGTATGCAAGTGATGAATCACTAAATTCTACACTTGAAACTAATATTACACTGTATGTTAACTATCTTGAATTTAAATAAGTAAATTACGTACTCTTAAAAACAAAAGAGAGAGAAAAAAAGATGAATAGTCATCACTATGATGCTGCCTGACTCCCTGAGAGGTTGTTAGCAACAACCTAGAAGGGTCCTAGAAAGAACTGCTGTCAGCTTCTTTCCATTTACCAGCATCTATAGCTTTTGACTCCTCATTTTATTTTTGGAAAGTAAAATCAGAGCACTGTGGTATGAAACAGTTGTGTTTATGAATGAAGATGTAGTAGAAAACTAGTGATCTTTTACATATCGTTGTTCTGTATCATTTTATATATTATCTGGATTGGTTTAAAGAATACCAGCTAAAGAACAGAGGAGAACAACTGTGTTTGATAATCTTTTAGTGACAGTGTTGATAAACTGAAAAAGAGTGTCTATAAGTTGATAATCAATCATCTTTATAAATGAGATACCACAAAAGCACCAGATATTTTAATAGTATATTATATATATTTGATCCTGACAACAAACCTGTGGCACTGGGATAATTATCCTCATTTCAGAGATGAGGAAACTAAGGCTTCTATGAAAGAATGGCAGACACTTTGGAAACTCTTATTCCAGAAACCACAATAAAAGCATGACATCAGTCAGAACCTGATAATTCTTAGAAAACTAACTACTTAAGTTAGTCAGACTATGTGGTTACCTGCAAGGTATAATTTATGAGATTCTGAAATCCTTACCTTCCAAAACAATGTACACATACAACACATTGTGCACAAAAGTAGTACTTACCATTTAGCTAATTCCGTAGATCCATTCCAAGAGTTGTTAAATGATCTTTAGATAAATCTTTATGTAAATAAAATATATGTTCATATTTATGTTGCCTGGTGTAATATAAAAAGAAAATCCTAATATATTTAATTCTTTTGAATCTTACCACAATAGCGAAGGACTACAGTGTAGATAATGTCATTCTCATATTATAGATGAGAAAGACCAAACTCAGGGAGCTAGTAATTAGAGGATGGTTAGAACTTCAACTGTGCTACACTTTCCACTGCACCAAACATCACTTCTGTTCTTTCCAAACTGTTTTATCTTTTGAGTGTGTCCTGTAGCCCAGTATTTCTGGTCTTCTATGAACTAGTAATAAGTATTTTTTAAACCAGGAGTTCCTTCTTCAAATAAGTTGGGGAAAAGCCTAATGCCATATCCCTTTCTTGGAGATTCACAGTGCACATTAATGTAACAGAAGTCTTCAAATAAAGATGCTTGGCTGTGTTTAATAGAGTATTTCCCATAGATTATCTACCCTTAAAATTGTTTTCAAAGATCATGGTTTAAGGGAGATTATTCTAGCCCTTTTTCACCCAATAGACTAGGAGTAGTGATATTTGAAGTCACACAGATCTACAGTGCAAACTTCATGAGGGCAGGATTTATTTTCTTGTGCCTGAAACAGTGCTTAGCACCTAAGTAACGCCAAAAGCATTTGTGGGAGGAGTAAGTAGTACACATGTTCTAAAGGCTTATGATAGATCCTGGTCAGTATCCTGGGTAGCTCTTGGGAGAGAAATTTCTTTAAATATCTGAAGGTTGTTTGAGAATCTTTGTTTTCATGAAGTTGACTCACCTTTTATTTTGAATGTCTAGCTAACAAAGATTTCTCTCTCTCTCTCTCTCTCTCTCTCTCTCTCTCTCTCTCTCTCTTTTTTGCATAGCTTGGTACCCATAAAAATCATAAAATTGTCTTGATATCTAAGTACATTTCAATTTCAGTTTCAAAGAATATTTCAGATATTCCATACATCACCCAGTGCTCATCACAACAAGTGCATTTCTTAATCCCCATCACCTATTTCACCCATCCTCTCACTCACCTCCCCTCTGGTAACCATCAGTTTGTTCTCTATAGTTAAGAGTCTGTTTCTTGGTTTCTCTCTCTCTCTCTCTCTCTCTTTCCCTCTTTTTTTTCCCTATGCCCATTTTTTTGTTTCTTATATTGCACACATGAGTGAGATCATATGATATTTGTCTTTCTCTGACTGACTTATTTCACTTAGCATTAC
This sequence comes from Cryptoprocta ferox, assembly GCA_028646485.1. Lineage (NCBI taxonomy): Eukaryota > Metazoa > Chordata > Mammalia > Carnivora > Eupleridae > Cryptoprocta > Cryptoprocta ferox. Next base: position 56,076,385 of record CM053567.1, read on the forward strand.
ACTCTCTAGCTCCACCCATGTTGTTGTAACTGGCAAGATTGCATTCTTTTTTATTCATGTGTATATGGATATTATTATATAATATAAAAAACATATATCACATCTTCATCTGTCAAAGGATATTTAGGCTGCTTCCATAGTTTGGCTATTGTAAATAATGCTGCAATAAACATACAGGTGCATATATCCCTTTGAATCAGTGTTTTCATATTTTTTGAGTAATTACCCAGTGATGCAATTACTAGATCATAGGATAGTTCAATTTTTAACTTTTTGAGGAACCACCATATCGTCTCACATAGTGGCTGCACCAGTTGGCATTCCCACCAAGAGTGCACTAGGGTTTCCTTTTTCTCCATATCCTTTCCAACACTTGTTTCTTTTGTTTTTGATTTTTAACCATTCTGACAGGTGTGAGAGGATATCTTATTGTACCTTTGATTGTATTTCCTTGATGACGAATGACGATGAATGTCATTTCGCCTGTCTGTTGGCTATCTGTATGTTTTTATGTAATCTCTATGCGCAACGTGGGGCCTGGACTCATGACTCCAAGCCCAAGAGTTACATAATCTACTAGTTGAGCTAGCCAGGTGCCCCTGTTATGACATTTGAAGAAATGTCTGTTCATGTATTCTTCCCATTTTTAATTGGGTTATTTGTTTCTTGGGTATTAAGTTTTATAAGTTGTTTATATATTTTGGATACCAACTTTTATCAGATTTATCATTTGCAAATATCTTCTCCCATTCTATAGCTTGCCTTTTAATTTTGTTGATTGTTTCCTTTGCTGTGCAGAAGCTTTGTATTTTGATGTAGACCCAATAATTTATTTTTGCTTTTGTTTCCCTTGCCTTAGGAGACATGTCTAGAAAAAGGTTGCTATAGCCTATGTCTGAGAGTTACTATGTGTGTTTTCTTATGGATTTTTATAGTTTCAGGTCTCACATTTAGGCTTTTAGTTTTTTTCCTTAATTGCCTGGTAAAGTTCATAAAGCGTAGTCTTTTCATATTGTGTATAAGGCTCTTCATGAGTTGGTCCTTGCTTACCTCTGCAGTATCATTTCCTGCTATCCCTATCTGGTATTATTCAATCTTTTTTAGTTCTCCGTCTATGACATACTCTCTACCACCTGAATCTGTGTATCTGGAGGCCCTTCCTTTCTGTTGGCTCATCCATCTTCATCCATCTTGTACTCAGGATTAATAGAGCTACATATAAGAATCAGCATCTAGACAATGAAGGGACTTGAGAAGTCTTAGCCTTCTTGTGGTGGCTGAATATGAACATTTATTACTTAAAAGTTTGTTATTTACTTTTAAGTAAGAGCATTGGAAAAAAGTAGGAAAAGGCCAGAAGGTTGAAAATAAAACTAACATATGAAGCTGAATATATTAATTTCCTGAAGAATCTGAAAAAGATTCTGGAGATCCCTGAAATCTGCTTATTTGATGATATCTGTGTGCTGTATTCTGTGGTCAGGACGGAGACGGGCTCATTACAGTATCTCTGAAATATTTTTATCTCTCTGTATGTAATTTTGTTTGCTTTGCAATAATTATCTGTATTTGATGTGCTAAATTTCTGTAGGTGATGTCTTCTTCCTTAGTCGTTTGTCTGTGAGAGTGTCAGTCTCTTCTTTTATTTCACTCTGCTCTCCTGCATTACTATATGGCCTGATTCTAGAACTGAGTCCCATATAGTATACTTTAATGCTCATCATATTTGGGTATGTGTGGTAAAATACATTTTAAGCAATATCTTCAGAACGTCTCAGTCTCAGAGACCTTCTGTATGACACCCATGACATTAAATAGATATTGAAATATCCAGAGATGGTATGGCATTTAAGAAATTTTTTTTATTATTCAAGTAAGTTATGTTTATAGAAGAAATAGAAATAACAAAAATAGAAACAATGTCACAGCTCAAAGATAGTCATTGTCCTCATAGATTTTCTTCCTGTGGAAACATACAAAAACACCCATACCCATATAGACATTCCATATATTTATTTGTTAATAAAATAGGATCATATTATATAAATCAGTCTATAATCTGTTTTCCTCACCTATTTATTTTTCTCAATAACAATAGAACTATGTCATTATTTTAATAACCTTATAGAGTATATCGAGATGGATGACTAATTTATTTAACTAGTCTTCTTATCCTCAGCTGCATAGGTTATTTTCATTATTTTTTCTTGTTCTTATAAGCAGTATTTACCTTTGATATTTTTGCCACTCACTGGATTTTCTCCTTAGGATAAATTCCTAGAAGTAGGATTATGAGGGTATAGACATTTTTAGAGATTTGGATATAAGTTGTGAGTGATTCACAGTGGGTAGTAAGAGTTCTGTAATCATCTAGGATAGGAACCATGCTCTGCTTTCTTGCAGAAGTCTCTCTTCCTGCCTGAAAAGAACTCCTACGTTTTCACGAGAGAACTGATCTCTGTCTACAGCAGCAGATCGTGACTTCCCCTGTCTGTAGCATCTTATATACCACCTTAACAACACCTTTATCTCTTTGGTTTATGGGAATCTCTTCTCTGAGACAGTTTGTTCCAAAAACTGGGAAGATTGCTTCTGTAGTCATAAAATATTCTTACTTACATAGCTTCAGGGTGAAAGAACAGCCTTACTTTGTGCAAGGTATAAACATTGCTTTCGTGAATATAGTCTTTGATTCTGTTTGAAATCGAAACAAGTTAAAATAAATTATCAGTTTTTTTCCTACAATTATTTTTTGTAGACTTTGAAGGTGATATTTAAACAAGTACAATTAAGAGAGGGCGAAGAACTGAAGGCTTTAGGATAAAGGGGTGTTAGGGGTGTTGACACAACTCTATATATTTTAAAGAAAAGATGTCAGTTCAGAAACTCCTTGTAAAAGGATTTATCAGGGTAGATAGTGGGTTTTTTTTATTTAAAAAATGTTTTTTTATGTCTTTATTATTTTATTTTGAGAGACAGAGACAGAGAGAGAGCTTGGGAGGGGCAGAGAGAGAGGGAGACACAGTATTTGAAGCAGGCTCCAGGCTCCCGAGCTGTCAGCACAGAGCCTGACGCGGGGCTCCAACCCACGGATTGTGAGATCATGACCTGAGCTGAAGTCAGACACTTAACCGACTGAGCCACCCAGGCGCCCCGTGGGTTGTTTTTTTTTTTTTTTTTGTATTAAAAAAGTAGTTAGGCATAGTATTGAATATCAGTGAAAAGTGAAAAATTATACCAAATGTTTATTTCGTCTAACCAAAGTGTCATTTTATTACAACTCACTTAGTCTCTTCTCTGTCTAGTCTACTCATTAGGAGAGTTTAAAATTATTTCTATACTGAAAAAAAATCTATAATGAAATATTATAGCTATGGTAATTAGGCATACTCCTCTAGTTTTTTTTTTTTTTTTTTTTTTTTTTAACACATAGTACCTTGGGAATAGTTTTATTTTGCCCTACAGATTTCCTGAGGATAATTGAGATATACTTTTGGTCAGACTTTTTTCTAATGACATACTCCAGTTAAGAGGAAGATATCTTTTCCAGGAATTGGAAAAAAACTTGTCCTAGACTGCTGGGAATGGCCAGCAACCCCTGCGCTGATGGAGGAAAGATTACTCCGCACTTTGCTAAGAAAGAGAAGAAGGTATGGGGGTCAACTTTTGCAGACGAAGACCACATTTGCCTCACTAGTATTCTCATTTATTGTAGTGTGAGGCCAATTTTAAATCCCAGTTGGCTTGCTGTGTGCAGAGGGTTTACAACTTTTCAAGCTGCAAAAACAAAGGGTGCATGACTTAAAGGTGGACAATCACAAGAGACTAATCAAATCAGAGATACACTCAAGGGTGTAAGTATCCTTTTGTTTTGCTAAAATGTGTATACAATGAATAGATTATGGAGTTCCCCAAGGACTGCAGAAACACCTGGAAGTGTGCTGCCCCAGGCATTCTGCCATTAGGGCAGTTACACAGGCCTATGGTAGTCCAAGAGACCCAGGCCCCTCCCAAGTTTAACTTCAGCCCACCAGAGATCTCTGTGTTACATTTTAGCTAGCCAAGCATTGTGTATAATCTCATCATCCTCAGTAATAAACCCAAACCTAGAGTAACATTTCTAGGCAGAGTTAATAAGTGTGGTACTTTTTTTATAGTAATTTTTTTTAATGTTTATTTATTTTTGAAAGGGAGAGACAGAGTGTGAGGAATGGAGGGGCAGAAAGAGAGGGAGACAAGGAATCCGAAGCAGGCTCCAGGCCCAGGGCGGTCAGCACAGTGCCTGGCAGGGCTTGAACCCAAGAACCTTGAGATCATGACCTGAGCCAAGTCTGACACTTAACCGACTGAACCACCCAGGCACCCCTAGGTGTGGTATCTTTAAATGAACTTGAAAAGAGTAGGATAATCTTGTATATACTTCACAAGTAGATACTTCTCAACTTCTTGAATAGTGCATCTCAGAAGAATGCAATCTTCTATTTCTAGGTGGGCATAATCTCCATAAATTCACCAAGGATATTAATAAAGTTACCTTAGTAATTTTCTTTTTGAGTGATTTGTAAAAATAGGCACTAGCTTTATCATTTCCATGAACACGCATGTGTGTGTATATGCGAAAGTTTATGTAGAAAGGCAGTCATACTGCCATTCAAGATATTTATCTTTGTAATCTCAAGAAAAGAAAAGTGAGGAGTATATGTATAAATAAAGATTATTACTTGGCATTTATCAGAAAAAATACCATGAACAACTGCTCAGTTTTCCTTTTAGCGTGTATGTGTGTATATGCACAATGTATGTGCGTGTATGCAATATACAATTTATACAAAATATAAACATATACAATTGGTTATTTTAAAGGGAAAGAACCAGAGAAAAGAGTTTCTATAAAGATTATTAACTGAGGCCAAGGGCTATCATCCATTATGATTATGTTCATCACACCCACTATTGGAGAACTTGTCACATAATTGTTGCTCAGTTAAAGTTAATGTGTGAGTGAATGAATAAATGAATAAATGAATGGAATGTGGTGGTTGTAATTTTATAGAGAAAAGGAGTGTATCTCCATTTCATGATCTTTTAGGATATTGCTGTTTAAACTTTATAAGACACGTAGCCCTTTTCTCAAGCAAATGAATTGTCCAGGGTCATTAAGCTCAGTGGTCAAGAAAGAATTCTTGAGAGGTTTTGTGGTGCAACTTTGTAAGTTTATTTAAGGAGCACAGCGATGGGATCTGTGGACAGAAACAGCTGCACTTTTTGCTGTGTGAGACTGGTAGTTAATATGCTTTAGTGCTCAAGAGGGAGGGGACATGCAGCAGGTATACGATCATAAATGTTTCTTTGAATTTACACTTATAAAGCTACTTCCACAGGATTTCTCTTGCTTACCATTTAGTTCAATGTTAACTATTAGTGAGATATACAGGCATTCATGAGACCCTTTAAGGATGTAGCAATCAGCATGTATTTGGTCCTTATTGAAACTGTGCAGGTCAGCCTCCTGGATGAACATTTTTCTGCATCAGTCCCTCATTAGTATGAACCAGATCACCTCTGGGCTGAAAAAACCCCTAGGTTAGAACTTCCCCGTCTTGATGTTTCTGTGCAGTGAATGATGTTTCTCTTTAAGGGACTCCTGATTCTCCTTAGAATTCTAGTCTCCTTTTCTTCTCATCCTTAAAATCTCATTCTTGGAAGAAATTTAAGATCATTCTTTTACTATGGACCTTAATGTGAATGATTATTCATTATCACATTATTTTGTTACCCTACCCTGATGACTTGGCATTTTCTCCTCAGGGAGGGAAAATATCTTTTCTTCCTTAAAGGATTTTACTTGTTTCTAGAGAGAGGGGTGGCAGACCTTTCTGGAAACTTAAACACATCTTGAATAACTGCCTACTCTTCCCAAATGTCAGGTAACCAGTGTTTGGAGAAATTCAGTTAAATCAGAAAACTTTGATAACATTCTAAATTTTAAAAAAATGTTTAGTTTTGAGTACGAGAGAGCATGAGCAGGGGAGGTGCAGAGAGAAAGGGGCACAGAAGATCCAAATTGGGCTCCTGACAGCAGAAAGCCCAATGAGGGGCTTGAACTCACAAACCATGAGATCACAACCTGAGCTGAAATTGAATGCTCAACTGACTGAGCCACTCAGGTGCTCCTCTGTATTTTTTTTTATAAGATCATGTCATATATCAAGAATGAGAAAATGTTAATTCTCTTACTAGCATTTAAGAACACTTAACAGTATTATCCCAAAAATATTTTAAATATTTCAATTTCATCATAATCCCATATCTGCAGTCTTAGTTGAACTCAGTCAGTATTTTGGGTTCATGTCAATATTTTGACAAATCTTTTAATTTGTTCTAAACTTCACTTTATTATTTTTATGTATGCATGTATATATTTATAAGTTTTTTTGAAATTCCTATTAGTTAGCATACAGTGTAGTAGTAGTTACAGGTATGCAATATAGTGGTTCAGTAGTTTCATACATCACCTGGTGCTCATCTTAACAGGTGCAAATATCAGTTTGTTCTCTATAGTTAAAAGTCTGTTTCTTGGTTTGCCCTTCTCTCTTTTTTTTCTCCTTTACTTGTTTGTTTGTTTTTTTTAAATTCCACATATGAGTGGAATCATATGGTATTTGTCTTTCTTTGACTGATTTTGTTTAGCATAATGCTCTCTGGTTCCATCTGTGTCATTGCAATGGCAAGATTTAATTCTTTTTGATGGCCGAGTCATATATATACTACATCTTCTTTATCCATTCATCAGTCAATGGACACTTGGGTTATTTCTATAATTTGGCTATTGTAGATAATGCTTCTGTAAACATTGGGATAACTGTGTCCCTTTGAATTAATATTTTTGTATTCTTTGGGTAAATACCTAGTAGTGCAATTGCTGGATCATAGGGTGGTTCTATTTTTAACTTTTTGAGGAATCTCCATACTGTTTTCCAGAGTGGCTGCACCAGTTTATACAACCCAACAGTGCATGAGGGTTCCCTTTTCTCCATATTCTCACCAACACTTGTTTATTGTGTTTTTGATTTTAGCCATTCTGGCAGGTGTGAGGTAGTATCTCATTGTGGTTTTGATTTTCATTTCCATGATGATCAGTGATGTTGAGCATTTTTTCATGTGTCTGTTGGCCATCTGGATGTCTTCTTTGGAGAAATGTCTTCTGTCCATTTTTTAATTGGATTATTTGTTTTTTGGGTGTTCAGTTTTATAAATTCTTTATATATTTTGGATAGTAACCCTTTATTGGATATGTCATTTGCAAACATCTTCTTCCATTCCATATGTTGCCTTTTAGTTTTGTATTGTTTCTGTTGCTATGCAGAAGTTTTTATTTTGATGAAGTCCCAATAGTTTATTTTTGCTTTTATTTCCCTTGCCTCAGGAGACATATGTAGGAAGAAGTTGCTATGGGCCATGTCTAAGAAGTTACTGCCTGTGATTTCTTATAGGATTTTTATGGTTTCAAGTCTCACATTTAGGTTTTTCATCCATTTCGAGTTTAGGATTTTTATGGTTTTTGTGTATGATGTAGAAAAGTAGTCCAGTTTCATTCTTTGCATGTTGTTGTCCAGTTTACCTAACACTGTTTGTTGAAGACACTTTTTCCCATTGGATATTCTCTCCTGCTTTGTTATTTGACTATATAGTTGTAGGTTCCTTTCTGGGTATTCTACTCTGTTCCATTACTCTATGTGTCTGTTTTTGTGCCAGTATCATACTGTGTTGATTACTACAGTTTTGTAATTTAACTTCACATCTGAAATTATGATGTCTTCAGCTTTGCTTTTCTTTTTCAAGGTGTTTTTGGCTATTCAGGGTCTTTTGTGGTTCCATACAAATTTTAGTATTGTTTGTTCTAGCTCTGTGAAAAATGCTAGTGGTATTTTGATAGGGAGTGCATCAAATGTGTAGATTGCTTTGGGTAGTAGAGGCATTTTAGCAATATTTGTTCTTCCAATCCATGCGCAGGGAATGTCTTTTCATTTCTTTGTGTCATCTTCAATTTTCTTCATCAGTGTTTTATAATTTTCAGAGTACAGGTCTTTTACCTCTTTCGTTAGGATTAATCCTAGATATCTTCTTCTTTTTGGTGCAGTTGTAAATGAGATTGATTTCCTAATTTCTCTTTCTGCTGCCTCATTATTACTATATAGAAATGCAACAAATTTCTGCTCATTGATTTTGTATCCTGTGATTTTGCTGAATTTATTCATCAGTTCTAGCAGTTTTTTGGTGGAGTGTTTTGGGTTTTCTTTATACAGTATAATATCATCTGCAAATAGTGAAAGTTTTACTTCTTCCTTACTGAATTGGGTGCCTTTTATTTCTTTGTATTGTCTGATTGCTAGGACTTCCAGTACTATGTTAAGTAGCAGTGGTAAGCGTGGACATCCCTGTCTTGTTCTTGACCATAAGAGGAAAAGCTGTCAGTTTTTCCCCATTGAGGATGATACTAGCTGTGGGTTTTTCATGTATGGCCTTTATTATGTTGAGGTAAGTTCCCTCTAAACCTACTTTGTTGAGGGTTTTTATCATGAATGGATGTTGTACTTTGTCAAAATTTTTTTTGCATTTATTTAAATGATCATATGGTTCTTATCCTTTCTTTTATTGGTGTGGTGCATCATATTGATTGATTTGTGAAGGTTGAACCACCCTTGCAACCCAGGAAAATATCCCACTTGACCATGGTGAATTTTTTTTTAATGTATTGTTGGATTTGGCTTTATAATATTTTACTGAGAATTTTTGCATCCATGTTTATCAGGGATATTGGCCTATAGTTCTTTTTTAATAGAGTCTTTGTCTAGTTTTGGTATCAGGGTAATGCTGGCCTCATAGAATGAATTTGGAAGTTTTCCTTTCCTTTCTACTTTTTGGAATAGGTATTAAGTCTTTTTTAAATGTTTGGTAGAATATGCCTGTGAAGCCATCTGGTCTTGGACTTTTGTTTGTTGAAGGTTTCTTGACTATTGATTCAATTGTTTTATTGTTTCAGTTTCTTTGCTGGTTATTGATCTGTTTAAATTTTCCCATTTTCAGTTTTGGTAGTTTATATGTTTCTAGGAATTTATCTATTTCTTCCAGATTGTACAGTTTATTGGCATATAGTTTTTCATAATATTCTCTTTTAATTATTTGTGTTTCTGTAGTATTCGTTGTTATTTCTCCTCTGTCACTTTGATTTTATTTGCTTGAGCCCTTTCTCATTTCTTTTTGATAAGTCTGGCTACAGGTTTATCAATTTTATTAATTTTTGCAAAGAACCAGCTCCTGGTTTCATTGACCTTTTCTATTGTTTTCATTTCTATATAATTTATTTCTGCTCTAATCTTCATTATTTCCTTTCTTCTGCTGGGTTTAGACTTGGTTTTCTTGTTCTTTCTCTAGTCCCTTTGGGTGTAAGGTTAGGTTGTTTATTTGAGATTTTTCTTGCTTCTATAAGTAGGCCTGTAATGCTATATAGTTCCCTCTTAGGACTGCTTTTGATGCTTCCCAAAAGTTTTGGACCATTGTGTTTTCATTTTCATTTGTTTCCATGTAGTTTTGATTTCCTTTTTGATTTCTTGGTTAACCCATTCATTAGTAGCATTCTATGTAACCTCTGTGTGTTTGTGTTCTTCACAGATTTTTTTCATGTGGTTGATTTCTAGTTTCATAGCATTGTGATCAGAAAGGATGCATAGTATGACATCAGTCTTTTTGTATTTGTTAAGACTTGCTTTGTGGCTTTAATGCATGATCTATTCTGGAGAATGTTCTATATGCTTTTGAAAAGAATATTATTCTGCTTTGTTAGGATAAAAAGTTCTGAATATATCTGTTAGATCTATCTGGTCCAATGTGTCATTCAAAGGCATTGTTTTCCAGTAGGAGGTTCCTCAAAAAATTAAAAATAGAACTGCCCTACAATCCAGAAATTGCACTACTGGGTGTTTATCCAAAGGGAACACAAATGTGATAATCAACATATCAGGGATTTGAATCTTGTTACTTCTCAGCTGATGTACTATGGATATGTTATTTAGGTTTTCTGTGCTCAGTTTCTTTCTCTTTAGATTGGGATGACAATGCTCTCTACCTCAAAGCGTTGTTATATCCAAAGAATATATCCAAAGGATACAGGAGTGCTGATTTGAGGGGGCACATGAACTCCAATGTTTTTTATAGTAGCACTATTGACAATAACCAAACTATGGCAAGAGCCCAAATGTCCATCGACTGATGATTGGATAAAGAAAATGTGAAATATATATATATGGTATGTATATATACATATATATATATATATGTATATATACACGCACACACACAGTGGAATATTACTCAGTGATCAAAAACAATGAAACCTTGCCATTTGCAACAATGTGGGTGGAACTAAACTGTATTATGCTAAGTGAAATAAGTCAGAGAAAGACAAATATCATATGATTTCATTCATATATGAAATTTAAGATACAAAACAGATGAACATAAGGGAAGAGAAGGAAAAGATAAAAACAGAGAGGGAGACAAACATAAGAGACTCTAAATACAGAGAACAAACTCAAGGTTGCTGGTGGTGTATTGGGTTTGGGGGAAGGGCTAAAGGGGTGAGAGGTATTAAAGAGGACACTTGTTGGGAGGAGTACTGGGTGTTATATGTAAGTGATGAATCACTAAATTCTATTCCTGAAATTATTATTATACTATATGTTAACTAATTTGGATTTAAATTTAAAAAATTAAATAAAACTAACAAAAATCACAAAGCCATTGTTTTCTTGTTGATTTCCTGTTTGGGTGATCTGTCCATTGATGTGAATGGGATCTTAAAGTCCTGTACTTTTATTGTATTATTATCAATGAGTTCCTTTGTGTTTATTATTAATTGTTTTATATATTTGGGTGCTCCCATACATGTGAATATTGTTAACCAAATGTGTGACTTAGGGTGATACATGCAAACTGCAGGGTCCTCCTTTCCCATTTTCAGAATGGAAATTATAGTCCCTACCCCACAGTATTTGTAAGGATTAAATGAAGTAGGAAAGAAACACATTGAAATTACTCAATAAATATTTCCTCATCCATTGACTGTACACACTTTACCACTCCGGAGTTGCCTTTGATGCTTCCTTTTCCTTTTGCTATTGATAGTCATTCTATTACAAAGACCATCAATTACTTTCCTGTAGTGATCTCTCAGATTCCTTACTCAGAATTTCTGTAGGCAGTATCTATTCTTCATCTCTTAAAATTTTTGTAGCCAGTATCCATCCTTTATTCTTTTCCCTAGATTAGTCTAACAGTCTCTATGATTCTCTCATTTGCTCATATTCTATTCTGCTCTGAAAATGACTGACACCCTAGTTTTTCTTTATCTGGTTTTCCTGCTCAGAAATATTTGGTGACTTTTTCTATCCTCAGATCAAATTTCCAAGTATCAGCCAATATTCGAGCTCTTTGTCAACAAGTTCTCCTCTTTCTACCTGTCTAAATTCCTACCTTCTTACTTTTACAACCATGTATCCTAACCAAGTTAGTCTTTTTACTTTTTACTAGTCTCTGTCTTCTTGCCTTCTGTGTGATTATTCTTTGCATGGATTATTTACCGTATGATGTTCAGGACTCTCATTTTTAGAAATCTGGAGGGAGGCTAATATGGTCCTGGAGAACACAAATGTGGTAATCAACATGTCAGGGATTGAATCTTGCTACCTCTCAGCTGCTGTACTGTGGATAAGTTATTTAGGCTTTCTGTGCTCAGTTTCCTCCTCTTTAGATTGGGTAACAGTACTATCTACCTCAAAGGGTTGTTATAAAGACTGCCTAAAATAACTTGGATAAAGGCCCTAGCACTTATTAAGCATTCAACAAATGTCTGTTAATTCTTCTTTAAAGGGTTGATTGTTGACATACTTCTTCCAAGAAGCTTTTTATAACATCTTAGTGAATTTACTTGATTTGTTTCCAAGAGCTTAGTCATATTGTTTTTATTTCATTAATTTTAACTCTACTTGTAGTTTCTATTTCTGTTCATTCTTTCTCTTTCTGTCACTGTGTTTCTCTATACCTCTCTCTGTGTGGGCGGGTGGTAAGAGAAAAGGCAGAGGAGAGAAAAGGCACTGTAAACTTCTTGAGTGGGGGGTGGAGGTGGGGGTCCATGTTTTGAATTCTTTTGCATAGCATCTTATGCCAGGTACAGATGTCTGTATGATATGTTAAATATAAATGCTTGTCCCAGTCCACTGAATTTCCTAAGTACCACATTAGCATAGAGTAATTTCAGGACTTCATGCCCAATTAACTTAAGCCAATCTAAGATAATAGGTATAGTCTTAAATCTTTTATCTTATTCATAGGAAATTATTTAGAGGTGTTTTATTTTGTGATTCTCTTCTGGTTTTAAATGTCTGGATGTGTTAGAAGATGAGGTCAAGACCTGCTGGAGGATTTTATGCCTTTGATATTTCATTGCCCAAGATGCGAAAACTCACGGCATCCAGTGTTTCTGTGCTGAGGGCATAGTTCCTTCTCAGCATAATCCTAGTTCTGAGACTCATGCTGCTGGTTTCCAAGGGAGATGACCCATAGGATGCTAAGGGAAAGGATGCCCTGTTTAACACTTTGTGAGGTTGAGTTATTACTGGCCTGGCTATTAGTCAGGTCTGCTGCTTTTTTAGAAGCCTATGGCCATAACTCTTCAGTTTCATCAATTCTTTAATGCTTTATGTTTTTTGGCACATTATAAGTTTATTAAGGGCAGGAAAAATGAAATAATTATTTTAAGAATTCAATTTTAATTAACTATATTATAATAATTAAATTAATAATTAAAATAATATTTGTTTTGTTTCACCACCAAAGATAGCATTTAGGACAGTAAGAGTTACCTGACATTGTTTTAGTGTGTGAGAAACAATATAGTATAATGGTTAAATACTGGCTATAGACTTATCAAGGTCTGGAATAAATCCTGGGTTTAACAATTTATTGACTGTTTAACTTTAGGGAAGACACTTAGTTTCTCTAAGCCTCAGAACTTTCAGCTGTAAATGAGAATAATCACAGCAACTATAGTATGTAGTGAGAAATAATTTAACTAAAATAGGTTAAGGACTTTTAGCTTCACGTTTGTTTCATAGTAAACACCAAGTATCAGCTATCATCATTATGGTCTCAAGTTGTCAAGTTTTTTTTTTTTTTTAGCCTTCTTTATTTTTTTATTTATTTAAATTTTTTCTATGTTTATTTATTTTTGAGAGACAGAGTGTGAGTGGGGGAGGGACAGAGAGAGAGGAAGACACAGAATCCGAAGCAGGGTCCAGCTCTGAGCTGTCAGCACAGAGCCTGAGGCGGGGCTCAAATTCTTGAATCTTGAGATCATGACCTAAGCCAGGGTTGGATGCTTAACCCACTGAGCCATCCAGGTATCCTGTGTGTCAGCCTTCTTTAAAGAGAAGAATGGGCAATTTGCTGATTTCTCCATCCGTTTTTTAAAATCTTTTTTTTTTATTTAAGTAATCTATACACCCAATGGGGGCTCTAACTCATAACCTTGAGATCAAGAGTTGCATGTTTTCTGACTGAGCCAGCCAAGTGTCCCATTTCTTCATCGTTTCTAAATGTTGTATTTTATGTTTCCCTTTTTAACAGAGATCAAGTATAAGTTGGAACTGGTAACAGAACTTTATGACTTTCTAGATTTATTTTGCGGTACAGTTAATTTTCATATATCTTAAATCCTGTCATATTGTCAGCATTTGCCCTTTGGATTAGTCCTTTAGATTAATAAGAAATTTCTACATTTAAAAAATCACTAAAAGAAGTATAATTGAAATTAAAGATTGAGCCTACTCTCGAAACATATCACTCTATTAAATCATAGATAAGAATGAAGACTACAAGTAGCGCTATTATTAAAATTATATTTTTAACATAAAATAACCGATTTGTTAAAGAATATTTAGACAGCATAGAAAAGTTGCAAGAAGAAAAAAATCACCCATACCTAGTTTCAACACTTGAGGAAAACTACATTAAACATGATGGGTGAGATTTTTAAATAATGGGCCCATTATTGATCTCTTTGATACCATCTCCTACTACTTTTCTTGTGACTCAAAAGATTCTATAACACTGTCTGGTTTCCTGTTCCTTAATATGCCAGACATCCTCCAGTCTTTGAACCTTATTTCTTTATCTTCCTTCTATTAGGAATTTGTTAGAATAGGAGTGCCTGGATGGCTCAGTTGGTTAAGTGTCCAACTTCTGCTCAGGTCATGATCTCAAGGTTCACGAGTTTGAGCACTGTTGGAACAGAGCCCTGCTCTGGTCTCTGTTCTGACAGCTCAGAGCCTGGAGCCTGTTTCAGATTCTGTATCTCCCTCTCTCTGCCCTTCCCCCACTCACACTCTGCCTCTTTCTCTTTCTCTCTCTCTCAAAAATAAATAAGCATTAAAAAAATTTTTTTTAAAAAGAATAAAGCCTGCTACATAGAAGGAACTTAGTAAAACTTGTTGAATTAATGGATAAGTTCTTAAGGTGATACTCACTTTCTTTTGTGAAAAATTCATTTATAAACCCATACTGATTTTTACCTTATTTGATCCTATTTTCTGTTTTTGAAATAAATCGTAATTACCTAAATCTTACAGTTCATCAAATGTATAGTATATGAGTTTCTGCAGGACTCATGCTTTTTTCACTTAGGATTTGTTCAAATATCTTTTACTATCTACATTTGGATAGTCAGTTGATAGGCACTGCTTCTAGTCCAATTCTCAGTGGCTAGCAGGTTTTTTTTTTCTTTTTTTTAAGTTTATTGATTTATTTTGAGAGAGACAGAGAGTGTATAAATGGGAGAGGGGCAGATAGAGAGGGAGAATCCCAAGCAGGCTTTGAGTTGTGTGCTGACAGCCTGAGGACATGAACTCACGAAACTGTGAAATCATGACCAGAGCCTAAATCCAGAGTCAGCCACTTGACCGACTGAGCCTCCCAGGCGCCAGGTTTTTCTGTAGTCTAGTTTTGCCAAATTGAGAGTGACACTCTTCTACATCCACTTCCTGGCTCACTGAGTTGTTGATGATAAAGATGTCATTAATCACTGCAATATTGTGAATGTATTGCTCTGAAGACTTTTCTGTTTTAGCAACACTATTATTATAGATCTATTTTTAAGGATGAAATATGCCTTCATGAATCCCTCACCCCACATTCTACCTTACTGTTTTCTGATAGTTGCAGCCTCTGACTGAGCATAATGAGGGGACCTAAAGATGTGGGGAAGGGCATTTTGGCTTCCCCAGAAAAGGGATGGCTGCCCATCAACTGGCTGTCCAGTTTAAAGTTGATACAGACTTCCTCCCTCCTTCCTTCTTACCTTCCTTTTTTATCTACTGACCTTATAGGAAGAGGAAATTCTTCATAATTCTGAAATCTACCAGCCTAAAGATTGGGAAGCCTATCTTTTGAAGAAATTGGGAAATTTTTGGTCATTTTTTGAGAATGCATGGGTATTTTGTTTAAAAATTGAGATTACCTGGGTGGCTAGGTGGTAGCCATTTTCACTGGAAACCAAGCTCTAGTTCTATTCTGTTGATTATAATCTATCTAGTTCCATTATTTTTGGTAGAATTATCTCAGGATTCAGAAGAATATAATTACACAGCTTGCTTTTAGAATGGCTTAAGAGAACTAAGATTGTAAATTGGATTGGCTTTCATGCTTTGTTTTTCAACTCACTTTTGGTCACCAATGTTGCAGAGAATTACCAGATTGCTTGCCAATATGTGTTATTTCTAGCAATTCTGCTTTACATGACCTATTTTACTTAAGAAACATATATTATGTAAAAACACATTCAAAGAAATAATATAAAATGTATGATAGATCCTGGAAACATTATATATTATCTGTATTATTTGTATATATGATATGGATCACTTACCATTATTTACAAGTACTGGACACATCTGGATAAATTGAAGTCCTCCTCTTTATGAGTGCTGTTGATGCTAAAGCAGTCATAGCTGTGCTTTCAAGACCCAGAAATTTGGAAACTTTACCTTTTGTTTAAAAGGTATGATTGCCCTTTGGCTTTTTGTTCTCTGTGATTAATACTATGTAGATTTCTTACCATGCCAAACCAACTGAAGTCTTTATAAGCTGCATGCAGTGATTAACATTACTTACCAGTAATGTAGTTATCCAATGAGGTCAAGTGTTTATCAGTCACTCATACTGGTATTAAATCATGTATAAGTGCATGGTAAATTGAATCAAACCACACTTTTCTTTTTTTCTATTTTTTGTAAAGATATTTAGGTCGAGAAGGTAATCTGCTGAGATTTGAAGGACTTTTATCACATTTGTATAGTCATGAAACTTCAAATTTTGTTTTTTGTCAGTTTTCTTATGAGAGTCTTTGCATACTCTCTGTAAGCCAATCACAAAAGGTGAGCTTCAGATTTTATATATAGTCCAAAAATAACAACCTATTTAAAAATTTCTTAATGTTTATTTATTTTTGAGAGAGAGAGAGAGAGAGAGAGCAGGGGAGGGGTAGAAAGAGATGGAGACACAGAATCCAAAGCAGGCTCTAGGCTCTGAGCTGTCAGCACAAAGCCTGATGCAGGGCTCAAACTTAGGAGCTATGAGATCATGACCCGAGCCAAAGTTGTATGCTTAACTGACTGAGCCACCTAGGTGTCCCAACAACATATTTATAAAATAGCTCAAGCCTTAGAAATGTTTTCTTTCTTCTTCATTTTCTTCTCCTTCTTCCTCCCCTTTTTTCTCCTCTTCTTTCTTCCCCTTCTCTTCTACAAAGAAATGCTATATGTTCAGATTTATAGATGCCCCCCAAATTAGATACTGACAGCCAATTTGTTTTTATTCCATGTACTAATAACAGACATTAGGGTAATATTTATGTATCATTTAACTAATTAAGACTATTTGCAGAAGCGGCAACTGAGATAGACACATAGAGGTTGAATAAATTTGCCATGGTCACATGGTCCGGTTAATTAAACCTAGCCACCTCTTCATAAGTATGGTTTGGTACTCAGGTTTTATGGGGAGCGGAGAGTAAGAAAAGATGGCCAGAATCTAGATCCAGTGTTGGGAAGTATGAATAGGTAAGGCTGGGAGCTTAGTTATAGGCTGGATTTTGAAATACTAAGTGGCGGTCCAAGGACCCTGGAATTTTTTGTTGTTTTAATTAAGGCATTGAAACTCCATTAGAGATTTGGGGGTAGGGGAGAGCCATGATCATATGCCTTGGGAAGATTGATCATTCTCAAGGATGGCCTCAAGTGAGGAGAGTCCAGATCAGGAAACTAGTTTATATGTATTTTGTCAGTGGGAACTAGGGTAAAGGTAGCAAGAATAAAAAAGGAGGCATAGAATATAAAACAGCCTGCCTTTCCTAAAAATAAATGCACACATAGCATGGCAGATATGGTCAGTTTCTGAGGTGTATATTTACCAGAAAAATTTGTCTTTCACAAAAAGAAATGTAGTATAAAAACAAACTTAAGCAAGGAATACATGAAATCAACATTTTTTTTCTTATTTACAATTATATCCTTTATTTGGTTAGGCTCACAACAATTTTCTCAGGATGTGATGGAAAAACTTAGTGTTGGCAAATTTGTTTGGAAGAAAATAAATTCCAGCCACATTCCAAGATGTGAATTTAGGTTTTCCTCAACCAAAGGTGAGATTTGTGATACTTATACATAATAATGTTAGTTATTAAATCTATGCTACCATAAAGGATTCTGTGCCTGTAGGGTTGAATTAATATAAGATATTCCATTTGCTTTTATAATGTTAAGTTGATTTTTCTATATTCAAAGTTCTATTTAAATTATTATTATTAATTTTTTCACTTGGAACAATTCTGAAACTTCACCATGAAAAATTTTGCAATATTAGTTCATAGGTAAAAATGAAAAAAATGATCCTTCTTAAGCTGCTTACTTGAACATTGTTATGCCTGTGGCTCAGTGATGCATGTAGTGCCCAAGAGTTGCCAAAAAGAGAGGCGTGTGGTTTTTGAAATGCTTCCTGACCTCTGTGAGTGCAAGATATTTATTTGATTGTAAGAACAACTCTCATTACTGCTGCAAATGTTACTCACTTTTGCTGTTGGTAAAATTCTCAAATTTTGTTTGGATTTGATTTAAAAATATTTTTTTAATGTTTATTTATTTTTGAGAGAGACAGACAGACAGAGCATGAACTAGGGAGGGGCGGAGAGAGGGAGACACAGAATCTGAAGCAGGCTCCAGGCTCTAAGCTGTAAGCACAGAGCCTGACATGGAGCTTGAACTCACAAACCAAGAGATCATGACCTGAGCCGAAGTCAGATGCTTAACCGATTGAGCTACCCAAGCGCCCCAGATTTGACTTAATTTTTAATTCAAACAATCTAGCAAACAATATCTAAAGTTTTGCATTTTCTTCGAACAAATTATAGCATTTAGTGGCAACAGAGAAGATGTAGACAAATAGTCATTTAAATAGAAGGACTACTACACCCAGGAGTGGGAGTACAGGAAAGGGAGTTCGACCAAGAGCTTGAGGTCCTCCTGAGAGGATAGTGAGTTGGTCACCTAAGAAAAAGTCCCCTAACTCAAGATCTATTGGAAAGAGTGAAAGCAGGAAAATAATTCAGAAAATTATTTATTTGCAATAATAAATTTATTTATAACATTTTCCTTGTTCCTAATTTCTTATTAAAATTAAGCTATAAGAAAAACAAAAGCAAACAAATCAAGAAAACCTGTATAGAACCTGACAATGTAGAAGAAGTTTGTTTCTATCAGATAACTCAGATGAATAGGTAAAAAAGAGACTAGCACTAATTTATGTTCTCTAACCTCATAATATACCTCTGGATATACCTCCAGACCACTGAAACTATTATTTTTTCTTAAGTAGACCCATATTTTATAGTATTTCAAAAGGAAACTTCATATTTACTAAACTGTAAATGGATAGCCAAGATTTCTGGTCTTAAAACTTAAGGTAACTATAAAAATAAATATGATTATCATGGTTCTCAGCTGAAGCTGCTTTTTACAAAAAAAAAAAAAAAAAGAGGTGATTAAGTTCTAGAGAGATATTAGAGGCCTACCACTTCTGGACTTTCTGGGATTAGCAGAAAGAAGTAAAAAAAATTGGAAAGGGGGAAGTTTTTATTTTTTAAAACTGCCTTAATATTATTTCATGCTCCGTCTTTCATGCTCCGTCTGTGTCATGTTATATTCTCTCATGTGCTTCTAATATTACATGTGCCACAATTTGGGAATAACTTTTATATCTGTCAATTAACAAAGATTTATTGTTATGAATATGTGAAAACTTTGTAGAAAAATCAGTTGGAAGATATCATTCCTGACTTCAAAGAGTTTACCTTCTAGCTTGGAATATATGGCTTGCACATCGGAGAAGATGGCTCACAGCGTGAAGTTATACATGGTAAATAGCACATGTACCCCCAGCACAGTGTTCAACACTGGCACAGAAACAGGCAAATGGAAAACACAGCAGTCAGGGCACCTGGATGGCTCAGCTGGTTAAGCGTCTGACTTTGACTCAGGTCATGATCTCACGGTTTGTGAGTTCGAGCCCTGTGTCAGGGTCTGTGCTGACAGCTCAGAGCCTGCAGCCTGCTTTGGATTCTGTGTCTCCCTCTCTGTCTGCCCCTCCCCCACTTGTACTGTCTCTCTTTCTCTCAAAAATAAACAGTAAAAAAAATTAAAAAGGAAAAAGCACAGCAGTAATATTCGTACAATACTGAGTGAGGACACATTAACACATTACTTTGGCTCCCCAGCGCAATTGAATTTATTGCCCTTTTCTTTGGTCTTTGTTCATGCACACATACAGAGAATCAGATGAAAAAGGCCCTAGGAAAATTGTCACATTGTCCATGTAAGGATGTGGCTGGAGGCTTTCTTCATCATATTCATGCAGTGCTTTTTGTAAGAATCCACCAAGAACTCCTTATGTGGTTTTAGAGCTAAAATAACTGTGTATCTCATGGATATTGTGAAATGTGTTTGGTAAGTGATGCGATTTTCTTTCCACATTTGGCTGCTAGGAACCTTTGAGTATAATTTGTGGCCTGTTTTATGCTCTTTTCCTTGTTTTTTCTTTTCTTTTACCACATTTTAATTTACATTATCTTGTGTTATCTTCATCCTTATAAAGTAACTTAATTCTTAGAATAGTGCAGGGTATGAATAAATTAAATAAAAGAAAATACCAAGTGAATAATAAAAACAGTAGTTGCAGCAGAAGAAAACTAAGAATATTTCTAATGTCACAGTTTTCCATTTATGCTATTTCAATTAAATAAACAGACTTCTAGTTTTGATTCTGAAAGAATTCTTGCTCAGGTCTGAAATTTGGAAGCGAATCTAGCTTATAGTATCAACAACAGTCACTTCTTTACTTACCCCCCTGTGTGATTTAGAACAAGTTCACCTCTGTGAGGTTTAGTTCTCTCATTTACAAAATGTAGATGAAAATGCCAACTTCATTGTTGTAATGGAGCATTATTGGTTGCTCTAATAGATTAACTTGTATGAGGTAATTGTACAAGTACTTGATAAAGCGCAGCAAAGCACTGGCACATAATCAGAACTAAATAATGAATTGATACAGCTATCACTGTAATGACTTGTTACTTGTTCTCTAAATATGCTCCTAAAGTCTTTGAAATATATACAAGTTTAGGATTAGCCTAGGCCATGCATCTAATTAAATGGTGATCTTGATTAGATAGAGTCAAAGGAGATTTTTAAGAGGAAAGATACTTGCATATATAGATGTTGGTTGAAACCAAATGAGATTTTACCTTAATTTCATAAGTGATTAAAGTAAATGCTGACTTCAGTGAATGAACATTAATCTACAAAACTATGATGCATCTTACCAAGCAGTTTAATTGTCTAAATAAAATAAAGAGATCTTTCTTAGAAATATTTTGCCTGTAGGTGATCCCTGATGAACTCCTGAAGCATTTTAAAGCTGCTTTACATGGGTATAACTGAAAAGTGTTAGGGAGCTTTGCCTCCTTTGTCTACTTCCAAGTTGGCAAACATGAGAAATGAATATTGACTTCTTTTGTCAAGAATCAGTAAGCAAAATTCAGTTCCCAGTTTGTAATAATTTAAAAAATAAGTAACCTTGCCTAAGAAAGTCTCTGGATATTGGCTGCTCAAAAACTGGTAGAAGAGGCTCATTATAGAATAGCTCTATTACCTTGAGTATGTAAATTTTTTTTATGTTTATTTTTGAGAGACAGAGACAGAGCATGAGCAGGGGAGGGGCAGAGGAAGAGGGAGACACAGACTCTGAAGCAGGCTGCAGGCTCTGAGGTGTCAGCACAGAGCCCAATGCAGGGCTTGAACCCACAAACTGTGAGATCATGACCTGAGCCAAAGTCAGACAGTTAACCGACTGAACTGCCCAGGTGCCCCTAAATGTCCCCACTTTTAAAAGTTCATATCCTTTGATTCATCCCATCCTACTCTACTTTGAAGACCTATATGATATCATGTTTATCCCAACATTATTTATAATAGCAAAAAAGGTGGGTAACACCCTAAGTCTCTAACTGATGAAATGGTTAAATAAACTCATGGAATTTTAAAGTGGCCATAGAAAGTGATGTTTATGATATGTTTATAGAAAAAACTCATTATAGAATACTAATGGGAAGAAAAAGAAGAAAATCATTTGTACTTACAATATGAATGCATTATTTTAAAAAGTGGACATCTTTTTATGGCTGAAGATTTTAATGTTTTAAGTTGAGTTGATATAAAGAGAAACAAAGGCTTGACTGAATGAGGCATTTTGATTTTTTTTTTCCTTCACTGGAGGGGAAAGACAAATCTACCAAAGTAACTGGCATTTAAAAATGGCTTTCAAGCTTATTTGATCTAAATAAAAACTGAGAGCTGTCTTTTTCTCTTAAAATTTGCATTTTACATGCCTTGTGGAGACACTGTCATGGAGGTAGCAAGGGAATATCAAACTTGCAAGTGGAGTTATCACTACCAGATAACCAGGGACAGCTGTATAACAGTTTCTGAAGCTGTTTAAAAAAGATGTCTAATGTAGAAGGATATGACTGCCATTCCCTTGGAAAACAGAAAGGAAGGAGAAATATGGTAAAGGAGGAAATCAGCTGTTGGTCCAAAGAAGGATTTATATATTTAAAAAATTCCAATCATTGAAGACACAGTTGCTCTATCACACAAAATTCTGAGGTCTGTTCAGTGTCTACTTCTGTTGGATTAACAATTTGCTTAGCACTATTTTGGGAAAGAATTTCTACAGAGCTGGCATATCTTCAGACTCCAGTGTTTCCTCTCACTAACTTATCAACAGGTGTTGAAAAGCCTATGGCAGAAATATCACATGCCCAGTAAACTCATTTTAATTTCATATTACTGGAAATCTCTCATCATATCTCTCATTTTACTGGAATGTTTTGTTTCTGAAGGATAAAGAAGTAAATAAATTACTATTGATGTGATTACTTTTCTATATAGGCATACATATGAATTTATCAATACCATATGTTTATTTATAACATAAATTTAATATTGGAGGTATGATCACACAATTCAAACCCAAACACATTTAGTAGAGAATTCACTCTCTTTGTAATGAAATATGCTAGCATTGTGATTTTTAAGAAAGCATGTAACAATCTTGGCTTTAACAAAAACCTGTTATATCTGGAAAAATAATATTAAAATTCTTTACAAAGCCACGTCAGGTAAGCTTCCGAAACAACAATCAGATCATTATCAGAGAAAAAGTAAAAAACAAAACAATATAGTATTACATTGCTATACTCTTGACAAATAATTTTCAGGAGTTTAAGCATAAAACAGAATTACAGTGACCTGATGAATGAAGGAATGGTCATCCTCTGTGGTTCTCCATTTAGCAGCCTAATTTAGCATATTCTTCAACCTGAAAAGAATGAATGGCTCCTCACAGTGGATTACCACAGCCTTAACGCTGTGGACCTTATGAAGGTCCTCATACCCAATACCCAAAAATGTTAAAATTACTGGCTCCTTCCAATCAACAGCCACTAAATAATTTGGCATTATTTCAACAGCCTCTCAGCCATAATGCACCTCTACCAGGCTGCCCGTGGGGTACCTCAGCAGTCTTTCCATTGCACCTAGTCTTTGAAGGCAAAGATTAATCTCCCATGAGGAGATTAATTAATTCATTTGAAATGCTCATTCAGGACATGCAAATACCAACAAAGTGGCTTACAAAAAGGGGATGGGCCTTTGCTCCACATGTAGTGCCAGGTCCTGCCACCCAGATGAAATTCTTGAAAAGTATGTGGTGAACTGTGCCATCTCAGGCAATGTCATGACCCAGCTATTGTCCCTCTTAGCACTCAAAATATTAATACAAGTCCAACAACTTTTAGTTCTTTTGGAGTCTGGAGGCAGCATATTCTGTATTTCCTTATTTTATTTAGTCTCACTGATACTTTAACTTGCAAATCAGTCCACCTTCAAAGGGTCCCTTCCAAAAAAATGTTATGAAATCTGTCTAAACTGAAATCAGGAGGCACCCTCATTAAGTATCTTCAGAGACTCCCTACTGTAGATGCTGTAATGACCTCCTCTTATGACTCCCAGAGTCTCTGGGCCACCTGTGATGTCTATACATTTCCATGGATTTCTGATGCAAAATACTGCCCTTCTTCAGTTTTGTACTATACACAATTAGAATTGCATTTACTCACCACATGCTGGGATCTCCTGGAAATAGAGACTTTTATAGACCCTGAGCATATGGCTTTGTGTTCTCAATTGCCCATTATACTTTGGGTCATGGATGCCATACCTCACAAACCTAGATTGGCAACCAAGCCCTCCTTGCTACAGCAAGGAGTCAGACGTGGGCTCTCTGGCATATCCTACTTGTGCAAATCCTCATTATCTCCTTTTCTCAGTCCCTTGCTAGGTGCCATTGTGTTGGAGGAGGTCACCCTTCTCCCAGACATTTTGGCTACCCGGGGAACAAAACTGAGTTAATAGAATTGGGAATTTGTAGGTTTTATAGATGAAATCACCACCACTCTCTGTGATGGAACTCAGTGGGATGCTGCTGCTTTCCCATCTCTTAACCAAGTTTTCCTGATACAACAAGAGACCCACGGGTCAGCAAAATTGGCCAAACTTTAGATAGTCATCTCAGCATGGATGGCCAGAGCAATAATTGGCCCCATTAATACATTTTTACGTATTCTTAAGCGGTGACCTAAGAGTCTCTCCCTTTGATAGAGAACTTTGGAAACCTCTTGCTTCACAGGTACCCCAAATATAAATGAACAGAACAGATATCTCTGCATATACACAATACAACACCTCAGTAGGACATTCTTTATCCATTTGGAGTTCCAGACATTACTGATAGTGACTGAAGGCTCATTTTGCTTCTTAGAAAACAGTGGTGGACTCTTAAAATGAGCATTCATTGGAACTTCCACCTTCCCTATATCCCCTTTGCAATTTAAGTGGTTTCATTCAGGGGTCCAATGAACTCTTCAAAGAGCTCTTAAGTTATGAAGTAGCAAATGGATTTTCCGCTGGGGTCCACTGCCGCAGACATTTATTAAACTAAACTCAAGCCTTCTGGGGACATTCACTGCCTCCATCAGTGCCACACAGATTCCTCACCTGCCTTTGTTGACCATAAACAGGAGCACCTCTACAATTTATTCGGGGCACCTGGGTGGCTCAGTCAGTTAGGCGGCCAGCTTTTGGATTTGGCTCAGGTCATGATCCCCCAGTTTGTAAGTTCCAGCCCTTCATCGAGCTCTGTGCTGACAGTGTGGAGCCTGCTTGAGATTCTCTCTCTCTGCCCTTCCCCTGCTCTCTCCCTCTCTCTCTCAAAATAAACTTAAAAACATAAAATAAAAATTATGTTTTCGATGATCCCCTCTTCATTTGGCTCTCTCCCTCTTGCTCAAGTGCCTACTTTGCTTCCTAGGGAGTCGTTTTTCCCTTTTCTCTAAAAGTCTCAGTTATCACCAAGGCTTAAATCCATGTCAAAGCATTGTATTGTAAGTCCTAAATTTCCATGTGCTGTTGTAGGGGAGGAAAAAATTCTTCTCTACTGTCTTTGGGTCTCTGGCTGGGCCTAAGAATTAAACTGACACAAGACAGATTAACAGGAGAAAAACATACAAATCATATTGAATTTCTACATGTACTTGGGAACCTACACAAGAGAATAAAGACCCAAAGAAGTGACCAGAGCAGGAAGCTTTTATACCTTTTAGACAAACAAACAATAAATATGTGAAGAATTGACAAGATAAAAGTATTTAGGCTACGGGTAGTAAATAGCAAAACAGTAACAAAGTTACTTTATACAGGCTTCCTGGTCCCAAATTCTTTGTGTCTGGTGATAAAGGTATCTTCCTTCCTCCTGGTACTGCAAGATGGGGGAAGTACCTTTCACATGGGAGATTTATCTTTTGCTTTCAGGGAAGAAAGGTATAGGAGAGGAGGTCAGAATGATCTTCTTGTTTCTACTGTGCTCTCAATTCCTTCAACTGACATATTCAGTATGCCAAGGTACCATATTTTGGGGTGTCATGTCCTAAACTCCATCACTATCGTGACTTCTTTGTACCTCCCAGGGCTCCATGAGTTCCTCCCAGGGGAAATCTACTCTCTGGGGGTCATATCTAGTGAGAAGGTTTCCAAACTTAGCCAGTTCCTCTCTCATCCAGAATAACTGCATTTACCTAACAATTTCACTTCCTTGTCAGCCAGCAAAATTATCTAAACATGTAATTGTGTCTTCCCAAGGGCACTAGGGGTCACCCCGTCTCTGGTTGTTACAAAGTCGGCCTCGCACAGTCCCACCTTGTTCACTCTGCTCCCAAGTTCAAGCGCTATTTATGGTCTTACATGGTGTTGCAGGGCTGTGAGTATACATAACTACTAAATTGTGGTTAACCACATCCATCCAGTGTTAGGTGTCATGTATTTGCCCATCCCCATAACTTGAGGGCAAGTGAAAGGAGGCATATCAAAGAGTTGGAGAGTTCTTAAAGGAAAAGGCATACTGCTAACTAGGTAGATTTAATCCAAAAGCAATGAAGAAGTGTTGGAAGTGTTTTAAACAGGAACTTGATGTGCTTGGTTTTACATGCTAATAAATAACCCTGGTAGCAGATTAGAAAATAGAATGGAGGGACACACTGGAGTCTGGAAGGGAATATGTTGTTCCAGTTATCCAGATGAGGAACGGTGTTGCTTGCTCTAGCCTTTGGAAAATGAGAGAGAGAGAGAAGAGATTCTGTAAGTATTAGGAGTTCCAGTTCACTAAGATTTGAGGGAGGTGAAGGTGCAACAATGGTTCCCAGGCTTCTTACCTGAACAGTTGTTAGGTGATAATTCCATCAATTCTGACAGTGAAGGTAGGAAGAGAAATAGATTTGAAGAATACTGTAAGCCAAGAGAAAAGAAGCTCTTTGAAAAAGAGAGATTGGTTAGATATCTCTGTCAGGCATTTCTGAGAGAGAAGTAAATGGATCATAGAGTAAACAAGCACAAGCATTGTTTAGGTTTCTCAATGATTGGATCATTATTGGTGATTTAAAAAAAATTTTTTTAATGTTTTTATTTATTTTTGAGAGAGAGAGAGAGAGAGACGGACAATGTGAGCAGGGGAGGGTCAGAGAGACAAGGAGACACAGAATCTGAAGACAGGCTCCAGGCTCTGGGCTAGCTGTCAGCACAGAGCCTGATGCAGGGCTCGAACCCACGAACTGTGAGATCATGACCTGAGCTGAAGCCAGATGCTTAACCGACTGAGCCTCCCAGGTGCCCCATTATTGGTGATCTTTGACAGAGCTGGTTCAGGGCACATCTGGACTAAAAGGGCCAGAGGATTTGGAAAAGGGGAAAAAGTGTTATAGACAATGAGTGGATCCATCACGTTATTCTGAATAATTCTGCAACTCAAAATCCTTAATTCTGTGAAGTACCTTTTGCCAGAGAAGTTAACGTGTTCACAGGTGGCAGGATTTGGAACACTGACTTCTTGACAGGAGGAAGGAGAGGATTATCCTTATTAGAGATGTTAAAGAAGGATAGATATGAAGATAATAGAACTTTAGACCAGTCAGGTGTTAAGTTCCAATTTTTAAATTTCCTTCCTCAGTTTCATCATCACAAATTTGTAAATAAGTGATGGCTGATGGATGTGAGCAATGTCTACTCTCTCCATCCCTATTTCTTTTTTTTTTTTTTTTAACATTTTTATTTATTATTGAGAGACAGAGAGGGACAGAGCATGAGCATGGGAGGGGCAGAGAGAGGGGGAGACACAGAATGTGAAGCAGGCTCCAGGCTCTGAGCTGTCAGCACGGAGCCCGACAGTCGGGCTGGAGCTGGAACTCACAAACCAGGAAATCATGACATGAGCCGAAGTCAGATGCTTAACCAGCTGAGCCACCCAAGCACCCCTATCCCTATCTTTTTTTTTTTTTTTAACAACTTGACTCTCCAATTTATGACAAGAAAATATGTCATGCACTGCTCTCTCTGTTCTCTCCGTGGAACAGTGTCTGCACATCTTTTCTTTACTTGCCTTGCAGACAAAGCTTCTGGGGCTCCCCATTGTTACTAATACTACCCAACTCCACTGTCACCTCCACTTGCCTCTTCCGAGATTTCCGGTATATTTGCAAAGAGAGGCGAAGTGTTAAAACTCAAATCGGCAGGAGTTTCTGCCTCGACGGGCAGACATTTAGTGAAAATAACATGAAGGCAGAAATAAAAGCGAGCAGGCTGCACGTTCAATTTGATTTTTAATGGTGTTTCTTGGCTCATGAGAGCTCCACATAGAGTTCGCAAAGAACTGTTACCATTACCTTCTCCTAAGAGAACTCCACGTTCAGGTGTTCCTCCCCCCTGTTTGTTTTTGTTTCTGTATAAAGGAGGGTGCAGCAAGACCCACGGTGGAACTTCAGATTCCGCAGTGTTCTATTTCATCTGTTTCTAAACTCTGCCCCTCCTTGACTTTTATCTCTCAGCGGTCCCAGATGTCGCTGCCTCACTCCCGTCTATTTCCTGTCCGAATTCCAATGCCCAGGTTACCGTTTCTGCTATCTCTTAAGGTGCCGAGTGAACGAAGGACGTTCAGACTCACTCCTCTGAAACCCGTCCGATCTACTTCGTGGTGAAGGAAAACGAAACTTAAACGTGCCCGATGTGAGAAATGAAACCAAAACTCCCTTTCCGGGTATAAAAGACTGGCTGCAGCGGCTCTGCGGGTGCGAAGTCCGGCTTCAGGCGCCCTCGAGTTGCCACTCAGAGCTCCTCGCTCCTCGCCGGTGGCGGCCACTTCCTCCGCAGGCGCCCGGCAGCGGCTCCACAGACGCAACAAGTCGGTAACGCGCCCCGTGGGCTGGCGGGGGAGGGGCTCCGGGGCGCGACCGGAGCCGGGGACTGGGGCATGCGGAGCGGGCTCTGAGGCGACGGGGGTCACTAAGGGAGAGACCCGGAGTGGAGATGTCGCGTGCGGTTCCAACTCTCTGGTCCGAGGGGGAGGTGGGCCGGCAGCGGCTCCGGACGCGCCCCGCTGCGCCCCCCGAAAACGGTGGCCGACGGGTCTTCTGTTGGCCCCGGGACGCAAGGCGTTGGGAGAGGCAGAGCAAAGGGACGCCCGCGAGGAGCGCGGGGGCTGGAATCTGAAGCGAAGGACCAGAGTTCAGGCTTTTGAGGGGTCCTCTTCAAAGAAAGGGTGGGTGCTGGGATCTGGGGCCTTGAGGGGAAACTAAGGGAGGTGGGATCTGAGCACCGCTAATATAACCTAGACATTGATAGCAGCAAGCAGCTAGCCTCCCACTCCACGCAGAATCGGGGCGCGACTACAGACTTGCAGACTCAGAATATTCATCTGAGTATTTTACAGGTGATTCCTACGTGCCCCTACATTTCAGTGGCTTCATGCAATAATCATTTATTTTTTCTATAACAGTTAAAAGAATGTATTCATGGTTAAGGGGCATGTATTAGTTTTCTATTGCTGCATAACACAGTACTGCAAATTTAGGGGGTTAAGTCAATAAAAATGTATTATTTTATAAATTTCCATGAATCTGAAGTCTAGACACAGAGTAACTGAATGCTTTCACTCAGCATCTCACCAGACTAAAATGAAGGTGTCTGCTGGAGCTGCCATCTTGTCCAGGCTCTTTCCAGTTGTTGGAAGAATCTAATTCCTTGCAGCTTTGGGATTGAGGATCCCTGTTTTCTTGTTGGCTGTTGGCTGTGTACTCTCGGCCTTTAGATTCCACCCTCAGCTCCTAGCCAGGTGGCCCTCTCAAAACATGGTGGCTTATGTCTTCAAAACTAGCAGGAGAATCTGTCTTCTGGAATGTTGGAGTCTTACATAATGTGGCCTAATCATGGGAAAGACTATCCCATTCAGTTTTCCGGTCCTGCCCACACCCAAGGGGAGGATATTATACAGGGCAGTGCACCAGGGTGCTGGAGTCCTGGAGGCCATCTAGAATTCTGTCCATTGCTGGTCAGCTTTTCTTTTCTCCAGTGTTTCAGGAACTTGACTCTTTGGAACCAGGCCAGTGGTTCCATCATTCCCTGGCCCTTATTCTCTGGATTGAGCTGTCTCTAATAATCTATGATTTCTCTTTTTTCCCATTCCTTTCTCTTCTTTCTTTTAAGGATTGTTTAAATCAGAACCCAAATAAGGTTCTGGCACTACTGTAATAGGATAATATGTCTTTAAACTTGTTATAATCTCTTTAATCCTCTTGTATTTTATTCCTTAATAAATTGGGGTCTTTCCCTCTCCCTTCCCTTCCCTTTCCTTTTTTTTTTTTTTTTTTTTTGCCTTGTAGAGATTCTAATCTTCCTGGTATCATTTAACAGTTTCTTCTATCTTATAAATGTCTTGTCAATTAATTGTTGCTACTAGAGTTTTGATCAAATTCAGGTTAAAAAATTTTTTAGTGGAGTATTTTTCTTTTCTTCTTTTTTTAATGTTTATTTTTGAGAGAGAGAGAGAGAGGGACAGAGTGCGAGCGGGGAAGGGGCAGAGAGAGAGGGAGACACAGAATCTGAAGCAGGCTCCAGGCTCTGAGCTGTCAGCACAGAGCCTGATGTGGAGCTGGAACTCATGAACTGCAAGATGATGACCTGAGCCGAAGTCAGATGCTCAAGCGACTGAGGCACTGAGGTGCCCCTTTGGTGGAGTATTTCAACAATGATGCAGTTCTACATGGAAGTAGATATTTGCCTGTATTTTTATTGTTTTATCACCTACAAATAACAAGCTTTATTAATTCATTAGAAGTTGTAATATAAGTATAAATTAAATTTCCCCATTTATATTATTTGGTAATCCAGTGGTTCAATACTTATATAAGAAAGGCAATTTAACTTCTTGATTCCAGAAACCCTTAATATTTGATATTTTAGATGCTCTCTCTGGACTTTCTGCTATGAAAAATGAGGAACTTAATATACATTCTTTTTTCCCTACTATTCATCCTTTTCTGAACCTCCCAATTTGGTTAATTATATTATTTTTATATTGTAAGGGTTTATCATAGTTTATAGTATTTTTTGACTTTATTTTTTAAAATGTTTTATTTATTTTGAGAGACAGAGAGAAA
Organism: Cryptoprocta ferox; assembly: GCA_028646485.1. Lineage (NCBI taxonomy): Eukaryota > Metazoa > Chordata > Mammalia > Carnivora > Eupleridae > Cryptoprocta > Cryptoprocta ferox. The sequence goes on from CM053567.1 coordinate 56,107,142, forward strand.
GAGAGAAAGAGAGAGAGAGAGAGAGAGAAAGGCAGGGAGAGAGGGAGAGAGAGAATCCCAAGCAGGCTTCATGCTATCAGTGCAGAGGCCGAGAGAGAATCCCAAGCAGGCTTCATGCTATCAGTGCAGAGGCCGACCGGGGCTCTATTCCACAAACTGTGTGATCATGATGGGAGCAAAGATCAAGAGTTGGCCACTTAACTAATTGAGTCACCCAGGTGCCCATTTATGACTTTAATTTTTGTGATTTGTTTATGGTTGAGTTAAAAAATGGAAAACCAACTAAACAAGTTACAAAATTATTTATTATGTTATTCATTGTGGAAGCAATTTATATAGTTGACTTGGAAATGTCATTCTTTATCATTAAGACCACTGTTTGAAATCAATTACTTTTCTAAATTCAAAGCATCATGGATCTTCCTATTTTTCTTTATAGTTTCCTTTAATTTTTCTGGATCATATGTAGTTACACTGTTTCTTGATTGTTTTTCTGCTTGATCTTCCCTCCCACCCCATTTTCTGAACTGTCTCTTAAAATAAAATTATCATTTAGGCTAGGTGGTTGGTGACTTCTTAAATGTCTAGTAATATTGTTTTTCCGCCCTCCTAATGAATTGAATGACTGGATACAGAATTCTAAGTTCAAAATATTTTCTCCTCAGAATTTTGAAAACATTATTTTCTTTTATCAAACATCAAATAATGCTCCTCATTTTATTCATTTCTAACTGTGTGCCAGGTGCAATTTTAATCAACTTGTATGCGTCAGCTCATACATTTAAATAGCTTGAAAACACAGCCAGAGGAGAGTAACATTATTGTCTCTTCCAGTTTTATAGATGAGTAAACTGAGACACAAAGAAAGTAAATAACCTGCCTAAGATAATAAAACTAGACTATGTTTCATTACGAGGATTAAAACCCAGGCCTCTGCCTACAGTGCTCATGCCTTTAACTATTTCACATATGACCTCTCTGACTTCATTTCTTTGTATTACATCCCCATCATTATTCTTGGAGCTCTGCAGTTTGAAGGAGCTGTTTCTAGGTGTGCGTTTCTCTTTTGTCATTATTTCTTCTTAGTACTTGGAAAAACTTTTTGATCTAAAAATGTGTATTTTTTTTTAACTCTGGCCCAGTATTATTGTATGACTTTAAATATTATATATTTGATTATTTTTATCTCTACTCACTTTGGAATCTTAGTTTTCTCCTGGAAGAAACTTGGGATGAATTTAAAACTTTGAAATCTATCCTCTATATTTCTTAGTACTTTTTCTATTTTCCATCTCTGTTTTTTTCTTTTTCTGTTTTTTTAATGTTTATTTATTTTTGAGAGAGAGACAGAACTTGAAAGGGGAAGGGGCAGAGAGAAAGGGAGACAGAATCTGAAACGGGCTCCAGGCTTTGAGCCGTCAGCACAGAGTCCATTATGGGGCTTGAACTCACAAGCCCTGAGATTATGACCTGAGCTGAAATTGGATGCTCAACTGACTGAACCACCCAGGTATGCCTCTTCGTTTTTTTCTTATGCCTTCTAAGAAATTTCCTGGATTTCTTTCCCATTTCTAACTTGAGATTTCAGCATGTCCATTTTATTGTCCTGCACAAGAGTTTTTTCCTGAAATTATATATTTTTATGAGCATTTACTTTTATTTTTTCTGTAGCAGCCTGTTATTATTGTATTAGATAATATTGTGATTATTGAGGGGCACCTAGGTGGCTCAGTCGGTTAAGCGTCCGACTTCGGCTTAGGTCATGATCTCAGGTTCTGGGTTCGAGCCCCGCGTCGGGCCCTGTGCTGACAGCTCAGAGCCTGGAGCCTGCTTCGGATTCTGTGTCTCCCTCTCTGCCCCTCCCCCACTCATGCTCTGTTGCTCTCAATAATAAATTTTAAAAAAACATTAAAAAATTAAAAAACTATTGTGATTATTGAGAATGCTAACTCAAACTTTTTAAAGGACTGTTCTGGCCTTGAATCATATTTATTCATCCAGCTTCTTTAAAAAAATTTTTTTTAATGTTTATTTATTTTGAGGGAGAGAGAAACAGAGTGCGAGCAGGGGAGGGGCAGAGAGAGAGAGGGGGATACAGAATCTGAAGAAGGCTCCAGGCTTAAAGCTGTTAGCACAGTGCCCAAAGCAGCCTTCGAACTCACCGCGGGATCATGAGTTGAGCTGAAGTTGGATGCTTAACCGGCTGAGCTTCCCAGGTGCCCGGATCCAGCTTCTTCTTAATACCCCTCAAATGTCTAATAATTCATATTTTTAAATATACATTTATTCAGTGGTTATTATGGTGGGTAGCTGGTTTCACGTTCCCTAGGATGTCTCTTCCTTAAATGAGAAAGAGCTGGGTATAGTGATGTAAAATCTGTGTAAGTCTGGCATGAGTTCAGGGTGAAGTTTAATAGGAAAAGTTTCCTTTATGATATATGAGAGGAGGTAGGCAGGCAGGCTATGGAAACCCTTAATTGTCTAATTGAGAAGGATTTTATTCTGCCACCATGGCTCTTGTTATAAAGTTGTAGTGTACATATATCTCATTAGTAATTGAGTCATTTAATTTAAAAATGATGTTATTTCTTTCAGTTTATGTGTATTATATTTTCAAATGATGTTAAGACTTATTAATTTGTTTGGAGCTAACTACTTAATAAGTAAACTATTGGGTATTTATTTTGTCCTAGGAGTACCATAAGAAAAATTCTTGAGACATTAAGAACATCTGGGAACCTATGAATTACCTTATTTCATCTTATTTCATTCCATCTGACTCTACCTTTTCTGGATCTCTCCCTTCTGTAAGATATTTGGGGTTAATTTTCTCCTGTTTACTCAGTTCTTATGGAATCATCTTTTATGTCTGAGTTTGGTACAGTTTGGAGAACTGAAGGAAGAAAGTAGGGTTAATGTGCAATTAGTGAGGTTGGGAATTGCATGAATTGGATAGCAGAGAGTTTTTGGGAAATTCTCTAAACTTCTTCCCCGGGCAAAAGCCCCTTATAATGTGGGCTATGCCTACTTTTCCTATCTCATTTCCAATCAAATCATTCTGTTTTATGCCATGTGGAACAACCTGTGGAATCAAACTTGTCATGTGGTTTCACCTCTCTGTGCATTAAACCAGTACTATTTTGGTCTCTGAAATGTGATCCTCTGTGTCTCTTACCTTCTCCAAGATGCTTCTATAATTCTTTCTCATCTTTTAAATGTGTCCTCAAAACACAAGAGCCTGAATAACACTCCAGTTGATTGAAGAACTGTTTCAATTCTCTAATGGCTTCCAATACCATTTCTGCTAGGTCAGTAAGCACATTACACTTTTTTATTTAATTCTCTTTAAACCCTTACCAGACTGTGAGGGGAGAGGACCATGTTTTATGCATATTTGCGTATGTTGCAGCAAGTGCAGTGCTTGGTGAGGAGTAGATGCTTTATATATCTGAAAAAAGGGAGAATAACTAGGTAGGCGAGAGACCATGCTTTTGCCTGTCTCCATTAAGTGTTTCCTAAACATTCCATTCCAACCCACAGTAATTTCTTCTTTCTTCACGTTTACTCATTTTTTCAGTCATGAACTTCCATGCATTGTTGTTTTAATATTTAATATCAATGTGTGCCTCACCATTATGTTCTTTTATGGCATATAATATGAATATCTATCTATCCATCTATCATCTATCTATCATCTATCTACCAAGTTTCACTGCCCTAACACACTATATGGCATGTTTGAAGAATGTCTCAATATTTGGTTTTTGTGACAGAATGCTCAAGTGCATTTTCTTCTGCCTCCTTGACAGTTCTTTATCTGTTACCTTTGCAGACTTTTCCTCTTCTCTGTTGGCATTTATTAAATATTAGTGATCTGCAAAAATGGATTTTCAGTCCTTTCTTCTTCTTCCATGATACTGTGTATCTCTCTGTCCAAGCAAGCTCATCTACATCAATAGCCTCATTTACAATACTATTCAAATTACTCACATATTCAGGTCTAGCCCAGACCTTGTGTTTGATCTCTAGACCTACATATTTAATTACTCATGTGGCATGTCCTATAGTGGGTCTTGAAATCAAGTCAAACTCAGAGTGACCACAAATGAACCCATGATCTTTCCTTGAAATGGAGGCTTATTCCAAGGTATCCTACTCAGAGAATAGCCTAGTCCTCCTTCCTGTTGCATCAGGTAGAATCCTAAAATCATCCTTGACAACCTTAACTCTTCCCTCTTCTCCATCCATATCAGATCCATTACCAAATTATGTTAAATTCACCTAAATATTTAATATCCATAGGTGCCCCAAACCACCATCAAACTATATTACATCAAACTACTCTCGTTACCCTTCTGAATCATGGTTTTCTCTCTGCTTTGCTAATAGGAACTTTGCTCCCATCTTATCTATTCTCTCTACTGTAGCCAGAGTAATCTTTCAAAATGTAAAGCCACTCATAACACTACCTGCTTAAAATCCATCAATGGATTTTAGGAAGAAAACATGCCCTCAAAGGCTCTGCATGCTCTTATATTTCTGTAACCCTCTAGTACAGCCACCTTTCCCGTCACTCTCTCCATTCCAACCTGGCTGGCTTCTATTCTGGATCTAGTACCATCCACACTCATTCATGACACAAGACTTCTGTACATGGTATTTTCTGCTACTCTCCCTCCACCCCCATCCCTTTATTTAATTAATTCTTGTTTCATCCTTCAGAAATCAGCTCAAGCATTACTTCGTTAGGGATGCTTCCTCTATCTTCTTTGACTTTGTCACAGGTAAATTTTCCCTTGTTCATGCGATTATCTGATTAATATTTGTCTTTCCTGATGGATTTTAAGCTCCATGAGACCTAACAGCATGTTGCCTTTTGTTCATATATTTCCACTGCCTGATGTTTTGCTTAACACACAGTAGTAATTCAATACTATTTGTTGATGGAATAAATGAATTTCTAATTTTTCTTCTTTTTTTTGTAGGTCTGTCATTTTCATTAATCATTGCCACTTAGAGGTACCAACATAAAGGAAATTTGCTATATTTAATGTTTTCCAGTTCAGGTTCGAGGTCCAGATAGCAGCAAGAATGGGTAATTTTCAGTTTAAAATATTTATAAATATAAAATAATGATTTTTTAAGCTATATGGATTTAATGGAATGACAATAACTATTGTTATTTCTTCTTTTCAAATAATAAGTAAATGATTTATTTTTTTAGGTTTAGAGGAACACATGATGCTTTTAGAAAAAATGTCACAGTTAATTATGAGTGCATTGCCCAAAGCTGAGTGAGTATTGTAATAAATAATGACTTCACTCCTATGTGGAATTTAAGAAACAAAGCAAATGAACATAGGGGAAGGAAAAGAAAAATAAGATAAAAAGAGAGTGAGGCAAACCATAAGAGATTCTTAGATACAGAGAACAAACTGAGGGTTTCTGGAGGGGAGGTGGGTGGGAGAATGGGCTAAATGGAGGCATTAAGGCATTAATGGGCATTAAGGAGGGCACTTTTGTGAGCACTGGGTGTCATATGTAAGAGATGAATCATGGGGTTCTACTCCTGAAACCAATACTACACTGTATGTTAACTAACTTGAATTTAAATAAATAAATTAAAAAGAGAGAGATGTACAATTTGATACCATATTTCCTGTATATCTATTTGACATTAAAGTAATGTCTACCTATCTCAGTATATATATTATAGTATATTATATATATAATTACATATGCACGTGCATATATAAATATACATATGATTGTTTAACATAGAACTTTTAGAGCTGTTTGATAGTGGATAGAAACAGTTTTCTCTTGCATTATTTGTACACAGCTATCAATGAACCTGTTGCTTTATAAAGCAATAGTATTAATTTAGCAGGAAGGAAATTTAATACAGGTCTGTATTCAGAATAGAGGTGTTAAATTCCCACTTCCAATCAAGATTCTGCCATGTGGTCTTCTATCATTTGCTCTGTCTTTTTGAGCCTCACTTTCTAGATCTATAGAATGGGAATGATCCCGCCTTCTTCCTATGAAGGATAGTCATACATATGGATATATTTGAAAAGTCTTAGCCTAGAGCCTGACATAAAATATTTACTTGGCAAATTTGCCTATTGATGATAGTGATCATGGGATAATAATAACAATGCTACTGTCTTTTGGGGGCCTTATTTAATCAATATGTAATTTTTGTTTTAACTGTTTTCATTTTAGATATTCCAGCTTATTCAATGATTTTGTTGAATCTGAATTTTTTCTGATTGATGGAGATTCACTACTTGCTACATGCATATGTGAGAAATCCTTAAAGCAGGGGCAAGAGCTCCACTTCTTTTATGTAGTTGAATACTATCTGATGGATCTTATCAGTAAAGGAGGACAATTTGCCATAGTTTTCTTCAAGGTAACATGTGATTTGAGACCTAAAACTAAAATTCCTTCCTATTTTATATTTTGTTCTTATTACAAAGTTAAATATATCTATAAGAATTCATAAAGTTTAAAGGGAAGTACAGAAAAGATACCCATGGTCCAAGTATTCAGAAATTACCACATTTAAGATTATATTTTATTTGCGGTAATTAAACTTTATATAAGGACACACAAGATCATGAAGGAGGATAAGTAATCTCAACAGAAGCACAGTTGATCTCTGGATTCTACTTTTCCAACTATGATAACGCTTCTGTCTTCAGAACTCTACAGTCAATTTATTTGAGCCCAGAAAAGTGTCAAACTTACTAATACTGCTTCGTTTATTATTTGTTCCATAGTAAATACCTCCAAAGGAAAGTATTTGGTCTTCCTTTTCTGATTAGGACTATAATTAATAAAATATTAGCAGTTTAAAATACAGATGGGTATAACCACGACCACCCCTTCCTTCTGGGCTTCAGGCAGAGCCCTGAAGGTAACCAAGGTAGTTACCCACAAGGGTTTTGGTGTGTGTCTGTTCAGACATTTTGCAACCAACACTATTGTTAGATTTTTAAACATTGCCGACTTCTTGCAAGAAATGTTTTGAGTAAAGAGCCAGGATTCTAACCTAATGTTTACAGTCTAGTTACTGCACTAATTCTGATCTGTTGAGAAAAACCTCTGCTGCATCAGAAGAATCACACTAAACCGGGATTGTCCTCTCAAAGTGATTCACCTCAGCTTCCTGTTCTGGATAATTTATATCCACCGTTTGCTCTTGCATGTTTTTTCCTCTCCTTTTTCATTTTGATGTGAGATTGGAGAGGAAAAGAATTAGAATACAAAGGGAAATTATGATAAACCCTGAGCATTATGTGCCTGCTTAAAGGGGACGCCTGTATTTAAATCCAAATTGTGATTTATGGCATGCATTTGTTAAATGACAGTGAAGGTCTGACTATAAAGCAGAAGAAAACTGTATTGGAACCTCTTCCTTTAGTGACTTTAATGATATGTGTAAACCAACTAAATAATAATTTCAAAATAATATACTTTATCTCATTCCTATAGGATGCTGAGTATGCATATTTCAGCTTTCCTGAACTTCTTCCTTTGAGAACTGCTTTAATTCTTCATCTTCAGCATAATACCACCATTAATGTTCAAACAGAATTTTCTGGATGCTTATCACAAGGATGGGAAAGTTTCTTAGAAGACACTTATCCATATTACCTGATAGTTGCAGATGACGGCCTGAACCATCTACAAACACACCTTTTCAACTTTTTAATTATTCACTCTTGGGCAATGAAAGTCAATGTTGTGCTTTCCTCAGGGCAAATGTCCAATATTCTTCGACTTTATGCATACCTTATGCCAAGCATGTACAAGAACCAAACTTTTTTCAAAGAGGTAATTGATATCTAAAGACAAATTTCTTCTAGAATTTTACAGAATTTTCCAAATTACTTGATTTAGTTTTATTTCTAACACTTCTATGGAAATTATCATAGGTTTCACAGAGAGGTAGAGAAAATTAACAATAATGATAATACAAATGCAGTCATATGTTCAGAACTTGTAATAACAACAGTGATTGGTACTTCTCATGAGTCATTTTTGAAAACTTTCCAACAGCCCTTTAGTTAGGTATTAGTATGATCTGTGTTTTGCAAATGAGGAAATAGAAACTCAAATAAGTAATTTGCTCATTATCAATAGTAAATGAATAATAGAGCATGGTTTGAAAAGGAGCAGTCTGACTCCAGCCCTTATGTGTGTAACTACATTGTGGTATTACTGTCTCCAAGTTAATGAAGGTCAAAAATGCATTCAATTTGGAGGTAAAAATTTATGCCTCTGTTTCTGAGACATACTAGTGAAATGATTGTCAATACGGTAGTTTTAATGATAAAATAATGCAGAAGGGTGATGAGGAAGGAAAATTAGTGAAATGCTTATTTCATAATACTAATTAATAGAATTTTCAGAGAATTGCTTGATCTTATTGTTTTGCTGTATTGGTGTATTTGACAATTATTGCATTGAAATTTTGGGAGTTAAAAATGCATACTGATTTTATAAATGAATCTAGTTTCTGTTTAATTTTCACTACTTATATCCTAAATATGAAGATATTAATTCTGTATTTCTCATCAAAATAATTTGTGAGTCAATTAACATTTTTTACTCTTTGAGAATAGTGTCATACCCCTTCTGGTATTTGGAAACATCCAGATGGTTGTCATGAAATCTGATAAGATAGTTTGTTTTGCTATAGTTAGAATCCCAGTCATAAAACTGTTTCCAACTCTAGTTGCCTGCTGTGAGTAGTATCATCCCTGAAGTTGATTTTTGTATTGGGAAGAAGTTCTGTAATCAATTGATCTCATTTATTCTGTTAGAACAACTTATGAGTCTGAGTTTGAAGAGTGCTCTACAAACATTGTTCTCAATCTCTCCTTAAGAAGATTTTTTTAGGGTCACTTGGGTGGCTCAGTTGGTGGAGCGACAGACTTTGGCTCAGATCATGATCTCACAGTTTGTGAGTTCGAGCCCCACATTAGGCTCTGTGCTGACAGCTCAGAGCCTGGAGCCTGCTTTGGATTCTGTGTCTCCCTTTCTCTGTCCCTCCCCTGCTCACACTCTGTCTCTGTCTCTCTCCCAAATATAAATAAACATTAAAAGATTTTTTAAAAGATTTTTTTAAATGTTAGATTTTGTTTCTGGAATATATGTTTCCTAGTTTATTGAGTACTCATTTTAAAGAGGTTATTTCGCTTATCTGTTTGAGGACTATATGAAATGCAAATAAAAATGCAGTGTAGTAAGTGATGAACCACTGAATTCTATCTGGAACCAGTATTGCACTGTATATTAAGTAACTAAAATATAATATTAAAAAAAATCAATGTATGCTGTACTGGTTGTTACTGGATGATAGGTACCTGAGGGGAGATTATGCTATTCCTTATTTACATGTATGTTTGAAACTTTTCAAAATAAAATAGAATATATTAAATGGGCACACTTCTTTTTTTTTGAGATGTTGGAAATGTTCTAAAATGATTATGGTGATGGTTACACAACTCTGTAACTTTACCTAAAGCCATTGAATTGTCCCCTCTAAGTGAATTTTATGTTACGCTAATTATTCTTTTTATAAAGTTGTTAAAAAAATAAAATACACTAAATTCCCAGACAGAAATTAATTCAGCAAAGACAAAATAGTGCTGCTTGACAGACTTTAAAAGCATCGTTGATGACCTGTAATTACGTTAGTGTAATTTTTTTAACTTGGAAGTATATTTTCGCAATTATATCTTCAACATGTGATTTCCTGTAGTTGGAAACTGATTAGATATTTTATTTATGACAGTTTATGTGACTTGCTTTTCTTTTACAGAATAAAATGAAGATTAAGAATGCTTATAAAATCCTGATTAAACAATTGCAAGAATGTAGAACTTCAGCACTAGAATCTCTTTTTGGAAATTTAAAATGGAAAAATATCATGGAAGAGGTACTGAAACTTTTTAAAAAACTTTTTATTTGAACTAATTTTTTAATTATAAAAAAAAGTTGCAAAAATAGCACTGAGTTCCTATAGACTTCTCACTCAGCTTCCCCTAATGTTAGCATCTTATGTAACTGTGGTACATTTTTCAAAACCAGGAAATTAACATCAATATAATACTATTAACTAAGCTTCAGACATTATTTGAGTTTCACTTACTTTTCCATGAATGTCCTTTTTCGGTTCCAAGATTCTGTCTAGGGTCCCACATCCATTTAGTTATTTCTCTCTAGTCTCCTCCAATCTGTAGTAGTTTCTCAGTGTTTCCTTATCTTTCATGACTTTGATATTTTGAAAAGTATTGATCAGTTATTTTTTTAAATATCCCTCAGTTTGGTCTTGCCTAATGTTTTCTCATGCTAGGAAGGATGTTATGTATTTTGGCAAGAAGGCCAGTGAATTGGTGTTGTGCGCAGTGTATCAAAGGGTTCATGATGTCTTAACACTGGTTAGGCTGGTGCCTGCCAGCCTTCTCCACCATAAAGTTACTATCTTTCCTGACTATGAAAATCCTCTTTCTTCTCAGCCTTATGCTGATTACTTTTAGAATCCATCAGTTGCAACAGTTATTGCTGATCTCTTTGCCTAATGGTTATTTTCTATTTCACTTTTTCTTTCTACTTTTGTTAACTAGAATTCTACTGCAAAGGAGAGATTCTGTATCTGTGTCCTTTACTTGTTTATTTATTTATATCAGTATGGACTAATAGATATTTTATATCATAGATAAAAGTCCAGTTGTTTTTGTGCCCAAATTGTTCTAGGTTTGCACATTAGAAGCTCCTTCAGGTTTGCACCTGTGTTCTTTTGCAAGACCCACCCCTCCCTATCTTTTTTTCTCTTCTAAAACCACTTTATTGAGTTATTATGATATGCATTGTGGTGATGGTTACACGGATGTATATTTATCTTCAAACTCATCAAGCCTGGTCTTTCTGAGAACTGTTTTACTTTTTGAAACCACAAGATGGACTGTTCTCATCTTGTATTTTCTCTGCCTCACTAGAGAAATCAACTACTTCTCTAAGCAGTTCTGGTTGCTTTTAGTGGAAAGTAACATTTAGAAGCCAAGATCTGGGAATTATGTTTGTTCATTTCCCTGGGATGTCATTACTATGAGGACTTTTCAGAAGACACAGCTAGGAAATATATGTATGCATGCTAAGCCATGCATACACACATATCTATTTTATCTATCTATCTATCTATCTATCATCTATCTTAAATATCATGCTTTCACACCAATGACTTTTATTCTAATCCAACTTCATATCCTTCATTTTACCTCTCCCATTTCTTTATTTGTAATTTCTTTCTCCAACTGTGAGAAATTCAGCTCTCTCATTACATGCAATGTATTTACTTATTTTTCATCAATTCTAGTATATACATAAAGTAGTTTTAGAATTGGTAACCATATCAGGATTTTTGTGCAGTTCTTTTTAGCCTTAGTCATAGAATATGTTAAAATACTGTTCTGCATATTTGTTTAGGTTAGTTCTTTTCTTGCATACCCCATTCAGTTTGGTTATATTATTCATTATTAATACAGTTAGTTTCGTTGGTTAATATTTGTATTTCATTTTGGGTATCTCCCACCCATATTCAGATTTTTAAATTAAAAAAATTTTTGTAATGTTTATTTTTGAGAGAGAGAGAGAGAGAGAGAGCATGAGCAGGAGAGGGGCAGAGAAAGAGGGAGACACAGAATCTGAAGCAGGCTCCAGGCTCTGAGCTGTCAGCACAGAGCCCGACACGGGGCTTGAACTTACAAACTGTGAGATCATGACTGAGCAGAAGTCAGATGCTCAACCAACTGAGCCTCTTACGTACCCGAACCATATCCAGATTTTAAAAAATTACCTGTTTATTTTGGAGGGTATGTGAAAGGTGTATGAAATATACTTATGATTCTAAGTATCAGAGATATACAAAAGGATATACTCTAAGAAGTGGCACTTTACTTTCATCCCTGCTACTCTGATCCCATTCTCTACGGTTCACCACTTTCCCAAATACTTTCTGTAGGTAACTTGTCTCTTTAGTGTCACGTTTATCCTTCTGGTATTTCTTTCTTTCTTTTCTTTCCTTTTTTAGAATTTATTTATTTATTTATTGTTGCACAAATAGCAGACGTGTGTGTATTTTCTTATATCCTCTTCTTTCTTAAATAAAGGATTGCATAATGTAGATATTCTTCAGTAACTTTCTTTTCACACTTAGCATGTTCTAGAAATCATTTTAAAGCAATTTTTAAAAATCTTTCTCATTATGTTATCTAGCAGCATAGCACTTCCTCATGTGGATGTACTATAATTTATTTAACCAATTTCCTACTATAGAATTTGTATTTATTTATATTTAAATATATTTTATATATTTAAATTTATATTCATACAAATATAAATGCTATAATGAATAATAATATATGTGTGCAATTTTGTATTATTGGAGGTATATCCTCAGAGTTGATTTTAAAAATGGGATTGAGGAGTCAAAGGGTAAGCATATATGTTGCTTACTTAGGTTTTATCAACTGTCTTTCTAGAAGGATTGTATCATTTTTTTGGTCTTTCAATTTTTAAGTGTTCTCTCTATATTACAGACATGAGCACTCTCATCTTAAAATTTCATTTATTGTTTTCAACAGAAATATTTGTAGTTTTATGTAATCATATCTATCTTTGTATGATTTCTTCTGGTAAGATCACTTATGAATAAACATTTTTTTAGATGTCATGACATTTAATTTTCTTCTTTGACAGGCATGTGAAACTATTTTTCTGCTTAAGCAACTCTGGCCAGAAGGATCTGACATTCGGCGTGTTCTTTGTGTTACTTCATGCTCATTGTCTTTGAGAATGTACCATGACTTTTTAGAAAACAGAAAGAAGACTATCTCTCATGAGAACACTAACATCCAAGAGGTGTGATTGTTATAACTTTACTGTGAAACACCACTTCTCTGTACTTCTGAAGTTTTATTGATTTCTATCTGCCTTTTCTTCCATTTGGTATTTTATTTATTTCCCTAATTTATTTATATAAATTTCCCCCCAAAGAGGGAAAACCTGGAATTTGTTTATAGGAAATATCTATTATATTGTTATATGATCTAGTGTTTTACTCTACAGATGTTTCCCTTTAGTGTACCTTTAAGTGACATTTGTTCAATCATCCAGAAGAAGGGAGAATAAGAAGGGCAATTAGACCTCGGTGAGAGCTTACATTATAATGTCCTGGGCTCTATGCCTTGTGCCTTTATATACTCACAACAGCATTTCAAGGGAGGTATTGTTATTCCCATTTCATATATGGGAACACTTGAGGTTCAAATAGTCCAGGAAACACTCCTTAATTAAATATCAGTGTGAACTGAACCCATGTCTGTTTTGTTCAAGTTCCATAATACCAAGCTGTCTTTAGAAAGAACATTCTCATTGTAGTGTCTTAGTGCCATCTTTGCTAGAGAAATACTAAAGGTCTTAAACTTTTTTAAAATTTTATTTTAATTTATTAAATTAAAAAATATTTATTTTTGAGAGAGAGAGAGAGAGAGAGAGCGCGCGCAAGCAAGGGAGAGACAGAGAGAGAGGGAAACATAGAATCTGAAGCAGGCTCCAGGCTCTGAGTTGTCAGCACAGAGCCCAACGTGGGGCTTGAACTCATGAACTGTGAGATCATGACCTGAGCCAAAGTTGGATGCTTAACCAACTGAGCCACCCAGGTGCCCCCTAAGGGTGTTAAACTTCTTTATGGTTGATAGAGTCCCTTAAGAATCTGCTGGCCAGTATGGATTTGCTCTCCAGTATACAGTCCTCCATATATATATATATATATATGTACATATGCACATGTACAGACACACATGAGTACACACATTATTTTGTATACAACCTGACTGCAGGGGCATTCTTGCTTGAAGGTATTTATTAAAGACAAACCAAGCATTTTGTAGCTGTTTTGTACACTCTCAAAAAATGAACAGGGCTTATAACATTTTACCTAGCATCCTTTATATTCGGTTTGCCAATATCTACTTGATTATATTTTTAGTAAAATATTTTTTACATGATTAGGCATGACATTTTATTTTTTTTAAACTTTTTTTTAATGTTTTATTTATTTTTGAGAGAGAGAGAAAGACAGCATGAGCAGGGGAGAGGCAGAGAGAGAGGGAGACACAGAATCTGAAGACAGGCTCCAGGCTCTGAGCTAGCTGTCAGCACAGAGCCTGATGCGGGGCTCGAACCCATGAACTGTGAGATCATGACCTGAGCCGAAGTCGGACGCCCAACCAACTGAACCACCCAGGCGCCCCTAGGCATGACATTTTAGATTATTATCACAAACATGATACCAAACTGAATGTATCTCTTTGGAACTTCTCTAACTATGAGACCCTCTATTTGGCCTTCTGGAGGCACTCTGAAAGAAGCCTTAGTTTTGCTTTACTGGCAACCCTGCAAACATTTGAAGATGACTTGGAGGTCCTTGTCCCATTATGTTAAATATGCCCATTTCTTCACACTTTTCCTTCTAATTGGGTAAGTTTTTTAGATGTGTTCTGGTTTATTCACTGTGGTAATGTACAGTGTAACTTTTAAAGTATGATGCCTTAGGGGCACCTAGGTGGCTCAGTCGGTTGAGCGTCAGACTTTGGCTCAGGTCATGATCTCAAGATTCATGAGTTCAAGCCCCACGTTGGGCTCTGTGCTGACAGCTCAGAGCCTGGAGCCTGCTTCTGATTCTGTGTCTCCCTCTCTCTCTCTGACCCTCCTCACTTGCTCTGTCTCTCTTTCTCTCTCTCTCAAAAATAAATAAAAACATTACAAAAAATTAAAGTATGACTCTTTAAATAGAATAGGGCATTTAAAGTATGGCTCCATCAGTGCAAAGTTTTGTGGGATCATTAGTTGCTGGGTCAGCTCGCCTAAAGTAAGGCTTAACTACAAATACTAAAGAATGCTTTATGTAAACTGCTCTTGAGCTGGCAATTCCCCCCATCCCCTTACCTGACTTCTGTATTTTATATGCAGTCAAATTTATGTACAAAACCATAGAGTTAAGAATGTAATAAAATGTGATTCCTACACAGGAAAATGTGGCTGCCGACCTTCGTGGTGCTACATGCATTTCATAGTCAGCCGGTGTCTATTTTGCCTTCTTTATTTTATTCAGGTGGAAAGTAATTGCTTAAACATGCAAGAGATGGAAGATTTGTGTAAACTGCATTGTCTCAGCGTGGTTTTTCTACTCCACTTGCCTCTTTCTCAAAGGACCTGTGCTAGATTTATCACTTCCCATTGGACTAAGAACATTCAGACTTTCTTAAAAATGGTAAATGTGCTCTGTATCAGTTTGTTTACTTTTTGTTTCAATTGTTTGATACAAACAAACCACAGTCACCTTCCAAACAGATTTAAAAGGGAATAATATCAGCCCTTTGGGGACCTTAAAGGTTTAATGGCCTAAGTCAGTTTCTTGCTAATATCAACAACTCTGTTTGGTAGTAATAACACACAGTATGCTCTACATCCAATCTAAGGAAAAAACTCCCTATTTTCCTTCTTCTAATTTCTGTCAAGATCAGGTTTTTGTGTTATTAATTATATGAGATTGGTAACCATTGTATTCTGCTCTTGAGAGGAGTTAAAGATATAAATGTAATAGTTATTTTTGTCCATTATAGATATTACTTAAAGAACATTTGTAGACTTTAGGAAAATAGCAAAAACAAAAGAAAAACTTACCCAGTTACCCATTGTTCAAGTCAATAACTATTAATATTTTGATTTATTCTCTTAATTTTAAATGAATAAATCTTTCTGTTATTATTTGTTATTGTTTGAGACATTGGAATGAATATATATATTCATATTTATATATGACATTTTCTTTTCATATATTTTTAAAAGTTTTCTTTCATACTCTTGGTTAGCAATTTTTACTGGCTACTATTTTTTTTAATGGATGTACCATGGTTTACTCACCCATTCTTTTTTTAAATGTTTTTTAAAATTTGTTTTTGAGAGAGAGAGACAGCATGAGCAGGGGAGGGTCAGAGAGACAGGGAGATACAGAATCTGAAGCAGGCTCCAGGCTCTGAGCTGTCGGCACAGAGCCTGACGCGGGGCTCGAACCCATGAACCGTGAGATCATTACCTGAGCCGAAACCGGACGCTCAACTGACTGAGCCACCCAGGCGCTCCCTCACACATTCTTATATTGTGGAATATTAAGAGGGTTTTAATTATTATATTATAAATGATGCTATTCTCCTGGTTTTTTTAGTGTAAGCCTTTTCCTATGATTTGGGGATGTTGACTTAGACTTCATGCCCAGAAGTGGGATTAGTGGATCAATCTAAATGGGAAATTTTTAAAGAATCTTGACACTTACAGTCAAAATGTTCAAGAAAAATATTTTAGAACCAATCAATTAGTAAGCCAAAAATATTTATATAATTCATATGCATTGCATGAATCACTGGGGATACAATGAGAAAAATAAGAATATATTTACCCACCTCACCCCACCATTGTAATAGAACTACATATAGTTTTTGGACAGATACTGAATTTTTTAAAGTTACTATTAAGGAGGAACTACAGGATACTTTAGAATCTGATGATAAAAAGTCTCAATTCAGTTATAAAAGGATGGCTTCTTTTTTTTTTTTTTTTT
>CM053567.1:56124337-56177232 GCA_028646485.1 Cryptoprocta ferox
TTAACTCATCACAGCTATTTTGAATGTCCCTAGTCTTTGTATCAATAGCTTCTCTGATGACTTCCATACTTTTTTCAAGCCCAGTGATTAATTTTATGACAGTTGTTCTAAATTCTTGCTCAGTTATGTTGCTTATATCTGTTTTGAGCAGTTCTGTTGCTGTGACTTCGTCCTGGAATTTCTTTAGAGGAGAGTTCTTCCGTTTCATCATTTTGGCTAGCTTTCTGTCTCTTGTCAGTTTTAAAAGCTCGTGATGCACTCTGAACCTGTTAGTATTGCTATATTAAAGGAGGCTTATTGACAGTCCAGGGCGTGTCTGTTCAGGAAGTGTTCTTTTAATGGTGTCTCTCAGTTTCTCTTGTTGTGCCTTTGGTTATTTTATTTCCCTACTCAGTGATATTTGGGACTCCCCACCATGTGTACTTTGGCTTGTTTCTTGAGATAGCCCTGTAATGGAAAACAGACAGACAAACACACAGGGAAGAAAACACGCCAACCCACAGATAAATCATACAAACAAGCAAACCAAAAGGGGAAAGAAAAGAAAAGGAAGAAAAGAAAAGAAAAAAGGAAAAAAAAAAGAAAGGGGAGACAAAAACAACAAAAGACAAAGGACAGTCTAAAGCGTAAATCCAGTGGAGGAGAGAGATAAGAATGAGATAAGGGAATTTATATCTGATTAGCAAGAAACGATCTAATCACAGCAGTGCATCAGTGTTGGTCTTTCCTGGGCTGGGGGTCGGGGGGGGGGAGGAGAAAAGGAAAAATAAAAAATAAAAAATAAAAAAAGGCAGCTCTCCAGCACAGAAGGGTGTGGTTTGGTGTAGGTCGGTCTTGCCCCCACTGCAGGTCCCGCCTGCTCATCCCCAAGGCCCCACCTTGGTGGTTGAGGGGAGAAGAATGACAGCGCCCCAATCCTTTCTTGAACCAAGCATTGCAAGCCACTCTTTTGGGTCCGATCTCCCTGTGCCATAGGTGGGTCAAGTTGTATTTTCCAAGCCCTGCCTCGTTTCCAAATCCTAGTCCACGCACTTTAATGCTACCGCCTAAGATGAGATGTACTCCTGTAGCCTGGTGGCTTCCTAGCTGGGATTGAGTAGGGGGTGTTGGGGAGCAGTTTTCTCCTGGCTCCACCTGGAATTGGCATGCCAAGCCCAAGGAAAATGCACCAGCTAAAGGGGACAGATTTCTCTCCCCGTGCCCAGAGGTTATAGATGGCGTGATAGGATCCCTCTCCATCCCAGGCCGAGTTTTTCTTCTCTAGAGACAGCTCTATGAGCATGTTCAGCCTCTCTTTCTCTTCCCCTCATCTCTCCCTGGCTCTGTGCGCTCTCTGCGACTCTGTGCTGGGGTGGGGAGTTCCCTCCCCTCTGAGCCTCCGGGCCCAGCCCGTTTTTATTTCCCCAGTTCGCACTCACTCAGGCACCTATGAGGCTGTCTTCTTTGTGGACTCTGTTTTCCTCCCACTCTTGTAGATCAGAGTATTGTGGCTTCAGTCCTTCTTAGTTTGATAGATGCGGGTGCGTGAAAATTAAAGAGCTCCCTACTTCTCTGCCATCTTGCCCCCCCTCAAATTACTCTGATAATTTATAATTATATGTCCATCTTCCCAAGAATCTGGGGTTTCAATGACCCTGTTAGTAGGATCAAGATAACTCTAAGCCATATAATTAAGGTGATCAGAAGAATCTGGTGCATTCTCTGTAGAGGGAAAACATCATAAGGCCTGGTTTTATAGGAGACAGGTTTTACTCATAGTCTGCCAAATACGAGTACAAATACAAATTTATAAAGTAACAGAGAAAATGAGCTAAGAGAAACAATAAACTACAGAACTAGAACTTCATATTTTGTAATTATCAAAAGTAGAATATCCTGTATGTGTATTTAAATGCTTAAAAAATAAAATATGAAATTTGAAACATGAGAAATAAAGTAACCAAAGTTGCAGAAATGAAAATATTGTTAATAGATAGGTTAAAAAGATTAGATATTGCTGAAGGAATGTGTGAACTAGAAATAGATCAAAATAATTACACTTAAAAATAGAGATGACCATGTTATACATCTTAAGCTTACACGATGTTATATGACAGTTACATCTCAATAAAGCTGGATAAAACTTAAGAAAACAAAATAAATAAGAGATGAAACAATATGAAAGATATGTCAAAAAAGAAGATATAACAAAGAAGTCAAGCATTTCATTCACTTGGAGATTCAGAAGGAAAGAATGAACCAATGTAAGGTAGACAATATTTGAAGAGATCATAACTGGGTATTGCCTGGATTGATGAAAGATAAGAATTGCACATATGAAGATGTATGATGAACTCCAAATGGGATAAATTAAACATATGCACATACACACTCTACACACTCATAGATAAATATACACACTGGATACAATATAGTAAAATTATAGAATACAAAAAAATAAATATCTTAAAAGAACAAGAGTTAAAGAACAAAAATTAGTCTATAATAGATTTCCCTATAACAATGATAGAAATCAGAATACAGTGAAATTACATATAATTCTTAAAATATCATTTAATAATTAAGAAATAATTCAGCATTGTTAGAATACAAAAATTAATTTATCCATCATCATAGTATCATGAAAAATATTTCCATATGATTAATTCAGGAAGAATAAAATGTCCCCCTAAGGAATATGAGAAGGAAAGCTAATGGGAATTTGGGATGTGTTAATATATTTCTGAATAGGGGGAAGAATATATATACTTTTATGTCCAGATGAGTTTCACCAAAGCCTCTTAAGTTTTTTTAAATTTTTTAAGAGTTTATTTTCGAGAGAGAGGGAGAGAGAGAAACAGAGTGCACGTGGGGAATGGGCAGAGCGAGAGGGAGACACAGCATCCAAAGTAGGCTCCAGGCTGTCAGCACAGAGCCCAAAGCAGGGCTTGAACCCACGAACTGTGGGATCATGACCAGAGCTGAAGTCAGACGCTCAACCGACTGAGCCACCCAGGCACCCCTCACCAGACACACACTCTTGAGGGCAAGTAATTTATTGATCCCATAAAGATCAAATATGGGAGTGGTTAGGTAAGATCAGGAAGAGAACAAAACCAATGTAGGACATGCTACTGTTTTCCACTGTGGGCAACTACAGGTAGATTTTACTGAGAATCTTAGAATGTGTACAAACCACCTCAGAGATGTCTCACCTGAAGAGACTGGGGCATTTACCCTGAAACTCTTGTCACAGTTTTGGCTGAGGGCTATCTGTGAGGCACTGAAGACTTAGCACTTCTGGCCTTCTTCACATGGCTGTAAGAAGAAAAGTGCTCAGGCAGAGAGTTGCAGAGACTTGCAGGAGGAAGATGTCAGGCAAACACAGGAACTGTGAACACCAAGGGGATAACAGGCACAGCAATAGCAGGGTACCAAGAATTATGAACCAGATATTAATAAAAAAGCATTTATTAGCCAAATATTATATTAGGATATATGTGCTATGTATGGTATCTATCACGTGTATGTGTATATGTACAAATACATATATCCATATATATGTCTATATATGAATATCAAAGAGCATATAAATACTGTAATGATATCAAATTTTATTATTTATATATTTTCTAACTTCTTTTTTATTTCATTTTCTTAAAAGTATTTATAGAGTAGATATCTGAGTGAGAGTTCCATATTCAAATTCCTTATAATAGGGGATAATAAAAGGAATAAATAGGACACAGGTATTTTTCTACCTACCTACCTATATGCCTAAATGCTGCCTATTTAATTATACTCTACTATGTTCCAAAATGTTTTAATGTGGGTAATAGCTTTATGGGAAGGTCTGGAATTGATAAATGTAAATAAAATCAATGAAAAATGCTTTTTAATATAAAGTTTTAGAAAATGATATATAATACTCCTGTATTAAAATTTCACATTTGACATTGTCTTAATTTTTTTTTTTATTTGTTTACAGATACCTCCAAGGAAAAGGTTCCTAATTTGGGTTTTATTTCTATGTCATGTGAATTGGTTGATAAGTTTGTTGGTGACATTTTGACAGATTTGCCTTTCTTAAAGAGGTATAAAAACAAAAATGTCTCAATAAATAGTTGGGTGGATAGATGATTTACTCATTAAAGATTCTATGAAGTGCAACAGTTTACATGGAATATATTAGATGCAATATGTGTTTGTAATACCTAATGAGTTTAACAGCAAATTTATCAGTGTCTTTGATCTTAACTAGGTTAAAATCAACATGGTTTTAATCTTAGAGTAGGATTACTCCAACTGGGGGTTGCCTGGGTGGCCCACTTGGTCAAGTGTTTGACTTCTTGATTTTGGCTCAGGTCATGATTTCATGGTTGGTAAGATCAAGCCTTGCAACTGGCTATGCGGGCTGTGCAGAGCCTGCTTCGGATTCTCTCTCTTCCTCTCTCTGCCCTCCCTTGCCAGTGCATGTGCACACGTGCAGCTCTCTTTCTCTCTCTCAAAATAAACATTTTTTAAAAAGTACTCCAGCTGGATGTTCTTAATTAATGGATTAATTAATGAATATTTGTTGATGTTGATGATACTGTTAGACATGTGGGGTCGATTCTGGGTTCTTTAGTACTTAACAAACTGCTTTTGGGATTCCAACACCTGCATCATCTTACAGAGAGGGGAAAGGTGGCTATGATTTTTTAAAAAATATTATAAAATGAAATCTGTGCTGTGTTCTGTTTGGAAGCATGAAATTGAAAATATGCATATATTTCTTTTTGTCTTATAGCGATGATCCTATTGTAACTTCACTGGTTAAACAAAAAGAATTTGATGAACTTGTGCACTGGCATTCTCACAGACCGCTTAGTGATGATTATGACAGGACAAAGTGTCAGTATGATGGTGAGTTCTGTCACTCTGGTGCAATAAATTAAAATCAGGGGCGCCTGGGTGGCTCAGTTGGTTAAACGTCCGACTTCAGCTCAGGTCATGATCTCATGTTATGATTTTTGAGCCCCGCGTTAGGCTCTGTGTTGACAGCTCGGAAGCCTGGGGCCTGCTTCGGATTCTGTGTGTCTCTCTCTCTCTCTGCCCTTCCCCCACTCATGTTCTGTCTCTCTCTCTGTCTTTCTCTCTCTCAAAAATAAATAAACATTAAAAAATTTTAAAATCAATATTACTGCTTTTTATTTTGTAATGAAAAATTATATTATAAGCCACTAGTTATATTTCTTTTTTTAAATTTAATTAAAAATTTTTTTGAGAGACAGAGCTCATATGCATGTGCATGCAACTGGGGGAAAGGCAGAATGAAAGGCAGAGAGACAATCTTAAGCAGACTCGGGGCTCGATTTCACAACTGTGAGATCATGACCTGAGCAGAAATCAAGAGTCAGACACTTAACTTACTGAGCCAACCAGGCACCCCACAAATTATATTTCTTGAATAGTAATAGTCTACAGGGTATTTAGATGTATGATAGTAAAGATGGTCATGAAGAAGTCTCACTCTGTTTATTGATAGTCATAGGTACACAGGTCTGCAGGTGTCCTAGGAAGTGAACCAATATTGCATTTGTCCCCACAAAAATTAGAAGCCATTTTAAAGAAATATGGTTTATAGCTTAGGATATCTGTGCATTCCTTGAAGTTCAAAATACCGAGGCCATAGTCTTTCAAGCAATTTCAGCTACTTTTATATCACCCAATTGATTACATGTACCAAGTATCAGCATTTTATGTGCCTTGATGCCAGGATGGTTAGAACTGCAAAGAGGCCCATAAAACCACTAACAGTAGATCAACAGAGATTGAATTAGAGATCTTGTCTCATTGTTTCATCCGTTGTCTTCATCTCATCTTTGTCTACCATGATGCTTTACCTCCACCCTCCTTCTAGTTGACAAAACTCACAGAAAAATCGAAGACTGTGCCTAGTAAGCTCGCTCAAATGAAATACTTGTCAATGTGCTTGTATAAACAGCTACTAAGATCCCGAAAGATGTGAGGGGGTCTTTTAGATTAACCATTAATACCCTTCAAAGTGGTTTAATTTGATATATGTAGATATAGACATAGAAAAATTAACTAGCTTAATTATTCCCTAAGTGGTAGTTTGCTTTGGGTATGGGAGCAAGTCATAACTTTATTGTTGGGATTTCCATAGTGAGTGTCATTGAGTTTTCCATAGTGAAAGTATTTTTCAGCTGCCAAGCTCTTGGCTCTGTGGCTGTAGTTTGGAGTAAGGATTTTCCTATCAACTGATGCCAGAAGCCAGAATATCCAAGATGGATATCTTCTAGATTTTGTCTCTACCTTCTTCTTCTTAAACTCATTCACAGGGCACATAACAGAGGTAATACCTAGAATCTGTCATTCTTTTTAGCATCCTGATATTTGGGAGGTAGACAGTGAAAGAGTGTTTTGTCACTTCTGTCCTTTAAATAAGGTAAGGAATTATTCCATAGACAAGAATTAGCCTGACTTAAGAATCTCTCTTTATCAAAAGCAAATCAGACTAAATTACTATTCCAAACTAAAAAATACATGTGTGGGTGGGATGGTATGAAGAATTAGTGAGAAAGCTATTGAAAAAATATAATAATTTTACATTTCAAGTCTTTTCTTTTTCAGAAAAATCTAGAGATCCTCGTGTTCTTAGGTCTGTGCAGAAGTATCATGTTTTTCAACGATTTTATGGGAGTTCATTAGAATCAGTCTCTCCAAAAACTGTTGTAACTCAAGCTGTCAAGTCCAAGAGTAATTTCAGTGTACCCAAGAACAAAAAGGCACATGTAGGTTCTTTTAATTCTATCACATTTTAAAACTTTTTTTGGATCTTTTCTTAAGTTGATATTTGTTCAATTCCTTTGGTAGCTTCTTTCCATGCTATGCTTTTTCTTTTTATATATGATCACTTAGATTATTTTATTTACTTGCTAAGAAAGTCTAACCTCCATATAAAAGGTAATATACGATCCTTTGTACATAATAAAATATATATGTATTTGAAAAAGAATGTAAGATATTAAGTTATTAAAGGCTTGAGTTTAGAAATGTTGAAGTAAAATTAAAAATATAGTTCTTTGGGGGTTCTGGTCTACGATGACAATATACGAGTTTCCTGAAGTCACTTCCTCCCATAGACACAATGAATTTACAGACACATACAGAAGAATTCTCCCTGAAGGCAATCCAGAAACTAGAGAAATAACTCCTACACATTGGACAAATGAGAAAAAAACCCACAATGAAACAGGTAGAAGAGGCTGAGACACACTGTTGCCAAAGACCCCACTACACTGTTGCCAAAAACCCCACTACTATGTAGACACATACACTTGGGAGAGAACTCACAAGTCTCAGTTTTTTTTCTCAGAATGAAAGGATTGGGACCAGAGTTTTGGTCTAGCACCCCAACTTTTTAGTTCCACCTGAGAAATGAGCCTCCCTAAACATCTAACTTTGAAATGCCAACAAAGCTTGCATCCACAAGATCCACAAGACTTTAGCCTGCCTATCTCCCCAGGGCTCAGTACAGAGGCAGGAGACTGAAATGCTCATTCCCTATCTTTTTTCTGAAAGAGGCTGATTTGCATACTTTAAAAGCAGTGAACAGACCCTAAGCATTACACTAGAGAAAACTTCCAAATCACAAAGGAAGAGAAAAGAGAAGAAGAGAAGAACAAAGCCAGAAAAAAAATATTAGTAGCAATAGTAAGTCAATACCTATTAATAGTTAATTTAAATGTGAATGGCATAAATTTTCCAATCAAAAGACATAGAGTGGCTGAATGAACACTAATACCAATACTAATAATGATAAAAGGCCCTACTATATGCTGTCTAAAAGAGACTTGACTCACTTCAGCTTTAAAGACACACATGGACTGAAAGTAAAGGGATTGAAAAAGATATTACATGCAAATAGAAACCAAAAAATGCAGTGGTGGCTATATTTAATTTAGAGAAAATAGACTTTAAGGCAAAAACTGTAATAAGAGACAAAGAAATTCATTATATAATGATAAAGGTGAAAATATGAAAGCATTTTCTTTAAGATAAGAAACAAGACAAGGATGCCCACTTTCACCACTTTTTATTCATAATAGTACTGGAAGCCCTAGTTAGAGCAATTGAGCAAGAAAAAGAAATAAAAGGCCCCCAAATCAGTATGGAAGAAGTAAAACTTTCACTATTTGCAGATGATATATTATATATAAAAAACTCTAAAGACTTTACCCAAAACACTGTTAGAACTAATGAATGAATTCAGTATAGTTTCAGGATACAAAATTAATATACACAAATCTGTTGTGTTTCTATCCACAAATAAAACACTAGCAGAAAGAGAAATTAAGATAATAATTTCATTTACAATTGCATCAAAATATCTAGAAGTAAATTTTACCAAGGAGGTAAAAGACCTGTGTTCTGAAAACTATAAAACATCAATGGAAGAAATCGAAGGTGACAAAAAAAGTGGAAAGATACTCCATGCTCATTGATTAGAAGAATTATTGTCAAAATGTCCATACTACCCAAAGCAATCTACAGATTTAATGCATTCCCTATCAAACTACCAACAATAGTTTTCACAGAACTAGAACAAATAATCCTAAAATTTGTATGGAACCACAAAAGACCCCAAATAGTCAAAGCAATCTTGATAAAGAAGAACAAAACTGGAAGTATCACAATGCCAGATTTCAAGATATACTACAAAACATGATACTGGCACAAAACAGACACATATATCAACAGAACATAATAGAGAGCCCAGAATTAAACCCACACATACATGGTTGTTTCAAGAAAAAGTAGGCAAGAATATATAATGGGAGGAAAGACAGTTTAATACATGGTGCTGGGAAAATTGTACATCCACCTGCAAAAGAATGAAACTAGACTCCTACCTTACAACATACACAAAAATCAACTCAAAATAAAGACTTGAATGAAAGACCTAAAACCATAAAACTCCTACAATAAAATGGGGTAAGTGCCTTGGCATTGCTCTTAGCAATGATTTTTTTTTTTTTTGGATTTGACATCAAAAGCAAAGGTAAAAGAAGCAAAATTAAATAAGTGAGATTACATCAAACTAAAAAGCTTCTGTTATGGCAAAGAAAACCATCAATGAAATGAAAAGGCAGTCTACTCTATGGGAGAAGATATTTGTAAAACATATATCTAGTAAGGGGTTAATGTCTAAAATATATAAAGAACATATTAATAGCAAAACAAACAATCTGATTAAAAATGGGCTGAGTACTAAAAAGAATTTTTTCCAAAGAAGATATATGGATGGCCAACAGGTACATGAAAAGGTGCTCAACATCACCAATCATCAGGAAAATGCAAGTTAAAATCACAATAAGATGTCAACTCAGACCTATCAGAATGGCTGTCATGAAAAAGACAGGAGGTAACAAGTGTTGGCAAGCATTTGGAGAAAAGAGAACTCTTGTGTACCGTTTGTGGAAATGTAAATGGTGCAGCTACTATGAAAACAATATGGAGATTACTAAAAAAATTAAAAATAGAACTACCATCAGAACTACCAATCCACTTCTGGATCTATATCAAGGCAAATGAAAACAGACTATAGAAGAGATATCTGCACTTCCATCTTCATGGCAGCATTATTTACAATAGCCAAGATATAGAAACAGTGGAAACATTCATTAATTGATGATTAGATAAAGAGGATGTGGTATATTCATACACAAAAGAAGATTATTTAGCCATAAGAAAGAATTCTTGCCATTTGTGACAACATGGATAAACCTGGCGATGCTGAGTGAAGTAAGCCCAACAGAGAAAGACAAATACTGCATATCATCACTTCTATGTGGACTCAAAAAAAAAAAAAAGGTTAAATTCATTAGAAGAGAATAGAAAAATGGTTGCCACAGACTGTCTGGGAGCAATAGGTAGAGGTTGGTAAAAAGATACAAACTTTCAGCTGTACAATGAATAATGTCTGAGGAGCTAATGTAAAATATAGTGACTATAGTTGATCAGTGAAATTTGCTAAGACAGTAGATTTTAAATGTTTTCACCCCCTCTAAAAGATAAATATGTGAGGTAATGGATGGGTTAATTAACCCAATGGAGGAATTCTTCTACAATGTATACATATATTAAATCACCATGATGTACACTTTAAATATTTTACAATTGTATTTTTTATAATACCTTAGTAAAGCTGAAATTTTTTGAAAAGTTCAAACAGAAATAGAGGCTTTTGCTTTAATAGTCAATTAAATAATTAAATAAATTAAGTAATTAAATAAATTCTCTCATTGGAACTAAACACCCTCAGCACTGTATAAATGTGCTTTTCTAGCAACAGTTCATTAAGTCTGCATATTCAGGATATAATAAGCATTGTGCATGGCAAAGCGCCAAAGGTCACCCTTATCTTATTGAGAAAGAACCATGCCGAGCTAACCAAAGACCATGCATTTGATAGATGAAAACATTGGGACACCTCAAATAATATTGACTAGAATTAAGTATTGAGAAAGTATGACAACTAATATTGACTTTATTATAGGCAACGTTTAGATATTAATAATGACTAACCAGAGTAGTGGAAGGTTTATCAGAATTTTCTTGTCAACACAATTCTCCAATTTGGATTTTTTTAATGTCTATTTATTTTTGAGAGAGAGAGAGAGAGAGAGAAACAGAGCATGAGAAGGCAAGGGGCAGAGAGAGGGAGACACAGAATCTGAAGCAGGCTCCAGGCTCTGAGCTGTCAGCACAGGGCCAGATGTGGGGCTCGAACTCTCAAACCGTTAGATCATGACCTGAGCCGAAGTCAGATGCTTAACCAACTGAGCCACCCAGGTGCCCCTACAATTCCCCAATTTGTTTTTGCTGATTAATAAATCAGGTTGGTGAAAGTAATCCAGAGAGAGCAGCAGGAACAAATGCATGAGACATGAAAAAAACAGTTGCCTGATGTTTCTGATTTTATTAATTTACTCCTTGATTTATAATATACACCACTCAGAAATCTACAAAATTATCTGCAGAGAGGCTTTTTAGTCCTTAAATTTATTTGTCATAAGTTTTCAATTAGCAGAGGCTTTAATTTTAAGAAACAGATACTGAAAAAAAAAGAAACATACTGAAATTAAAGTTGTTCCTATTCAAGAATGGGATGGCGGTCAAAATAATCAATATAGACTTTAAAATATTGTCCTATTTATGAAATTTAATCTCAGACCATTTCCAACTTATTTCATGGTATATATTTTTTTCCTTTTTGTTCAGGAGACCAAGGCTGAAATAATTACTAGAGAAAATAAGAAGAGGCTACTTGCTAAGGAAGAAGAAAAAGAGGAGAAAAAATGGAATGTTCTGTCATTTTCTATTGAGGAGGAAATTAAAGAGAACTTAAACTCTGGAATAAAGAACCTGGAAGATTTTTTGAAATCATGTAAAAGTAGCTCTGTGAAATTTCGAGTTGAAATGGTTGCGTTAACTGCCTGCTTGAAAGCATGGAAAGAACATTGTCGTGGTAAATGTATGTGATTCTATATTTTTTGTTTTGATGAACTGGAAAATTAATAAAATAATGTGATGATAATAGATGTCATTTACTAACTGGAAATTTATGTTAGAAGCCTTAGATGTATTATGTGATTTTATCCTTATGAAATTCCTCTATGTCATATTACTTCTTTTATCAGTGAGTAATGAAATCTCAGAGAGAGTCTAAGTAGCAAATATACAGTACATTCCTAAACAAATTCAAATCAAATTGGTCAAAGATAGGCTTAAGAGTAACTACTTACAAAATTGTGTGCATAGTCAAGGGAACCAACAATGACGGTGAGGCTCCCTGGGAGAATTTGTCACTCATCTTTGATATCTGAGGTGCAAACATTTTCTTGCTGGGTAAAACTAAGGATTATGTTTGCTGAGCATGTTGAGTTCTTGCATTTTCTCTACTTTGCTTGCATGTGCTCTACTTTGCAATTTCTATAGATTGCAGGAGAATAAAAGAGAAGAGACAAGAAGAGGAAGATGAAGGAGAAATAAAACTGGGTAGAGATATGTAAATTGATAACAGGTGAATGATCATGTGCCATAATAGCTCCAAACTGACAATTCTTCCTAGTAAACCTAGTTGATCTGTCCATCTTCAGCATCTCCACACTTGAATCCATTTAACACATGGTCACCAGGTTCTTCTTTTTTTCCCCCTTCTACTCTTGTTCTGCTAACTTCAATCTGCTTTAACATAGTCAGCCTTTCACTGTGGATTCTGTCACAGTGAGAAGCATAAAATTTGGCTTATATATTTGTCCCGAAACAAGATGTTGTATCAGAATTTGCAGTTGATTGTTACTAAGAAAGATCAGAATTCAGTGGCTTACTCTCCTGAGGGTAAGAATTTTATATTAAATTTGTTTTGTACTCTCTTATAGTATTCAGTGGGTGTTTGGTGATATTTGTTACATAACTAAAATATAAGTTTACTGGGAAAAAGGTGAAATTAAAAACAGCACGAACATGGTAAGTATGGAAAGATTAGAAGTGTGGAGGAATAAAAAAAAGGATATTTATAACTATAAAGAAATGAAGAAGAATTAGCAAAGTTTGTATCTAGCAGTTGTAATAGACCAATCAAATTGACAGCCTCCAATGATTACACCAAATAGTTACATGTGGTCAACAGTAGAATTCAATAAGTGTTGCAAAGTTTTTAACCAGGTATTTAAAGTCATCTAAATATTTTTCTTTGACCATAGTAAGGAACACATGAAAATGATAGGTGGAGAAAAGATTTGTTGTTCCCCAGAACTCTTATACAACCTTGAACTTTAACAATCTTATTTCTATCATGGACTATAAGCTTTTTCTTTGTCTCCATTACTTGCACAGCTATCCATGGAGATGATGAAATGGGTATAGCTGCACTTTAATTATATTTTTCCTGGTCCTCTGTATTCCAAAACTTTTATTAATGTTAAGTAAGATAGTGAGTTTAATTAGGTCAGATTGATAGCCCGGATGACTAATTTCAGATAATCAAACATTACTTTTGATGATCTTTATATGTTGTTTATTCTTTGCTAAGGTGAAACCACAAAAGACTTAAGTATAGCCATTCAGATGATGAAAAGGATCCACTCCTTGATGGAAAAATACCCAGAACTTTTGCAGGAGGCAGATCAACAATTCATAGCCAGATGCCTGAAGTACTTAGGATTTGATGAATTGGCAGGTTCTTTATATCCATCCCAGGTAATTTTCAGAATAGCTCCATTTTAATGGAATAATTATTGGGTATACATAAAATGTCTTGCAAATTAAGTCACCTCTTCTAGATTTTTTTAAAATACTAACAATATTTCCTCCAAGTTCAAAGCCATTTACTAGTAATTCAGATGCCTGAACTTAAAATAATCTAGAATTAGAAAATTGATACAAATGCTTATCTGGACAAACAGATTAACTGCCAGGTAATTTCTGCAGACCCTTAAAATGAATCCTGTGTTTAATTCCAGCAAACAATTTAAAAACTATATAGTAATTGTTCAATTGTCTTTAAATATGTTACATTGTAGCTATAAATATCATAATGGATATTTTAAAATCTTGATGTTTATCTGTATAGTCACAGTTAAGATAATGATTTAGGTGGTAAAGAACTTGTTCAATAAATAGTACACAATTCAAAATGTGGTAAAATACTTTTCTCATCAAAAGTGCTTGTTAATAAATATTTTTATTATTTAAACAAGGTTGTAGTTTAAATCACTTTCCAAATGGACTTTTGAAATAATGTAGGTTGTAAGAGATGACATAAAGGAGAAGAAAATGAATAAATATTCAATTGGCATGGGGCCAGTTCGGTTTCAACTACAATATATGGGCCATTATTTGATACGAGAGGAAAGAAAAGATCCAGATCCCAGAGTTCAGGATTTTATTCCTGACACATGGCAGGTAATAATTGAATGAAACAAAAATTTTATTTTATTTGTATTTTATTATTAAATGTGATCTCAGAAACTTTTCATTATTATGGCTTTACATATTATATTTGGCGTGAACTAAATATTGAGTCATGTCATTTAAAATTATTTTGTCATTGAAAATGTCATTGGTAAATTCTTTTCCATTTAAAGAAAGTGAAATTTTCTTTTCATTCATTTTTTATAAATTGACCATTGCCTTGGAGGTACTTTGATGAATTCACATACATATTTTCAAAGTTCTGTGTGTGTCATCCAGTTGTATCATTGCAGATCAATCTCTGTGTTTTCCCTGTGGCAATAGGATTTAACATGTAAATGTGCACAATTTTGGTAGTTTAAACAGTATAGCAATTGTTTAGATATTTACATGCTACACATGTCACCATAGTAGTCATTCTTCTATAAATAAATGTAAAATTGAAGGATATAAAACTTAGAATTAAATGGTGTGGTTCTACATAGATTTGACTATATAAAATTGCTGATAAATTGAACATGTTTACCTATAAAAGTGCAATTTCATAGGTTCAATCAAACAGACTTCCAATTCAGAATATGACTTTATCTTATGTTGATGATGGTGGGCTATCTTAAAAAATTCCTCCCTCGTTTTCAGTAATGAGAGGACCAGTTCCTTACTTTAGTGCAGGACGCAAAGCAGCCAGGGGCCCTCCATTAATCCCCCACACATTTCAATTCTTCTGATGCCCACTTTATTTTGAGGTGTGGCCCAGAGTGGACCTAGATGAAGGGTGTGCAGGGTTTGGGATGTTTTTCATCTTCTGCCAAATCATAAAAATGTATGATTCTTAGATTATTCATCATGTTGATGAATAAAAGCATAAACTGAGGGGACGAAAGTTTCACATGCCCTCCAAAGGAGAGATCTGGTGTTCTTTGCTATACAAAGGAAAAGATAACTAGTAAAATTATGAATGGTTGTTTTTTTTTCTCCTCAGCTACCTTTTCACCATCACAAAAAATACATACTGGTTACTTCTTAGAACTTAATTTCTGAAAGCCTTTGGGGAAGAGCTGTACTTACTCATGACAAATACTTAGAAAAAAGAAATCTTCCCAATGCCAAGATATTTTCTTCAGCTCATTCTCCATTTTTCACACACAAACTCACCTTCAGATGCTTAAACGCATAGCAATTCTCTCTTTTGAGAGAATTTCATGAGTTCTTCAGATTTTCCTGTATGTTTCTTCATGTGTTTTCAACTCCCAGTCATTCCATTTGAAGTTCAGAAAATTATATTGAAAGTGTATTCATATATTTGCTCTGGTAACACGATGTCCCTAATATTGACACAAATGGTGTTCTGAACCCCTCAGCGTGAGCTCCTCGATGTTGTGGATAATAACGAGTCAGCAGTGATTGTTGCTCCAACGTCCTCAGGCAAAACCTATGCTTCCTACTACTGCATGGAGAAAGTGCTGAAGGAGAGCAATGAAGGGGTGATTGTGTATGTTGCACCAACAAAGGTAGCACTCAAATGACTTGAATTTTCTCTTTCATTCCTGAACCTCCTCTTTTAAAATAATGCATGTAGTCATGTGGTGAATCTCTTTCACTTTATTTATTTAAAAAAATTTTTTAAAAATCTTTACTTTCAAGAGAGAGATACAGAGAGAGAGAGAGAAAGACCAGAGGAGGGGCAGAGAGAGAGGGAGACACAGAATCTCAAGCAGGCTCCAGGGTCTGAGCTGACAGCACAGAGGACAACACGGGGCTTGAACTCATGGACAGCAAAATCATGACCTGAGACGAAGTCGGAGGCTTAACTGACTGAGCCACCCAGGCGCCCCTATTTCCCTTTTTATTATTTATTTACTTCTTAGTTTTCTTGATCTATAATTGGCATACAACATTATTGTACTATTGAAGGTGTACCACACATAATTTGATATGTGTGTATATTGTGAAATGATTGCTGCAGTGAGTTTAGTTAACGTCCATCACCTCATATAGTTACAAACTATTTTTGTGATGAAAACTTTTAAGATCTTTATATACTCTTAGTAACATTCAGATATGCAGTAGAGTATTGTTAAACACAGTCACCATGCTGTACGTGACATATCTACTACTTATTTATTTTAAAACTGGAAGTTTGTACCTTTTGTCCACCTTCACTCATTTCACCCATCTCCTCCAATCCCTACCCTCTGGTACCCACCAATTTTTCTCTATTTCCAGAACTTTCACTTTGTTTTTTGACCTGCATTTTCCCCTTCCAGTTTCAGAGGCCAAAATAACACTTTTCTTAGAACTGTTGTGACGAAAAAGTCTGGTCTTGGGATTTTGTCATTCAACATTATATTTGGATCAAGAGAAACACCCACACTTTGCTGGGCAATGTTGAGTCTCTTAGGAATCTAATACTGCCTTTCCAGAATTTATGAATTTTATCTAATCTGCTGTTGGGCATTTGTAACTGGCCTGTTTCTCAAGCCCGGTTGTTTTGCCATTTTCCTTCTATGTCTATTACTGCTTCATGTTGAGCTTAAAAACAGAAAGTATGATCTTTGCCATTTAGGAGAAAGTTTGATTTATAGAAAGTATAAGTTTGCATATCTCATTCATAACCCTTTGCTTGTAATGTGATTACTCTTAGGAAAGGCAAATTTAGTTGAGATAACTTTAATTCTATAGATAAAAATGAATTCAGACTCTATTTTAGCTTCTAGGAAAATGTATAAAATTTAGTGACTTTTGGTCAGCCTCAGAACCAGATTGATCAATATGATTAATTGAAATTGGCACCTTATTTTTTATCGTAGCTTTTTGGTTTTTCATGGCTAGTAAAATGTTAAGTGCTCATTGCGAGAAATTAATATTTATCAAGAAAAATTAAGCTAAGCAGAAGCGGAATTTTAGTAAGTCAACACCATATATATTGCCAAATTACTCTCTTAAAAGTTTAAATCCTTTTTTATTCCCACTGGCACATATGGTATTGTATATTTTCTTTTCTTGTCCAACATTTCTATTATCACTTGATAAGTTTCTGCCATACTGACAGGTGAAAACTTCTCTCATACTTAAATTGCGTTTCTGTGATCAGTAGTCATTCGGTTATCTTTATGTGATTTTTTTGGACATTGACATTTCTTTATTCATGAACTACTTATGGAGGCATTTGCCCATTTTTTGATTTTTAAGGAGGAAGTGGGATTTTCTTTTTATTGAATTGTTAGAGTTTTGTATATTAAGTGTATTACTCTTTACATATTATAATAAATATACTTTTATTTTGGCTTTTTGCTATATTGGGTCATATTAATGATAATCTGTTCATATCTTCGTGTAGTCAGGCCTATCAATGTTTTAATTTAGTGTTTCCATGTGTGTGTTCAGATATAAGAAAACGTATGAAAATGTTCACATTTTAGTGTCTTTATGTGTGTGTTTTAAACTTTATGTTTTAATCTATGTGGATCTTTTTTTGGGGGGTGTGCATAAAGTGTGAAATAGATGTTCATAGATTTCCACATACTCAGTTCCACTAGCCAGGCTACCCACCCAATCCAAAGTATTCATGCATCTATATTTAAACTTCAGATATCTGAAGGAAGTTCCCAAATATGAGAATTACAAATCTACCTGACTATCCCTCACTTGATCTTTTTTCTAGAGTAGACTCACAGCTTCTTTCTAAGCCTTGGTCAAGCAGGTATTCAGCTCTTCTCTTTCTTATGTGTGAGCAACATTTCCTGTTTTTTTTTTTTTCCCTCTGATTAAGCCATCTTTTCCCATTTTACTTTAAGTTGAGGTTTATCAATGAGGTTCACATGCTTAGTCAAAAGTTAGTGTATTTAGAGTAGAAGGGTATAATAAAGGGGCTAAGCTTTCTGCATTTATAGTTGTACATATTTTTAGACTGTTTCTGTTGTTCTCTGAGGTTTCACCTGTGCTTTATTATGTAATTATTGAATCTCTTCCTTTGTCAATCAGGCCCTTGTTAATCAAGTGGCAGCAACTGTTCACAATCGTTTTACCAAAAATCTGCCAAATGGTGAAGCTATATGTGGCGTTTTTACAAGGGATTATCGTCATGATGCCCTAAACTGTCAGGTAGGATATATTAATTAATGCATTTGTTATTAAATTATATAATAGTACCAATATGTGTTTATAACACTAGAGATTCAACATCTGCACAAAACCTTATGGAAATAATTTTTTTTTGAATTTACGAAAGATGAAATGACTTTACAGAAAATTTAATATTGTTATATTCCAAAGAGTAAGAACTAGCACTCATCTTTCTCTAAGGACTCTTAAATTTTGATTTCAGTTATTGTTTATTGCATCATCTTGATTTATAAATGGATTCAAAATGATCTGAAGAATCCAATGTTATAAAAAATTCACGAAAACTGATTTCTAACAAGAATTACTTAGTCTTGATAATCAGGATACTCTTAACTGTTCTTGATGAGGAGGATTATCATCATAATTTCAAAAATGTTGTGCTGTTGATAGAATACCTGATACTAAGTAAATCATAGATAGTCTTCCTCCTTAACAAATTCATAAATGAACAATTAAGACTGAAGAAAAAGTGCAAAGATGATAATAGAACACTGCAAATCAGGCATGAAGTGTGCTACCCAGATTGCCTCTCAAGGACAGTTTTGCTGCCCAAATGTGGGGAGAGTGGTCAAGACAAATGCTAGCCGTCAATTCCTTCAGTTCTTCCTCCATGGTCTGTGACCTGAGTTAGGCTAGAGTATGAACACCAGGACATTTCAGCCTGATGTGGACTAGTTCTGACAGCCAGGATTCGCTCCAGAATTCTAAACTAGGTTGGCCAGGGTTTCATCAGGCTTGCTCTGAAGTTTAGCTTCTCCCTCTGCCCAATCCTGCTTCTCCACATGTCCATAGTTGTTGATCCTAAATATAAATTTTTCAAACAAAACAATCTCAGGGTCTGATTTTGAAGAAGTAAACCTGTATGATTAACTCTGTATTACTCTGAATGCTTATAAATAAGAATTTTAAACTTCAAACTGATATTTTTCCACTTTGACACATAAAAATTACAGTTTCATAAGGTCAACCTAATATATCATAATTTTAATGAAACATTCTCAAAAGAAATATTATATCCTAATTATTAGCAGGTCCATTCAGGAGTTACAACTCTATATTCTCATAACAAAGTCTGCACATAGTAAGTATTCAAAATATTTGTTTATGCAATGTTATTTTTAGGTACTTATTACAGTGCCTGCCTGCTTTGAAATTCTGCTATTATCTCCTCATCGCCAAGCATGGGTGAAAAGGATCAGATATGTTATATTTGATGAGGTAGGTTTGATATTATTTCTCTAGGTTGATTTCCTAGTGTGCGTAAGTGCTATAATGAAGATATTTGGTGCTTCAAGACATTTGTCCCTCTGTATAGAGTTCAGGTTGTGTGTGTGGGGGTGGGGGTACTTCCTTTTAAATGGTTTTCCCAGTGAATCATACTGTCTTTTGGCTCTATTTTCCTGTTGTGACTCAGTAGGGCTTATCAGTATGTGCTGCTGAGCTCTATATGGCAAAGATACCTGCTATTGGTGACTGCTGTTTCAGGGGAGCAGAATTAACCACCATGGCATAGGTTTTCCTGGATAGAGATTTCAAAATCAATCTTTGATCTCTAAAGCAAAGAATTTTGGTTTCTAACAATAATGGAAATTATGTAAGTTGTTTTATCAGTCATACACTCAAGAGAAAACAAATGGCACAGTAAAAACAACAATTCAAGAAGATAGTTTTCCAAAAATGTGTGTGAGGGAAACTATAAAGGTTAATACAGTAATCTAGAACTATAACTTACCCCTGTGCTTAAAGGGACAAGGCAAAGAAGTAGCTATTAAGACTCAAAAGGAGATTCTGATTGAGCTAGCCACACTGTGAGTACTTATCTTAGTTGAGGGAGATAGCTTGTTCCAGGTAACCTTTAAGGAAGGGATCCAGTGGAAAAAAGTCCTCATTCTCATTCTCCTCCCTTCTTCTGATCCCTTGCTAAGGCTCTCCATTGGCCAAGTCCAGTGGAACCAGAGAACATTGGAATTCTTTTAAAGTAATATCTGTAGGTCAATTTCCTTGGCCAAGGAGAGCAGGATGGAAAACAATGGAAATGTATAGGGGCAAATAGAAGATATTTACAATATTTTTATAATAACACTATTAGGGCTATTTACTCAAAGAGATTTAAAACATTGTAATAGGATATATTCCTTTGCTCCAAGGAATTTTCAATCTAAAGAGCAAAAACATGATGAGCCTATATTTAATTTAACCCTTCTTCTTATAACCTTGGAGCTAGTAAGCAGGCTATGTTTTTGATGCTGATTTTTTTGTGTTTATTTTTGTTTACTCTATGTATATATTGCATCTTGAAGGCCTTGAATATTCCTGTTGAAAATAAAAATTCAACAATTTTCTTTTTACAATCGAGAATCTTATTGTGCATTAAAGAAATTAAAAAAAAGAATCTTGAATTGTACTCTAATTTCAAAACTCTGAAATGATATGACATTGGGTACCTTAATTTCCTCAATTTTATAAAAGGGTAAAACTGAAAGGTTTTGAAGGCTAATGCCTATTCTGGCAGGGTCAGAGAAAATGAATATCCCTACAAAGCATTCAGGACAGTGATATATTATGTGACCAGGACAAAACTAAATGGGCAGCAGAAAAAAAAATTTTTTATAGTTAATTGCCAGGTGTCTGTTTAAAGATGAACACATTTGAGAATCTTCCCTGAACCTCGTTCAATTTGCCTTATTTGATTAAAAGACATTTATTCATTTATTCAGCAAATTATTAAAGGGTGCCTCTGCAATGCCAGGCACTGTTGGTGCTGGGAATGCCCAAGTGTAAGGTAACAGATAAATTGAAAAAAAAGGAATTAAACAAGTAAGCATAAAAATGACTGTGCCAGCCCAAATTGGTATGTAGTGTAAAGAGAAAGAACGGGCTGTCATGACTGATAATGGCAGGAAGGCAGTAAGGACAGCTCTGGAGTGGGCAGTCAGAAAAGTCTTTCTAATGCAGTGACATTAAGCTGAACTCTGTAACTCGAAAAGAGCAGTAAGAGCATGTTAAGCAGAGGGAATGGTAAATGTGAAAGCTCTGGGCTAGGAAAGGTGTGTTCAAGCAACAAAGAAAAGTCCAGTATGTCTGGAGCAAAGAGGGAGCAGTAAGGGACAGAGTGGCTTGATAAGAAGCTAGAAAGGCAAACAAGGGCCAAATTATGCCAATGCGTAATGTACATCCTGTTAAGGAATTAATATTTTGTTCCATGTGTAAAGGAAGATATTGAAGAAATTTAATTACGGACATGGCCTGATTAAATTTATCTTTTAGACCTGTCATCCTGGCTGTGATGTGGAAGAATGTAGGGAGCATTAAGGAAAACTAGGATAGTAGTCAGGAGGATATAGTGGTAGTGCAGCTGAGATGTGGTGATGGCTTGGTTGGTGGTAGACATGGAGAGAACTGCAGATTTGAAAGAAATTTTTGAAAGTAAGAGAAAGAGGAATTATTGATGGATTGGTTATGGGGAATAGAGAAAATTTGTGTTGGGATGCCTGGGTAGCTCAGTTGGTCAAGTGTCAGACTCTTGATTTCGGCTCTGGTCATGATCTCACATTTCGTGGGATGGAGCCCCCTATTGTGCTCTGTGCTGACAGCACTGATAACATGGAGCCTGCTTGGAATTCTCTCTCTCTCTCTCTTCCCCCCTGCCTTCAAAAATAAATATATAAACATTTAAAAAAATAAAGATAATTTGTGTCAAATGTTCTATTACCTGATTTGTGGATTTTTATAAAAACTTGGCATGGTCGGTTAAAGATAACAGGAAACTCTGTATGACGATTCAAGCTCTTATGTCTTGTTTTAATTTGCTATTTTTAAGTATGCTTTTCAAAGGAAAAATTTTTTGCTTTCATAGGTCCATTGTCTTGGTGGAGAAATTGGAGCAGAAGTCTGGGAGCATCTCCTTGTCATGATCCGATGTCCCTTTTTGGCTCTTTCAGCTACTATAAGTAACCCTGAACATCTTACTGAGTAGGCCTTATGTTCCAATTTGAGTAAATGCTTTTTTATTTTCAATTTTATACTTTCTATATGGGTTCTGAAGAGTTTCATAACATTCTGGTGAGTTTATTAACTTATCTCCGGCTATTAACGGAGCAGAACATCTATAGCACCTCCTAGCAGGAGCAAAGAATGGTCACACTTAATAAAAGAAAATCAAGGACTGTCCCAGGTAGATCTGCAATTGAGTAGAATATTTCTCTTCCATGTCTCTGAAGTTCACCATGAGTGATAGATTTATGTTCCTTTTTTTGGTCCTTTAGCAAGACATAAAAAATAAAATAGTATAATGACACACTCTGCCCCAGACCCTGAGATTTCTTGCATTGACCCACTTTGTAGATATTTGGAAAGATAGCAAAGACTTAATAATTGAAAGGCCCATATCATTTTGCCATCGGGCTAGATTTTTGCCTATGAATAATAATAACTGTAGCAAAGACTACTATGTGCTGGGCAGTGTTCGATGTGCTTTGCAAATATTAATTTATTTCAAATACCCAGCAACCCTTATGATTTACTACTTGTGATTACCACTATTAAATAGTATTTCTAATACTACTATTATTATTTTCATTTTTGTGGAATGTGGAAATGTGGAAAATGAGGCACAGGGAGTGTCAGTGA
This sequence comes from Cryptoprocta ferox, assembly GCA_028646485.1. Classification (NCBI taxonomy): domain Eukaryota; kingdom Metazoa; phylum Chordata; class Mammalia; order Carnivora; family Eupleridae; genus Cryptoprocta; species Cryptoprocta ferox. Next base: position 56,147,054 of record CM053567.1, read on the forward strand.
TTCATCTAAGAGCCACAGACAGCAATAAGAAGGCTGGGATTCAGTCTAAGATAGTATACCTCCAGGGCTTATTCCTTTAAGTACAATTTTTAAGGCATACAAAATGTTCTTTTTTTTCCTTTTTTAAAAAATGTTTATTTATTATTGAGAAACAGAGAGAGAAAGAGCATGAGCATGGGAGGGGCAGAGAAGGGGAGACACAGAATCCAAAGCAGGCACCAGGCTCTGAGCTGTCAGCACAGAGCCCGACACAGGGCTTCAACATGAACTGTGAGATCATGACCTGAGCCGAAGTTGGACGCTTAACCGACTGAGCCACCCAGGCACCCCAGCATATGAAATTTTCTTTATTTAAAATATTTAATGTCACAAGAAGTAGTAGTATATTACTGCCTACATGATATGTAAACTTATTTTTTAAGGTGGCTACAATCAGTAAAACACTACTGGAAACAAGAAGACAATGCAATGGGGAAAAGTAGAGATGCTGGCTATCATGCCAATTTTCATAAAGATCACTTTCGAATAAAGGAATCATATAAAGTTAGACTTGGTATGTTTGGAATTTTTCTTTTACTTTAAATTTCTTTCAGTCCTTATGTGTCCACTGATTTGGGAAATTCTTGCTCTTCATTGTTAGTGCTCTATGGAGAGAGATACAATGATTTAGAGAAGCATATATGTACAATAAAAGATGATGACATTTACTTTGACCATTTTCACCCATGTGCTGCACTAACAACAGATCATGTAAGTAATACTTTAGCCATATCTGTTCTGCATAATATAAATTACTTGTATATATATTGTAATTGAACAGCTGCCTACTTGATTCTTATCAGAATTATAGAATACCTACTTTATATCAGATAATTTATCTTAGTTTTCTTTTCTATTTTGTTTATTGAATATATTTGACATATAGCATAAATTTAAGGTATATAACATGTTATTTTGATGTATTTACATATTTTAAAATAATTGTTATAGCAATATTTAGCACCTCTGTCACATTACATAATTATAGTACAATATTATTGTCCATATTTATTATATTGCACATTAAGTTTCTATGTCTTATTTACTCATTGCAAGTTTGTACCACTGAACAACACTGATCTTAACACCCACCTTACCTTACATCCCCCAATAACTATCATTTTACTGTGTTTTTTATGAGTTTGGCTTTTTCAGATACCACATATAAGTGATACCATGAAGTTACTTGTCTTTCTCTGTCTAACTTATCTCTGTATAAAAGCATAATGTGATCAGGGTGTATTTGTGTTGTTTCAAACAGCAGGATATCCTCCTTTCTCAGGGTTGAATAATATTTCTAACAGTTTTTTTTTTTTTAAGTAACAAAAATAACTTTGTAGCCTTCAATGAACCCTCAGTGGTGTCTGGATTCACAAAGCTTGAAAATGACTAAGAATTTTCACCTGAAGTTTTTGGTTAATTTCATGTATTCTTAGACATTATCTTTGTCCATTTTCCTTCTTCTCAACACTCATGTCTCTCCATCTACCTTTGTGACACTGACTCTTAGTGTACAACTATATGGGTGAGGACAGCTCCTAGCACATGTAAGAATCTGATCACTGTGAGTTAGGTTAAATAAAAAAAAGGATGTTTTGCTAACGTACTGATCACAACATGATTTTTTGGTAGCGAATGAATAAAGGAGAAGTCTTAGGACATCATTTGGGGTATTGGGCTGTCCATGGAGGAAGAGTTCTTAATTTTCTTTGCACAATCCTCTTTTTTTCTCATTCTATTCTTAGGAATGCCCCATTCAAGCTCTCATTGCCTCTCAAAGTGATAATTAGTCAGTAGTTTGTCTTCCTTCCAAAATCTGGCAACTAGTTGTCAGTTAAGCCTCCTAAAACATATGATCTTGCCAAGCTTTAATGAGTTTCCTTTGGAAGTTACTGAATGCATAGCTCCTTAGCTTGCCTTCCTAGCTCTTCTCTGACCTCACCCCAAAATCTGATGTATCTTACCTGGAGGCCATTATGATTTATATTGTTCCTGGAGTGTTTCACCCTAGATGCCAAATGCCAGTTGTCCAGATCCTGTTCATCTTTTAGGACTCCTCTAATGTGAAACATCTACAGAGTCCTTCTGTGACCTCCTTAGTTGGATGTAATCTTCTTCCATAACACCTTGTCTGTATTTCTTGTATGACACCAGTCATGATTAGCTTACTGCTAAAGTTACTTCTATACATGTCTCCTTTCTCTTACTAGAATAACTCCTTGAAGACAAATTTTGTGTCCTTATGAGTTCCTAACAAACTGTGTATATAAACGGTGCTTAATAAATGTATGGTAAATAAAGACAGCCAATTTAAACTGAGCATTTACTTTCTGTTCTAAGACTTTTCCGTATTTTGTGTCTTGGAAACATCACAACAGTTTTAAGATAGATGTCTTGTTAATATTCCCATTTACAAATGAGGAAGGTGAGGCATAGAAAATTCAGCTAACTCATTGTGGCACCATGAGTAAGTGTTGGGGGCAGGTTGCAATCAAGGTAGAGTACAGAGCTTACTCTGCTATCACAGTATTCTGAGTAATTGTTGGATAAATCCCTGAATGAGTGAATGCATGACAATCACTTTATAGCTTTTGGGCTATGATGCAATGGCTTCTAAAAGCAACTGAATGAATACGAATCTTGGTAATTTTCTAATAAGATTTTATTACAGACATTTCTCTTTTGTGTGGCAATGGCCCAGTCCAATCTCTAAATAAAACTAAACTATGGGCAAAATTTCCGTGACTTAACTCACACCCCAAGCTTAGAATATAGATGATAACCCACACATCAATAATAGACTTCTTTTTCTGTCTCTGCCTCTCTCTCTTTTGTTTTCTCTTTCTCTCTGTCTCCTTTTTTTCTTTCCTGGTCATCACTTGGCATTTTTATAACAGCATAGTATTTAAAAAAATATTTATTTTGTGTGGGATGGTTCAAAGCAGGTTATCTTTAAGTAGCAATGAGCACAGTGATTTGGAGTACCTAGCAAGAATGGCATTTTGGTCCAAGTGCCTTTCCTCTATTCTCAGTAGCTATTAATGGAGTAACTGGAAAGCAACAGAACTTCTGCAGTGTGCTCTGACCCTGTGTGACTTCTGCAAAGGTCATGCTGTTGTATGAGTCTTCTTAAGACTTCTCGATTTTGTAACAGTAATGGAGGATATACTCAAAGGCCTGAGCATTATTAAATGTGTTTTGACAGCTGTGTGGGTAGCATATATTTTATAGTATGTTTCCTAAAGTAGCATCAATAAACAACAAGTAGTTTTCCAAACGAGTAAATAATTCCTGATCTTGTGTAGTATACTTCAGATTAATATGAAAGAACTGAGTGGCGAGAAAAAACATAATCAATTGTGGCAACATAAAGAGAAGAGCCATCCACCTTGATTGTTGCCCCTACAGCTCCATCATAGAAATAGTTTCAGAAGGGAAGGGGTGGAACAGGGTGAGTAAACTGGCCTTAATCCAACTGAGGTGAAGGATTGCCCTTCCATCTATATGAGGCTTATTTCTGGCAAAAAGCAGAGCTTGGCCTTTGCCACCAATTACCATGTCACACAGGAACAGCTGCTCACTCCTGGAGAGCTGTCAGCCCCAGGAAGTCCTTGAAAGAATGGTTGCCTGTTTCTGCCCAGTACACATCAATGCCTCCCATCGCCTACAGAGTGAGGGACAATGTAGTTTGCAAAAATAACATCATGGTGTAATACTATTATATTTACAAAGGAGGGATGGTACAAGTCTCTGACCTTGGATTTCTCTTCCTTCTCTATCTAATCTGGCTCAGGTTTTTCCAGTTCTTTTACTGTGTAGTGGAGAACAATTGAGCTGAATTCCTGGCTTTTAGCCACAGAATTATTAAAACAGTTTAAAAAATTTAAGACTTATAAGTTGATCATTGATAGTTGAGGCATCAACCATGTGCCAAGTATTTCAAGAGTCCTATTACATACATTATCTAACTTAATTCTTACAACAAATCTATGGCTTAGGCAGAATTATTGTCCATTTTAGAAATGAAGGAACCCAGGCTTCTATAAAAAGGCTAAGAGACTTAAGAAATCATAAACATTCTAGTGACAGAAATAAGATTTATATCTTAAAAATTGTGATAACATTTTGGATTTATTTTATATATACGTTTTTAGTAGGCAAAAAGTTACCACTTTCAAGTAGTATTTTTTTAAGTTTATTTATTTTGAGAGAGAGAGACAGAGAAAGAGAGAGAGAGAGAGCAGAGAAGGGGCAGAGAGAAAGGAGGAGAGAGAATCCCAAGCAGGCTTCATGCTGTCAGCACAGAGCCTGACACAGGGCTTGATCCCACAAACTAACCGTGAGATCATGACCTGAGCCAAAATCAAAAGTCTGATACTTAAACCAAATGAACCACCCAAGTGCCCCACCACTTTTGAGTTAGTATTAATAGAGGAACAAAATGCTAACATTCCAAAATAACATATTCAATTACTATGTTGACATAATTCAGTCCTTACCATCAAGCTAGCTTTTAATGCTCCAACTGAGAGATGCTAAATGATAATTACATGGGATGATTTGCATCCTATAGTATTTTTACAAGCCTAATTCAATACTGATTGATTTTTTATGTATTTGACATACACCATTGTGAAAGCTTAAGGTGTATAACATGCTGATTTGACACATTTATATGTTGCATATGATTGCCCTTGTAGCCTTAGCTAACACCTCTGTCAGATCACATAATTATGATTTTATTTTTTGTGGTGGCAGTAATTAAGATCTAGTCCCTTAGCATGTTTCATGTTTATAATACAGTCTTGTTGTCCATAATCTCTAGACTGTGCATTAGATCTTCAGGACTTATGTATCTACTAGCTTTAACAGTTTAAAAATCATGCTGATATGCATATCTTATTTGATTTTACCAGTCTATAAGGCAGAGGTACAGATATTTTAATTCCTAAACTGGCATTTTTAGGTAGAATTAAAACTAAATCTTCTAATTCAAACTATACTGTAGTTTCCATTCTACCAAACAGTCCCCCCCACCCCCAACAAATGTGTTGTGTTTGGCATGGCTTTATTAGCCAGGAATTTCCAAACCTAGTTTTATAACTTAACAGCTATTTACTAAAACAAATGCCCTATTGTCAAATGATTTTGGAGAAATCTGTATATAGACCCTTCTTTGAGATTTAACATTTCCAATGGCAAACCTTCTAGAAGCCTATTGAATAGAGCACCTGTGAAAAGACAACCCCCCTTTTCTTTTAAAGAATACCTATTGACCTTTCAGGGATCATGGTTTGACAGGCAATTGATTTGTAGCAATAGTGACTGATAATACTACCATGCAAACTTTTTGAGAAACAGGAATTTTTGATTTATACTTTAAAATACTTGTGGAAAAGTTAATGCCATGCATTATCTAAAAGGCTTAAAGCAAAACCAAGGAACTGAGCTGGGAAAGAAGCTTTCTTGACTGTGTTGAAGGTGATCTGAAAGGTTTAGTCTTAAAGTTGACTAAGTTCTTATCCTAGAACTTAAGCAAATAAGATTTGTCCCTTTAAGCCTGGTTTGGCACCCTAAAGCAAAGAATCATGTTCCTAATGGAGTCAATTTCAGCCTCAGGGTACAGGTTGTGTTGTCTTGTCTAAACAGCCCACCAATCTTTTAGCTTCCCAGTATTCTGATTTGAAGTGGGGATGCAGTTTATAGAGAGTTAACCCAGTTAAAAGGTTTTGGGAAATAATAAACCCTCTTTTCAATGTTTTTATATTTTACCTAATTTTGGTAAATCAAGCACATTCTTGGCTCGTATTTTGTTTGCATGTAGCACTGACCATCATTTGCACATTTTATTTTAATGCTGTTTTCAAAGTCTTCAGGTTCATGATAGTGACTTTGAGCCTGCTGCCTGAAAAAAAGAGGAAGAACTGAACTAAAACAAAAGTATTTATTTGGGGTCTTAGAATTGCAAATTGGGAAGCACAGATTTTGTCCCATTGAAAAGCAAATGCCAGGGGTCTATTCGCAAGTCCTAGTGTTGCAGGGTTTTTTACTTCAATTCCTCAGGTTCCTTGTCTCTTGGCTTCGAAGAATGAAGAGGTGGACACAAAATGAGCATCAGGCAAAAGTTTATTAGAGTATAAGATCAGAAAGGAAGAATAGTAGGAAAGCTCTCTAGAGGAGACATTTGAAAGTGAATGCCTGTGGACTATAGGCAAGTGTCCTTGTTTTATAGGGTTCTGGTCAGCTCCCCTCTTTTCTTCCCCTTAGTTCCTTCTCAGGTCTACCTTCATTGGCTTGATAAGCCTAGGTGCTGGCTTGTCCATTCCTGATTGACTCATTTCCATTGGGATGGGTGATCTATGGCCATATCATTCCTTTCAGGTTATATATTTTATGGTCTACTATTTATTTTTAGTTAGGTCTTTTGTCAAATTCCTGAGGGAAACCTGAGGGGGAGTAAGTGGGGTCTGTTACAGTCTTAAAAGGAACCTTATGCCTGAGGGGTTTTGCTGTGGTCAGACCCTCCTAGGATTGTTCTAAAACATGTGTCTTTTCCCACCCTGGTACCTCAGGTCCTAATCCTTCTCTCTCTGCCTATTTTATCCCATCTTTCCCTATCATACTGGAAGTATCAGGAAATGTACACAAGTTGTTTTCCAAAAATTATGATTGGAAAATGTGATTGAATTTTATAATTTATTGGTTTTCTGAGTGCATTATGTCACTTACGAGGAAAATCTCTTTTTTAGAGTGTCCAGTTTTTATCAAGAATGCACGTGCACCAGTCCTGTTTTCAGTCCTATGCCTTTGCCCAGTTCAGTAGTCCAGTGTAGTTCCTGTTTAAAAAACAGAATAAAGTTTTAGTCCTAAACTAGAGTCTCTCATGTTCAGAGGTTTTACACAGGTTCACGAGGCAAAGGACAGAACATGAGATAAAATAAATAAAAGAAAAGAATATTAAATTTTTTAATTTTATTTAAAATATAGATTGAAAAGTATGGATTCCCTTCTGACCTTACCCTCTCCCCTCGAGAAACCATCCAGCTTTATGACACCATGTTTCAATTCTGGGAAAGCTGGCCCAGGGCCCAGGTAAGTAATCATTACCCAATTAATCTGCATTAATTTTATTATAGTGGATGGTAACATTGCTGTTCAGAAAGACAAAGTCTCACCCTTTCTGATCATGTGCATCTAATCTTTTAAAATCATCCATACACTCTCCAAAATAGAATTGTCCCTTCTCAGACATTCTTCTTCTTAATATTTTGTGTATGACTTTAATGGGGGTACAATGCCACTGAATTCCTGAAAATATTTCTTCTTTCAATTTCTGGGATGCTAAAATATCATAGTCTCCATTTACATCTTGAATTCATATTCTTTCATCTTCTTTCATTGTGCTCCCTTCTCTCTTTATGTCCCCTAATTGCTACCTGTTTTCATCTTCTACTTGGTTTTGCTCTGCATTCATTCCTTTGAAGAGTTCATTTGTCCTATTAGGTTTATGTACTGGAAACTTTGGGGGGATAAAAAGACATTTAATAGTCTGTACTCTCAAGAAGTTTGTACTTTTCTTAGTGAAATGCATAATTGAGAAACATCTTTGGATTTTCTTGGATGATTTTATTTAATTTTGTGGCATTCTTTTCAAGGAGTTAGATCCAGAGAAATCTATTCATTTTAAGAATAAAATAGTCATTAAAAAGTTGGATGCTAGAAAATATGAAGAGAGCTTAAAGGCAGAATTCACAAGTTGGATTAAAAATGGCCATGCTGAAGAGGTAATTTTCACATGTTTTTTGGCAAAAAAATATGTTCCTTGTTTTCTTGAGCTACCATGTTATCATTATTACTACTACTACTATTATTATTTTAGTCTTCAATTTTCATTTTAGGATTTTAAGTTGAACTGGAAGTCCAGTGATTCTGAGATAGAATGCAAAGAGGAAAAGGAAATTGGTCTTTGTTTAATACTTTGTGCTTTCTAAAACATGTACCAGAAGGCCAGGAATTCCTGTTTGGTGTTATAATAGATAAGAGAGGTGTCAACTGTCCACAGAGTCAGTGTTCTTAATGTCTTGACAGGAGAGAGATTGAAATCACATGTAGATGAGAAGATATCTTTACTCCTTTGTCTTTTGCGGTCTTGGGATTTTTTTTAAGTTTATTTATTTATTTTGAGAGAAAAAGAGAGCAGGGGAGGAGCAGAGACACAGGGGGAGAATACCAAGCAGTCTCTGTGCTGTCAGCACAGAGCCCGATGTGTGGCTTGATCTCATGAACCGTGAGATTATGACCTGAGCCAAAATCAAGAGTTGGATGCTTACCTGACTGAACCACCCAGGCATCCCAACTGTAATATTTTTCTTTTATTTTTATTTCAACTTGTAGAACTATTTGTATATTAAAACCATAACTTGGGATCATATAAGTTTTGCATATTTATATTAAGTAAGTTGAAAATGGTCTTTATATTTTAAAGTTGGTTTTATTGTCACACATTGTGGTTTCTGATTTTTGGGAAGTGACATATGTTAGACTTTTCTCATGTGGGTTTTTTACATTACATTTTGACTTAGATCATCTCCCATTCAGAAACATAATTAACTTACATTTTCTTCCATTTATTTTGTCATTTAAAAACATTTAAAATATATTTGAAAGTGATTTTTATACATGACATGGTGAGAAACTGGTTTACCCTACCTTCAGCCATAGTGGAACCAGTATCATTTACTCAACAACCTCTTTCTGACTGGTTTGTGTCGACTTACATAATTGCATGTTAAATTGCATATATGTGTACATGTATATATCTATGTATCTATATCTATCTATACATATTCCTCTTCTTGTTCTCTTAGTGTGTTGATTTGTATATTTCTTTGATGGTTCTTTATAAAATTTTATATTTTTATAATTATTTTGTTATATTTTATATTAAAGAAGCACAGAAATGTAGATTACACAACTATGAAAATATTTTAGCCAAAAGTAGTAATTCCTTTTTTTTATTATGCAGCATTTAAAACTAATAAAATTTTTTATTCATTGCTACAGGCCAAAATGGTTCTGAGGAATCTTAGTCCTGATTCAGTTTTTAGTTCAGGAAACACGGTAAAAATGTTTCCACTGCTCGTTGAAAAGCTAAGGAAAATGGAAAAGTTACCGGCATTATTTTTCTTGTAAGTCATCTAATATAATTTTTTTGTTTATAATTTATATCAGGCTTATTCTTTTAAGCTGAGGAAAGTTATGAAATTCACTGTTTTAATAAACTATTCATTACTGTTTTTGGTGCTCATTTGTTATCAGAATGCATATTTAGCATCTTTCTAATTCAGTTCTTGAAAAAAATGTTTTTACTTGTGTCATTACAAGTTGCCATCTTTAAATAGTTTCCTACTCCATCTTTTTTGTTATCTTTTTACTATAAACTATTATATTTTTATTTAGGTCTTATAAGTTTCCAGTAAATAATGAGGTTCTTTACAAAATAAGTTGAATGTTTATGCACACAAATATACCACATACAATTAAAGTACCCTTACTATATGTTAGCATCTTTATTCATGGGGTATTTTATTGTTTTTAATTTATAGTTATGAGAACTGTAACTTTGAGACACTGCTATCTTGCTAAATTTTATGTGCTGTAGCATGAAACAGCTTAAAATTGAATGTAATCATCCAGTTTTGCTGAAGTATAAATTATACCAAAATATATTCATTAATTGGATAACATTCTGTATCCTAGATGAACTTTGATCACATAGTTTGGGATCAGAATAAAATGCTTTATTTACTTAGATAATTTCAGACTTCTTTAAGCCATGGAAGCTTTAAAGAGGCCACAGATATAAATGAATAAATGAATAAATAAATAAAATAGTAAATAAGGCAACATAATCTTGCTTAGGTGGCGAAGGTTAATGAAACTTGTTTATACATAAATAGACATATAGTAGTTAATCATTACTAGTGATATATATTTAAAATAATAATGATAATTAAATGTATGGTTGTGTTTGGAACTTCTGGAGATTACAGTACAATTGTTCCTTTTACCTTTGTTATTGGGAAAAGGAAAATAAATTTTCAAAATACCAAGAAGTTACACAGCTCATCTATTTTACTTTAGAGTGTGGCTATAGATTTCAGTTAGAAACAAACACAATTCTGTGCATCTGGGATATTTCTGAAAGCCACCAGTGAAATAGATATCCAAAAATAACTGTATTTATTGTTCATGTACACATACATACTTAAAACATTTAAAAAGTAAATATTTTCACCTAATATGTGAAGGGAGTCAAGAGTTACAAACTTCCAGATATAAAATAAACAAATTATGGAGATGTACAGCATAGCTACTATAGTCAATAATACTATATTGCATATTTGAAGGTTGCTAAGAGATGAATTCTTAAAAGTTCTTATCATAAGTAAACAAATTCTATAACTATGTATGGTAACAGATATTAACTAAACTTGCTGTGATCATTTCATAACATATACAAATATTGAATCATTTTGTTATATACCTGAAACTAATATTATATTGTATGTTAATTGTATCACAATTAAAAAAAATAAAGGGCAGTGTACAATAGAATACATAGCATTTTGTGCACCTATAAAAGCTTCGTTGGAAACTATGCCTAGGAGCACAATCACTATATTTTGTAGCATGGACAAACTAATGGGGTAAATGGAGCATGACTTTTTTCTAATGTGGTTTCTTAGCTTATGTCCTGTCAGTAGTTCATGAGGGTCCCGTTGTCACCTATCATCACAAGTTTGTGGGGTCGGTTTTTCTAATCCTTGTCATTCTGATTGTGTAAAATCATGTCTTGCTACTGTTGTAATTCGCATTACTCTGATCAGCATTGACTTTGAGCATTTCCTTCAAGTATATAGTGTTTCAAGTTTTTGCTCATGTGCTATTCAAGTAATTTTTCTTTTGGGTTTTGCAGCTTTTTTTCCTGTTTTTCAGGAATCCTAATTAATTCTTTGTCAGTTACTAATTTGGCAGTTATCTTCTCTGAGTCTAGCACCTGTCCATTAACTTTGTCTATGCTATCTTTTCTTAAACATTTACCTTTAATTTTGATTCATTAAAATCCATCAATGTTTAAAAAAAGGAAAATATTTCACAAAAATATCATAGATTTAATTGTGATTGAGGAATTGAATCTTGGCATGTCTGTAGAATTTTGGGCTCTTTACAAAACCTACTGTGAAAATCCTTGGTCTTATGCGGTTTGATTTTACTCCTTAGTAGCTCCACATCATCAACAAATCAGGATGCTTTAGGGCTCAATCTATGAATCTGAGAGCTTTTCAAATAATAGTTGTACCTGTCAACCTCTCCAGTCTGGTTTCTAGAAAAAAATGTGTGAAGCATGTTCAATGTTAATGACAGTATCAGTGTGCTTAAAACATGCATTTGATAGTCAGGCTCAAGTCTGGATCCTACCTCTGCTCTCAATTAGTATGGCACTGCTAAACAGCTACTTAATGTCTTTGAGTCTTAGTATCCTCATTTGCAAAATAAAGTGATAAAAATAGTGATGCATAGAGTTGGGGTGAGAATTAAATACAAATAAATAATGAAAGTCCTAAGTGCAGCACTACACAGTATTTTTGGCTGAAGTCCAGTCTTGAGAATATTCATTCCAAATAGGTTATCAGAGAGATTTAAGAGGAAAAATTATTTCCAAGTGATTTAGATTTTTAACAGTGAAGTACTGTGATGAAAATGATGCCATTTCATACAGATGTACACCTAGATCAAGTAAGTTGCATTAATATAAAAGAGAAGCAACATGATTGCATAGTTAAGAACATGGACTTGGAGGCCAGACTCTGCCACATGCAAGCTGTGGAATCTTGGCAGATCACTTATGTATCCATTTTCTCATCTGTGAAACAGGGATAATAAGAGTACTTTCCTCATAGAGTGAATGTGAGTACAATATTTGAGACACTTAGAGTAGTGTCTGAAAATAGCAGGTATAAGTGTTTGCTAATTTTATTGTTTCATTGTCTACTGTATAAAATTTCCTGCCATGTGGCATGGACTGCCATTTTTTAAATACTTCACCAGTATGCCAATTTATTTGCTTTTCAGTAGCTAACACGACTTCCTCTCAATGCTAGTAGCTCTTTAAAGACTTTAAAAAAGCTCTTTGTCTCACAGTTTACATTTAGAAAGCTTTATTGTGTAGACCCAACTTATGATTTTCTGTAAGAAGCTGTGGTTAGTATAGTAATGATGGCTATTGGCTACTCCCAGCCACAGCATTTGGCCAGTACTTTATTGTGAGGAGACTAAAACTTCCATGGATATTTCAGTCTTCTTATCAAAAGTCCTAGCTTCCAGACTCAGGGAAATGCATGTGAGGGAAAGAGGAATTTTAAAAAATTTTTACTCCCCCTAGAAACATATTACTTTTCACGTACCATGACAATTTGGTCTTTTTATCTATTTTCCTAATTAATATATCAGGTCTGAAAGGGCCAAATGGTTACAACCTGGACTAGGTCTCTAGTTTAAGTCCTACAGTAGCAGGAAGGCTGGACCACTAGGTCCCTAGGTATTTACATTTCAAAAGGTATAAAGCCCAGACCCTGGAAACATATCTGGATTGTAAAGGCCAGCAACACATGAGATTTATGTGGTTTTTGGAAAAAGTAGCCACGATCCAGAAGGTTAGGGTGAGAGCCCAAGATTGTCTCCATTCCTGCCTAAGAGAAAATTTTTAATGTATGATCTCACTGTATATATAGAATCTAAAAAAGCTGCACACAAACAAACAGAGAGTAGATCAGTGGTTGCCAGGGACTCAGGAGGACACGGGGGTGAGAGAAATGAAGAGATGTTGGTCAAAGGGTACAAAACTAATTGATATAATATGATTAAGTTCTGGGGATCTAATGTACACCATGGTGACTATAGCTAACAATACTGTATTGTATACTTTAGAGTGGCTAAAAGAGTAGATCTTAAATCTTCTCACCACCCTAACACACAAAAGGTAACTATGTGAAGTGATGGGTATATTAACTAACCTTATTATGGTAATTACCTTGTGATATCCATGTGTATCAAATCATCATGTTGAACATCTTAAACTTATACAATGTTACATGTCAATAAAACTGGAAAAAAACAAAGAAAAATAAAGGAGTCTGTAAAATTCACAAAAGATTTGTGAAATCTGAACTTACATGTATTTACATAATGCTAAGGGCCTTTGATTCTGTTAGGAGGCAGACCTAAAGATTAGTGGAATTAAAAACTCAACAAGTATATGTCAGAATGTTAACAGTAGATGAAAATATGATTTGAATCTTGATATGATATTATTTTCAAGGCAAGGAATCTTTTCATTTGTTTGTAGGTTCAGCTTAAGAGATGTAGAATGGAGGGCTTTAAGTGTGAGGACTTTCCTGGAGCAAAAGCAAGAGGAAAAAAGGCCTTCCAAAGCTGATAAAGAAGCCCATGACTTGGCAAACAAACTTCGAAAAGTTAAAAAATCCATCGAGAAACAAAAGGCAATGTAAGTATTTAACTAAACAAATTAGTGGTTAAAAGATTAAATACCTCACAAGTCCAGTCGGAAACATACTTTGCATGTGCGACAAAGAAATCTAATTATTGCTTGGACATAATTGCAAATTGTGTAAGTTTGGGTGGGAGAATCGGATGAAGATAAGTGACCATGATACTTATATACATATTCCTCAGTTGCATAGATGAGTCTCATTTAGGACTTCAGAGAGGTAGGACCACAGCCTACGAGCATAGGTGGATTATGTGCCTGATATAATCATCTCTCAGACTAAGCATATGTGACTCCAACTCTCAGTTTTCAGGACAAAATCAACACATGTTGTCTTGGCTCACAACATGGAGGTGTCACTGATTTACCGTCATGGTCGCATAAGTGAACATAGAATGGATTTTAGAATGAATTAAAATGCCAATTTTATGGTTGGTTGAACTTTTTAAAAAAATTTTTAAAGGCTCATTCATTTTTTAGAGACAGAGAGAGACAGAGCATGGGGTGGAGGGAGGGACAGAGAGAGAGAGGCTCCCTCTGTCTGAAGCAGGCTCCAGGCTCTGAGCTGTCAGCACAGAGCCCAATGCGGGGCTCAAACTCACAGACTTGAGATCATGACCTGAACTGAAGTTGGACGCTTAACCGACTGAGCCACCCAGGTGCCCTGGTAGAAATTTAGTTTTGACTGACTCCTCTTCCTCGTTCTCATGTCTAATCCTGACAACTCTAGGTCCAAGAGTCTCTCCCTATTATTCTCTCCATTTTAGTTGCTGCCTGGTTTAGATGCTTACTACGTCTTCCTTGAATGATTGCAGAGTCTTTTTAGACTCCAGAGCCTTTGAGTTCACTACTCTCCAGGATAGCTAACAATGGCTCTTGATAACATTCAAATTGATTAAATTGTTCCATGTTCAATATTATTTCTTCCTTGCTTAGATGATAAAGTCTAAATTTTTTGGCTATTGTTGGTATGCCAACAGGTTTTGGGTTTTTCCCTAAGTTTTCCAGTTTTACTTCCTACCACTCCCCTCCAACAATATTCAATATTTATGGTTCTCCTTCTGTGACCTGTTATTCCTCTGTGTTTTTCCATGATCTGACCCATCTGTCTAATTGCACTCCTTTCTCATTGCCCCCATACACACATAATTTTGCTATCTCTTCTCTAATCTTGCCTGAATTTTCTAGTTGAATTCAGTATTCTTTTTTCTGTGTTATTACTACACTTTTAATATTTAGTAGATCAATTATTATATAGTGTATTGCTGTTATTTTCACTTGTCTTTCTTTTTCCTACATTATTAGTATTTCCCTCTTTTTATCTCCAGTGCTCAGCATGTTGCTTGGCAGGTGATGGTCATTTCATAAATATTTTTAAATGAATCTGAGCAATCAAACTCAGATATTTCTTCAAAGTTGACACAACTTTTAGAGCTTCTCTGATTCAGATTTCTGTAATTCTATAGCAAGCTATAATTTGCTGCTGAACTTTCAGCTTATATTCTTTCTGCCTGTTGTATTATTTCCTTGGAATTTATGGAAGGTGAAGAGCCCAGACAGAGACAGCATAGGAAGTATAAGCCTTTTTAGTAACTGGTCTTTAGACAACTTTTCTTCAGGGCACTCGGAGCCATCATTTCAAATTGGATTAGTGACCAACAGTTCACACTATGAAAATACAGAGAATGTTTTAATACTTTGTTCAGTACCACAATTATGTGGAGAGTGAGAGGGGGCCCTGCCTTGGGCCCTGTGTTTTGGAGAGTACTACTCTGGTCCCCTTCTATTTTCATCTATTCCAATAATATTAGGAGTGAGTGGATCTTAGGAGGCTTGGCCACCTGGAGCTCATTCTCACCCTTTTAAATTCCACATTGTTATGGAGCTATATTTGTCAGGTAGGAGGAGAGAATATGTTTTATTTGATAGCTTGTTACCTTGATTTAAAACTTATAAATAGTTAAACCACAATATGTGGGCCTCCATTAGTACTCTGTCTCATGCTCTGCAAACATTAGGGCCAGCACTTTCCATAGTTACATCCTTGAGTTAAGGGTTATGTTAGTTGGAGGTGAGAACTGTTAGTGATGGGATACACATGAGCTCATCTTCTCATATCTGGAGTTTTCTTATATTTGCAGTTAAGGGGAAAATTGAAAACAACAGAAGAAAGAGTAAGTGACCTGGGTATCTGTAAAAAGGCTGTTACATTGAGAGGTAATGGATGATAACAGTCTGATGCAGTCATGTCTTAGGCAAGATTCCCTAGTGGTGCACCCTGAAATGAGGATATCGTGTAAGTGATTTATTGAAAGGTTGAGCTTGTGAGGACCTGTAAGAAAGTGAAGGAAGCAGAAAAAGGGAAAGTGAGGAAAACATGCATAGATATGAGTCTTGCTGCAACATTGCCTGAGCCTGGTCCAACAGGAGATCTGAGAGCATCACAAAATTGCCCCAACTTGGGTCAAGGTGGCTGATTTTTGTACTTCAGGGAAATACTAATTACTGGCTATGGGCAACTTCCTCACTCCAAGGAGAGCTTGTAACCTCATAGACATTTCCAGGAAGCTCTTGTCAGTTGAGAACAATTCTCCAGGGAACAGTGTAACTGAAAGCCCTTCCTTACTCACCAACCTCAGAGTACTTATAGCCTCTGCCACAAGAAGGGAAGGAAAATGGCCTGAAATTGGCAATGTGGAGCAAGGGGGATACCTACGTTACCTCCAAGCCTAGTGTAATGAAAGATGAGAAAGAGAAAATGATCACCAATTTAGCAAGGAGAATCAAGGTTATCTGGGGAGAACTGGATTTGGTAAGAAGGCTACTTGCAGCAAGAAGGTAAGGGAACATTCAGGGAAAATATGGGCACACAAGGAATTTTTTTGCTAAGAGATCACAAGGCCCAGGAGCTAATGAGGAAGTGCATTAGAGGAGGAAGTTTGAGTCACAATGGTTCAGATGTATATAGGAGTGAATGTCTGGGTGATGACAGGTTCTGGGAATTCTTAGGCTTACCTATGGTAAGCAACGCTGACTATTCATTGCTTCAAATTTATTTTTATGCACAGAGATGAGAAAAGCCAGAAAAATCCCAGAAAAATGGATCAAAGCCTAATACATGAAGCTGAACATAATAATCTACTCAAGACTTTAGAGAAGAACCTGGAAACCCCTCAGGATTGTACCTATGCTAATCAAAAAGCGATAGACGCAGAGGTCAGCTCTTAGAATGAAAGACTCCTCCAGAAAATGATTTCACTCATCAGCTGTTATTTCTCAGTTATACACAGTGTTGAATGTAATAACTAAGTACAATTGCTACTAGAATAGAAATCTCTGTGTGTGACCTTCCAGTTACACATAATTCTTGAGGGCTCTGCAGAGTATGTCTAAAAAAGATAAGATCTGGATTTATAGATTATTTCTTCTTTGTTAATAATTAACACCAGAGAGGGTCTGCCCATTTATTATTTTATCTTTCACAGAAAGGCTTTTTCGCAACCTGAATTCTAGACTTCAATCCCACATGTTTCATTTGAATATTTGGGTACATATGGTTCAATACTTTTAAAATAATGTACACAGAATTTGTCAAAACCAGCAGCTTTCTGTATTCTAGTTAAAACATACCACCAAAAAGACATTAATATATCTAAAAGTGGTGTATCATTTTTTTCCTTAAAACTTTTTTTAATGCAAATAATTCATGCATTCAGATAAATCTGAAAATACAAATTAGTATAACAATAAAAGCAGTGCCATCAATCAGAAGTAATCACTTACCTTGTGGATGAACCTTTCATTTGTGACTATACACATACACACACACACAGACACACACACACAGTTCTTTTTTTTTAAGTTTATTTATTTTGAGAGAGACAGAGACAGGGTGAGTGGGGAGGGACAGAAAGAGGGGGGGGGGTGGAGAGAGAATCCCAAGCAGGCTCTGCACTGACAGTGCAGAGCCCAGCATGGGGCTTGAACCCACGAAACTGTGAGATTATGACCTGACCCAAAACCAAAAGTTAGACATTTAACCAAGTGAGCCACCCAGGTGTCCCCACACACAGTTCTATTATATCCTTTTTTTTTTTTTTTGTAAACTTCGTGGTTTCTTTTTAATAACCATGAATTTACATCATCATTTGAATTCCTCCTTAATATTCCATTGCATGGATGACTGTACAACTGAAGTGTCTGACTTTTGGACCCTTAGGTTTTGTTTTTGTTTTGTTTTATTTTGTTTTTTTCTCCCTCTCATACGCAGAGTTTATCTTTGTACATATAACTCTATACAAGTGGATTTCCTGCTTAGGGAATGGTTAATTTTAAGGCCATTTGTGACGGATTTATAGTGAGAAGTAAGCATTCCCACACCATATGGGGTGAGAAACCTGCCCTACCTTCCTGGAGAAGTTTCTCTTTCTCCCTGGGGAGGGCTTGCAAGGCTCCCTTGGAGTACTGACCTCCCTCAGGTCATGCACTCCCTCAGGTCAAAACACCTCCTCTGGGTGTTTTATCACTGTGTTCTCAGGACTTTTCACCCCTGTAGTGGGGTGAGACAGTGAGAGACAGTCTGTTCAAAGATTTTGGAATATTTCCTATAGTTACTGCTGCTGCCGTAAAATGTTCTTTGTACTCACATAGAGTCCATTTCAAGCGTTTGCTTCGTTTGGTCAAACGATTGCATAGTATGACTGTTAGTTTCATTTAAATATTTTATTTTGATTTAAATTAAACTTGGATAAGAAATGATCAAAATCCCTAATGCTCTTGCTTCTTTCAGACTTTGCAGATGGTGTTCGATCGAGTAAAATTCACAAGAAAAGGTGCAGAACTAAAGGCTTTGGCAAGAAGGGGTATTGGATATCATCACAGCTCTTTAAGCTTCAAAGAAAAACAGTTAGTTGAGATTCTTTTTAGGAAAGGGTTTATTAGGGTAGGTAAATGTTTTCCTTCCAAAAAGTGAAACTATGTCTATATGAAAGTGAATGTCCATGAAAAGTGGAAAATGACTTTTTTCTCATCTAATCATATCTTTTGTTAAATAGCCCATAATGTCACTACATATTCTTCCATCTCATTTAATTGAGGGAGGGGGTTTGAAGTTTATCATTTAGCTTCTCTCTTTTTCAAGAGATTAAAATATTCCCTAAACAGATACTTTTCTAAATATTTCTGTAACAAAGTATGCCTATTATGATCTTGGAACAACTCCTTGCTTTTTCATTTATAATATCTAGGGAATTTTGTCAGCTGTCCGTATAATTTTGGGTACAGACATTCTTTCATGGGCTTGGAGGACATTTATGATAGGAATTTGTCCAAATCTTTTCTCAATTTAATAGCCAAAAGAAGACCAGGAATGTATTGCTTCCTCAGTGCCCCATTGCATAACTTGGCAATGAATCATTCCTAAATGAGTCATTCCTAAATGCTCTCTGCCCTATCACTAATAATGGACAAGAGGAAGATTACCTTAAATAGCTTGAAAACATAATAAAACCTTATTATGTTTTATTTACTATGTTCCATGAGGATGCATGGGGATAGTCTGGATAAATCCACAAGGATTTATATAATTCTTAGTTTACATCTTGAGTAATATTTAAAAATAGGCCCTGAGTTTTAAAAATTATCCATATTAAATTTTTGTATGATGTATATTACATTTGTGTGTGTGTGAGAAAGACAGAGACACAGAAAGACACAGAGACACAGAGAGTGAGAGAAAGGGAGACAGAGATAGAGAACAAGTGCAGGAGGGTTGAGAGGAGAGAGTGAGAGAGTACTACTCTAAGGAGTATCTTTTAATCTTGAACTAAATGTTGAGAAAAATTAAAGGGTAATTTTTTAATCTGGATAAAAACAAAACTATATCATTAACAACTTTGCTTAACTTTTCTCTTAACTAGTAACAAATTATTTATTTACTTTAAAAGCTAATAACTGTACACAAAATTTTCTCCATGATTATAAATTCAGGAAGATAGGCACACTTATTTTGATGAGTATGTCTTGTGTCTAAAATAATATATGTTAAGTGGTAGTGGTTTAATTACTATTATTTTAATAAATGAATAATTGGATCACTCTAGAAAAGGCACTATGGAAATAGTGATAATTTGTTTTAGAGAACCCATTTTTTAAAAAGGTATTTATTCTAGTTATAGTATAAATTTAATGTTCTTACTTTTTCCACTTTTGTTTTTATTGAAGAACTTTAGAAGAACAGTTAACAAATGGTGTTTGCATTGTCACAGATATATTCAGTTACAGAAGAATTAGATAAAATTATTCCATATACTTAAATATTAAAAATAAACCATAGCATATATGACAATCAATGTAAAGAAGGCCATTAAAAATATCAAACAGTATATGAAAAAATGAGCAAAAATTGATCATTTAAGAAATTTTAAAGTTTATCCTACCCCTTTGTTGGTCAGTTATCAAGGCAATTCAGAGGAAAAATGAAACTTCGTTTTGGTATTATTATAAAATATGTTATTTCCAAAGAAATAACCTTCACAAATAAATTATAGTGGATGAAGTAGGCAATTGCTCAGAAGTGGGTTTGTAAAAGTATTATTACCCTGCCGTAAGGAAATTCCCTTTTGAGTCATTATTAAGAAATAGTTACTGAACTATTATTACTTCTACCTGTCATATACTCTTCTCAGTATGGAGATATAATGACGAATGGGACTTGGAGGCTGGTATAGGACAAAGAAACAAATACTATTACTATTACACTATTAGTCATTAATGCTATGGAAGAGAAATAATATAGGATAGTGGGGGTGGATATTTTGGATGTGATAGACCAGAAATTTCTCTTTGACATTTGAACATAGAACTGAACAAACCAGATGAATATTTGGGAAAAGAATACTATGTGCAGAGCAGTGACTGGTATGGTCCTGGGTTGAGAATACACTGGATGTGTTTGTGAAACAACAAGAACACTAATGTGTCTAGTATATCTCTAGCCACTTGGTTCACTTGGGAGAATACCATTTTCCCACTATGGTTCAGCTGAAGTTCAAAGAGTTTCAGTAACTCTATGGCATTCTAGTGAAATGCTATTTTATGACATAATTGTTTTTTTCTCTCTCTAGGTGGTAACAGCTACTGGGACACTTGCTTTAGGAATCAACATGCCTTGTAAATCTGTGGTTTTTGCTCAAAACTCAGTCTATCTGGATGCTTTAAATTACAGACAGGTATTTCAATATGCGCACACTCACTCTTGCATCATGAAAATATGACCATAAAATAGCAAAAAATGTGAGCTGTTAGTTTACAAACATATTGCGATTCGTGTGCTAGCACTCCTTGACATTCATTCATGCCTGGCTGTCATTTTTAGCTGTGGTAGAGGGGAAGGCACATGAGCTTGGGATTGTGTGGCCATCACTAACCAGATATGTGACCTTAGGTGAGATATCTGACTTGCCTGATCCTTTTTTCCAATTTCCAAAATAAGGGTAATAATTACTATCCCACAGCATTTGTAAAAATTAAATGAAGTAATTTGTACAAAAGATACACACCAAAGGTACTCATTCATTTTCTGTGCACATGATTTTGCACTCTGGACTTACTATTTCTCTCTTCTTTGCTCCCAATATGCAATCTGTTACCAAGCCTATTTCACTATTCTCCTACATGTAGCGGTATTCAATTTTTGCCTTGCAGAATTTCTGTTTTCACTATCTCTCATCATACATTCTTGGCCTTGTATTATTCTTTTTAAATGTTTATTTATTTATTTTGAGAGAGAGAGAAACAGTGGGGAAGGGACAGAGAGAGAGGGGAGAGAGAATCCCAAGCAGGC
Organism: Cryptoprocta ferox; assembly: GCA_028646485.1. Lineage (NCBI taxonomy): Eukaryota > Metazoa > Chordata > Mammalia > Carnivora > Eupleridae > Cryptoprocta > Cryptoprocta ferox. Next base: position 56,168,506 of record CM053567.1, read on the forward strand.
TTCTCACTATAGTACAGAGCCCGACACAGAGCTCCATAGAGTGACATGGGGCTCAATCTCACAAACCATGAGATCATGACCTGAGCCAAAATCAAGAGTTGGGTGCTTAACTGGCTGAGCCACTCAGGCCTTGTATTATTAAAACATTTCTCTAGATTTTCGATTCTCCTTACTCTCCTATGTCCCGCACAGAGTATAGTTTGTCTTTATACAGCTTCCATACTCAGGAACATTTGATGATTATTTCTGCTAGTGGCGTCAAATTTAGATATATCAGCCAATATTCAAGTTTTTCCTCTTACTTCCTATTTCCTTATAGACATTGTTTCTACCCAATATAACAACCCTGTTATTTCCCACCACTTTTATCAATCCCTACCCCTGCCCTCCTGATTTCTTCTCCTGCTCCTATGTTCTGCATGAGCTCCCCTCTCCCACATCATCTTTGGGAATCACAGAGTTAGGCTTCTGGAGCAAGGGTGTTATAATATTTCAGAAATTGAACTTGGGAGTCAAATTACCAGGGTGTGAGTTCAGGACCTTTCACTGTCTGGTGTTTAACTATAGACAAGTTTCTTCTATACCCCATGCCCCTATTTCTACTCTGTAAAATGGAGTTAATGATCACATTTACCTCATATGGTTTTTGTGAGGTCTGTACAAAAAAAGTACAAAGGATTTAGCATATTCTAAGCACTTAATATATGAGAATTAATATAACTTCTGTAAAGAATTTGTTTTTGCTTTCTATAAGTAGCATTTCTGAATTTTATCTTATTCATGTATTTCCTCGATTTGTGCACAATTTTTATGGTGATTTTTAACAACACAACACACTGGTGTGTGAGAAAGGAACAAGGGAGGAGATGTGGCATAGGAGACAATAGGTGTAATTAGTTTAGTGATAAGTGAATTATATATCATGATATAAATATCTAGCACAATTTTTGGCAGGAAATAAGTACATAATAATGATATATGTCTTATTCTCAGCTCTATCTTAGCCATGGTAAATTTCCTAGTTGCCACACAGTTGGATTTTAGTTTTATTTTATTTAATGGTTGGACCTATGCATTTAGTCTGGCTCCATGTACACTATGATGGACAAAGTATCTGGGGGATGTTTTATATTTTCACAAGGGTTTTTTTTCTTCCTTTTCAATTTTTTGTTTAAATTCATTAGTTAACATACAGTGCAATATTGTTTTCAGGAGTAGAAGTCAGTGATTCATCACTTATGTACATCATGGTGCTCATCATAACAAGATCCCTCCTTAATACCCATCACTCATTTAGTCCATCCCCCATCCATTCATTATCCTCAGTTCTCTATGTTTAAGAGTTTCTCATCGTTCGTTTCCTTCTCCCATTTTTTGTTTTCTTTTCCCTATGTGCATCTGTTTTGTTTCTTAAATTCCACGTGAGTGAAACTATATGGTGTTTGTTATTCTCTGACATATTTCATAAGCATTAATACATTCTAGCTCCATCCACATGGTTACAAATGACATGATATCATTCTTTTTGATGGATGAATAATATTCCATTGTATATGTATACCACATCTTCTTTATCCATTCATCAGTTGCTGGACACGGGCTCTTTCCATAGTTTGGCTATTGTTGATAATGCTGCTATGGACATCTGGCTGCATGTACCCTTTCAAATCTGTATTTTTGTATCCTTTGGGTAAATACCCAGTGGGGCATTGCTGGATCATGGGGTAGTTGTCTTTTTAACTTTTGGAGGAATCTTCATACTGTCCTCCAGAGTGGCTGCACCAGTTTGCATTCCCACCAGCAGTACAATAGGGTTCCCCCTTCTCCACATCCTTGCCAATACCTGTTGTTTCTTGTGTTGTTAATTGTAGCCATTCTGAAAGGTGTGAAGTGGTATCTCATTGTGGTTTTGATTTGTATTTTTCTGATGATGAGTGATGTTGAGCATCTTTTCATGTGTCTGATAGCCATCTGGATATCTTCTTTGGAAAAGTGTCTATTCATATCTTCTGCCCATTTCTTAACTGGGTTATTTGTTTTTGGGGTATTGTGTTTGATAAGTTTTTTATATAGAGACTAAGCATTTATCATATACATCATTTGCAAATATCTTCTCCCATTCCATAGGCTGCCTTTTGGTTTTGCCGATTGTTTCCTTTCCTGTGCACAAGGTTTTTATCTTGATGAAGTCCCAATAGTTCATTTTTGCTTTTGTTTCCCTGGCCTCTGGCGATATATCTAGTAAGAAATTGGTATGGCAGAGGTCAAAGAGAATACTCCCTGTCCTCCTCTAGGATTTTGATGGTTTATTATCTCACATTTAGGTCTTTCGTCCATTTTGAATTTATTTTTGTGTATGAAGTAAGAAAGTGGGGCAGTTTCAGTCTTCTGCGTGGTGCTGTCCAGTTTTCCCACCACCATGTGTTCAAGAGGCTGTTTTTTCCCATTGGATATTCTTTCCTGCTTTGTTGAAGATTAGTTGACCATATAGTTGTGGATCTATTTCTGTATTTTCTATTCTGTTCCATTGATCTATGTGTCTGTTTTTGTGCCAGTAGCATACTATCTTAATGACTACAGCTTTATAATATAGCTTAAAATCGAGATTTGTGATGCCTCCAGTTTTGTTTTTCTTTTTCAGGATTGCTTTGGCTATTTAGGGTCATTTGTGGTTCCATACAAATTTTAAGATTGTTCTAGCTCTGAAAAATGCTGGCAGTGTTTTGATGGGGATTGGATTAAATATGTAGATTGCATAAAATGTGTAGACATTTTAACAATGTTTGTTCTTCCAATCCATGAGCTTGGAATGCTTTTCCACTTCTTTGTATCCTCTTCAGTTTCTTTCATAAGTGTTCTATAGTTATCAGAGTATAGATAATTTACCTCTTTGGTTAGGTTTATTCCTAGGTTATCTAATTGTTTTTGGTGCAGTTGTAAATGGGATAAATTCCTTGATTTCTTTTTCTGCTGCTTTGTTATTGGTGTATAGAAATGCAACAGAATTCTGTATGTTGGTTTTATATCTGTGACTTTGCTGAATTCATGTATTAGTTCTAACAATTTTTTGGTGGACTTTCAGTTTTCTGCAAATAGGGAAATCTGACATCTTCCCTGCCAATTTGGATGCCTTTTATTTCTTTTGGTTGTCTGATTGCTGAGGCTAAGACTTGTAGTACTATGTTAAATAGTAATGGTGAGAGCGGACATCCTTGTCTTGTTCCTGACTACAGGGGAAAGGCTCTCAGTTTTTCCCCATTGAGGATATTACCCATGGGTTTTTCATATATGGCCTTTATGATGTTGATGTATTTTACATCTATACCTACTTTGTTGAGTGTTTTTATCAGGAATGGATGCTGTAAAAAAAAAAAAGAATTGATGCTGTATTTTGTCAAATGCTTTTTCTGCATCTATCGAGAGGATCATATGGTTCTTATCCTTTATTTTATTAATGTGGTATATCATATTGATTGATTTGTGAATATTGAACCACCCCTGAGGCCTAGGAATAAATCCCACTTGATCTTGGTGAGTAATTCTTTTTGTGTGGTGTTGGATTTGATTTGCTAGTATTCTTTCTGTTGAGAATTTTTGCATCCATTTCATCAGGGATATTGGCCTGTAATTCTCCTTCTCAGTGGGGTCTTTGGTTTTGGAATCAAGGTAATACTGGCCTCGTAGAATGAGGTTGGAAGTTTTCCTTCCATTTCAATTGTTTGGAACAGTTTGAGAAGAATAGGTATTAACTCTGCTTTAAATGTCTGCTGGTGGAATTCCCCTGGGAAATCATCTGGCCCTTCTGCTAACTTCCATTCTTCTGCTAACAGCTTTATTTGCTGTTCCTTTTCTAGCTCCTTTAGGTGTAAGGTTAGGTTGTGTATTTGAGGCCTTCTTACTTCTTGAGGTAGACCTGTATTGCAATATATTTCCCTTACAGGACTGCCTTAGCTGTATCCCAAAGGTTTTAGATGTCATGGTTTTATTTTCATTTTCTTCCATGTGCTTTTTAATTTCCTCTTTAATTTTCTGGTTAACCCATTCATTCCTTAGTAGGATGTTCTTTAATCTCCATGTATTTGTGGTCTTTCCAAATTTTTTCTTGTGGTTGAGTTCAAGTTTCAAAGCGTTGTGGTCTGAAAATATGCATGGTATGATCTCAGTCTTTTTATACTTGTTGAGGCTGATTTGTGACCTATATGTGATCTGTTCTGGAGAATGTTCCATGTGCACTCGAAAAGAATTTGTATTCTGCTGTTTTAGGATGGAATGTTCTGAATATATCTGTTAAATCCATCCGGTCCAGTATGTCATCCAAAGCCATTGTTTCCTGTTGATTTTCTGGTTAGATGATCTGTTCATTGCTGTAAGTGGAGTGGTAAAGTCCCCTACTATTATGGTATTATTGTCAATATGTTTATGTTTATGATTAATTGATTGGTATATTTGGATGCTTTCACATTGGGAGCATAAAATTTATAATTGTTAGATCTTCTTGGTGTATAGGCCCCTTAATTATGGTATAATACCCTTCTTCGTCTCTTGTTACAGTCTTTGTTTTAAAATTTAGTTTGAAAAAAATAAAAAATAAAAAAAATTTAGTTTGTATGATATAAGTATGGCTACTCTAGCTTTATTTTGGCATCTACTAGCCTGATAGATGGTTCTCCATCTCCTCACTTTCAATTTGCCAATGTCTTTCATCTAAAATGGGTCTCCTATAAGCAGAATATAGATTGGGCTTTTTTATCCATTCTCATACTGTATATCTTTTTATTGGATCATTATTGGTCTTCTTGGGGAAGGGCCTACCACTCTAATTTTCAGGTGTATTTCCTTAGTGGAGATGTGTCTGGAGGGGGCAGGAGTGAGGCTTGGTGTAACACCTCCATTCTCCACTCAGTGGCACTGTTTAGCTCACTGAAGTCAATCAGTGTTAGTGGGCTATTTGTGAAAATGGCTTTGCCCCATTCTCTAGTCTCTGGAGTGGGAAGTTCACGACCTCCCAGATGCAGAAACAATCATCTCTCCTGTGTCTCCAGCTTCTGTCAGATCCCTACCTTCACCCTGTCTGCATCTGAGCTGTCCACCTATCAGGGGGCACAGCTCTCCTGTGTTTTATCTCAAGGGTGGCTGTATTTCAAATCCATACACTTCAGAGACTTCCGGGGCTTGACCTGCACTAATACTGTGCTGTGGCCAGGTGTGGCTTACCCCATAAAACAGTTGCATAACCACGCATCAGCAGCAGCTCGAAGTTTATGGTGAATCACAACACACAGCTGATGCCAGGGTTTGCTGCCCTCAGCCAGCGTCTTCGTTCCTATAGCGGTGATGGGGCAGCTCAATGGCACCCACCAGATCTTCTGCCCATGGAGAGGCTGTATCACCTCTACCAAATGCACTCCATGCAGGGAAATCACATCTCCCTGCGCCCTGGGCTCTGCCTTGCTTCCTTGCTGGAGCACCAGCAGGTGCTGACCTCCAAAGCTTCAGACTCTGTGCTCTGCTATAAAGAGTGGTGGTATTAAAACCCTCTCCTTTTTCACTGTCAGTGGTTTTGGGGAACAGTTTGCTTCTGCACTCCCGCATGTGTGTGTTTTCACTCTTTTTTTCCCACTTTTTCTCTCTAGCTACTTTTCAGGGGTAGTATTTTCCTTTTGTGAACCTGATACTCTCTGCTCTCTATCTGCTCTTTTCCTCCTTTGTAAGAAGGTCTCCCTCCTCTCTGTGGCACTGTGGCTTTTCTTTCCCCAATTCACCTCTCCTTGCTGTGCACCTGCCATGTTCTCTCCCTCAAATTATGCAGATTGTTCTCTTAATCCTCAGATTGATTTCCTAGTGTTCGGAATGATTGGATGTTGCTCTAGCTGTGTTTAAGGGATGAGACAGACTCAGGGTCCTCCTCCTACTCCACCATCTTAACTCGTCAGGGAAGTTTTACTTTGTAATTCTCGTCTGTTTCCAGATGTCTGGACGTGCTGGACGACGAGGTCAAGACCTGTTGGGAGATGTATATTTCTTTGATATTCCATTGCCCAAAATAGGAAAACTCATTAAATCCAAAGTTCCTGAACTGAGAGGACAGTTTCCTCTCAGCATAACCCTGGTCCTGCGACTCATGCTGCTGGCTTCCAAGGGAGATGACCCTGAGGACGCTAAGGCAAAGGTACCGTGCTTGACATTTTCTGAGGTAGAGTCTTCATTATAGCTGGGCTGTGATTGAGTTTGCTCTTTTTAGAAGTCTGTAGCAGTAACTCTTCTGTTTCATCAGTTTTTTATGTTTCACAGTGTCTTAAATAGTACAAGGTTGGGGTGGAGTGGGAGGATAATAATTAGTTTTGTTTGTCTTCTCTATCAATTATAGAATTCATGGCTGGATGGACATATGGAATTAAAGATTACCTTTTTCATATGTGATCAGCATTATCCTATAGTAGTTAAGAGTGCTGGCTATAAATTTTAAAAGATCTGGGTTAGATTCTGGTTTTCAAAAGGAACAGGATTTGTTGTTATTTCATAATATTATGTTATTTCATAATAACAGTTTATTTTTTTGTAAAAAAAAATAGTAACCCAAAGTCATCAAAGAATATTTAGATTATGCAAAAGGTTGAAAAAAGGAAAAGTTTCATCGTCCAAAGACAGTGAGTGATATTATCATTTTGGTATTTTGGCATAGGTATGCATTTGGTTTTCAAACACTGGTATATTTCATTGGACTTCAGAATATGGTTGTAAACTTTTCCTGAAGTTTATTTGCTCAGATAAATATTTTAAGTCCACTCCCACAATGAGAGATTTAAAATTCATAATTAAACTAATTTGGTTTTCATCCTTATGAAGATGCACTCTTAAAGAAACCACTCTTCCCTGTTTTTGTATTATATATGCCCAATGAAATCAGACCGTGTTTGTCAATGTGAGGGTTCCTTCAGGACTTTTCTGATGAGTTGGCTCTTGTGTTGTTGATGGTTTTACCAAGCAGGCACCTATCATTTTAGACCAAAATTTCCCCATTTCTTCATTCTTAATTTTTACCTCTGTGTAGGAAAGAAAATACATCTTTTAGTAAGCTTTAAAAATATTTTTTTAGAAAGCTTCTTGAATTGGTTTATTTCTTTGCCTTGGCATATTTGAGAAGATCTATCTCATCTTTACACATAAAAGGCTCAAATATGGACATAAAATTCTTAGAATATTCTCTTTACTCATCATGTCAAACTAAGATAGCTTCTTTTCTTCTGGCATTTACTGTTACAGAGGAGTAGGTTCTTTTAGTCTCCCCTAGTGGAGCCATGCCAGTTCCTGTTTTCTTGTAGTTAGTTTGATTTTTTCTATTTATGTAATTATATGAATATTTTAAAAAAGTCCTTATATTTCAAATTCTTTTCCCCAGGATTTTCTGTTCTGTGATCAGTTTTTAAATTGATATTTTTGTTATTAAATGTTAAGACCTTTGAAACTTTTTGCTCAGATTTAAAAAATTTAATGTTTATTTATTTATTTTGAGAAAGAGGGATAGAGAGCGAGCAGGGAGTGGGCAAAGAGACAGGGAGACAGAATCCCAAGCAGGCTCTGCACTGTCAGCATGGAGCCCAATGCAGGGCACAAACTCATGAACCCCAAGATCATGACCTGAGCCAAAACCAAGAGTCAGACGCTTAACTGACTGAGCAACCCTGGCTCCCCTTCTAGTTCAGATTTTTAAAATTGTGGTAAAATACAAATAACATAAAATGTATCATCTTAATTAACCATTTTATGTTACAATTCAGTATTGTTAAATACATTTGCATTGTGCAATGCTCAAGTAGTTTGGGAACTCAAAAGAGATTTCTTAAATTAGATCTTTGATATTTGCTTCGATTTTAATTTGTTCGTTTTTTTCAGGAAAAGGTTTAATTTTTAAATTAAAAATCCTTTTTCGGCTCTCTATTGCTATGTTTTTCTTCGTTATGATAAATCATGTGAAATTTATCTTTCACATCGATAATGCTGCTCTCCAGAGTTTCAGTTCTGCCCTTTAGTAATACACATGTAGATATTAAGTCTACTGCTGGAATTTTAGGTCTCCTCACATTCTTCACTATTTCTTTTGTCACTCTTTCACATTTTAATAAAATATTATTTTTTTAAATGTCAGTTTATAACTGTCCATTTACCTTAGGCTGTTGTGCCTTACCTTGTAGAGGTCTTATTTTAGGACATCCATTGAGGATGCCAAATAATTTTTCAAAAAATGTTGCTGCATAAAGAAAACAATTTTTATAGGTAAACTGCTTTTTTTCCTTATCCTTTTGTTTTGTTTTGTTTGTTTTTTCTTTTTTGTTTAAGAATAAGAACCAGAAACTGCTCCCTGATTTTCTTGTTGAACTAACCTTTTGCTGCCCCCCTCCCCCCCACTGAGCCCACTACTGCTCCAGGAATACTTCAGGCACATTATAGTCTGAGGACCATGGTTTTGTGTGCAGAGCCTCCCTCCTTTATCTTATTCAACTTTTTGTTCTAACATTACTCTCAGTGAAGTATACTGTTATCACTCCTTCTACATTGTAAATGTATCTCCTATCTGCTCCACTGTGATCCTTATTCATTTATATATAGTGTATATCACTCTTTATATAGCATCAAATCCCTCTCTCTCTCTCTCTCTATCATGTTTTTGTTTGTTTTCTCTATATTTCTCACTAAAATATAACCACCTTATGGCTAAAGATGTTTGTC
>CM053567.1:56177332-56370656 GCA_028646485.1 Cryptoprocta ferox
TATATCACTCTTTATATAGCATCAAATCCCTCTCTCTCTCTCTCTATCATGTTTTTATTTGTTTTCTCTATATTTCTCACTAAAATATAACCACCTTATGGCTAAAGATGTTTGTCTTAATTTCTGGTGCAGACATTTATTTATTTATTTATTTATTTTTAATGCTTATTTATTTTTGAGAGACAGAGAGAGAAAGAGGACGAGTGGGGGAGGGGCAGAGAGAGAGTGAAACACAGAATCTGAAGCAGGCTCCAGGCTCTGAGCTGTCAGCACAGAGCCTGACGCGGGACTTGAACCCACGAGCTGTGAGATCATGACCTGAGTGGAAGTTGGACGCTTAACTGACTGAGCCACTCAGGCACCCCAGCTGGTGCAGACATTTAATAAATGTTGTGAGCATGACTGAATTATTTCAGGAAGATGATCAATTTTTTTATAGGGTTGATCACTTTTGAATAAAGGTACATTTGTTTAAATTTTATGGATTGCCAAGGAATAAAATGTATGATTTTACCCTGGTTTCTCTCTGGCCACCTAAATGCTATTCACATAACTATTTATTTATTTACTTAGTGCTTGAACAGGGAAGAGGCAGAAGAAGAGGGAGAACAGAATCTTAAGTAGAGTCCATGCCCAGTGCAGAGCCTGATGTGGGGCTTGATCTCGCCACTGTGAGATCATGACCTGAAGTGAAATCGAGAGGTGGCTGCTTAACCAACTCAGCCACCCATACATCCCCAAATACCCTTTTAAATCTGAAGCTAAATGTCAGTATAAGTAGATTTTTAACTTATGTAGCTTTTCTGGACTAAAAGTTTATTGATCTATTACTGCCAGTCTCACTGCCACATTTATCACGTGGATGTCAGTCACCACTACAAATATTATGCATTGCTGTCAGAGTCCTCACTATCTGAGTCAGACTTTAGTTATGTATCTACATCTCTACGGTTACAGCGAACCACCATGAATTGCTCACCCTCTTACTCCTCTGCTGTTTTCTTGCTATTGCTATCTAATTCCAAATGTAGAGCAACAGAGAGAAGAGGTAGCAGGAAGGACATTTTTGGCATCCTCAGAAAGAACCATCCTAAAGTAAAGGTGATGTCCACTATACCTTCCTTCGTTTCTCCCTTCTTTCTCTCATCTCTACATCTGCCTACCTTCTTTTCACATAGTCCACTGGCCTTACATGGACCATGAGTATGGATTTTTCCTAGGTTCTATGAGCTCTCAGGCCTAATCATGGCCAGGCTTAAATTTTGGTGATGTTGGGAAATTTTCCTTTTGTTGGAACCTCGTAGACATTTTAGTGGGCAGATAAAAGATATCTGAACTGCTACCTCAGTGCTGTTTTATGTTGGAAACCAAGCAATATTTTTATCACTCTGGTTTTAATCGATATAGTTCCATTATTTTTGCAACAATACTGTGGGACATGCCATAGCATATCTTGTTTTCTTGCAGAACAAACCAGAGCTCTAAGCTCTTAAACTGGATTCACATTTATTATCAGATTATTTGGCAATATGTTTCATTTCTGAAGATTCTGTTTGTTATGTTCTGGTTGTTAAAGGAAAGATGTACCATGCCACAAGATGGCAAACAAACAATATGAAATGTGACTGAGTCTTATATATTGCTGGTATCTATATGGTATAATGGATGTGGGTAATATTTATCCTGTGTTTTATATTCTCTTATGTGATGGTCAGTCAGGTGCAGCGACAAGAGGAGTTAGAGGTGGAGCTCAGGAAAATAAGGTATTATAAGTGTTAGCAACAGGAACCGCAGCACTCTATGCAGGACTCTATACAAAAGACAGCAGGCTGGTCAGGAGGCAGAGGATAGGAGCAGTAAGAAGGTTTAGGTGACGGCTTTTATTAGAAAGACATGAGTTCAAGCCCCGCGTCACGCTCTGTGCTGACAGCTCAGAGCCTGGAGCCTACTTTGGATTCTGTGTCTCCCTCTGTCTCTACCCCTCCCCTGCTCATGCTCTTTCTCTCTCTGTCTCTCAAAAATAAATAAGCATTAAAAATAAATAAATAAATAAATAAATGTCTGCACCAGAAATTAAGACAAACATCTTTAGCCATAGGGTAGTTACATTTCAGTGAGAAATATAGAGAAAACAAATAAAAACAATAAACAATAAAATAATTAGAAATTATTTATTTCTATAGGAAAAGCAAGACAGGGCAGGACAAACAGTTTAGGATTGGCTAGTTCGAATAATTCCAGTTGGCTTTGGGTGGTTCAGGTGGCCTCTTGTTGCCTGGTACCTGGCCCTGGGATGATTTAAGACAAGAAATATTGGGTAGGTGGAATCGAGTTAGTGAAGAAAGTGGTCAGGGGTATAAACTTGAGATTGGTTGGTTTGCATACAATAGGCATGCTTTTAGGCAAATTGTTATTATCTTTAGAAATTAGCCAGCACTGGGAGGAGCAGTCTCTCGACAGCCAAAATAGTTTTTTGAGATGTCAACACATCACAATATACAGAAAAAAAAATTGAATTAAAATATACCCATATTATTATCTACAAATGGATTTCTTAAAATAACATGGTATAAATTATTCTTCTTTCAAGGTGCTGTCAGTGCTAAAGCATTCGTTGCTGTCCTTCAAACAACCCAGAGTCACGGAGATGTTAAAACTTTACTTCTTGTTTTCTTTGCAGTTTCTTATGAAACAGGTATGACTGTCCTTTGTTTTTGTTTTTGTTTTGCTTTGTTTTATAAAAGGAATGGTACTATCTTTATTTTTTATCATGCCGAATTAGTCATAGACTTTAGAAGATCATATCCATCGACTAATATTTCTTATAATTGATAATAATTATCAAAACTGGGCCAGGTAATGATTACCAATCTCTCTTATATTGGCATTAAGTACTATTTTAAACCAGTACTTAATCAGTTAGTTATCAATTCATGTATGTGGTGAGTTGACTCAAACTAATAAATGATTTTTGTTCTTTAGGGCTATTTAGATCAAGAAGGTAAGCTGTTGGGGTTTGCCGGACTTGTGTCACATTTGCATTATCATGAGCCTTCTAATCTGGTGTTTGTCAGTTTTCTTGTAAAAGGTCTTTTCCATAATCTCTGTCAGCCAACTAAGAAAGGTAAGTTTGATATTTTTTGTATATAATCTAAAAATAGCAACAGAGACCATATGAAGCCAGAACTTCAGGAATATTTTTTTCTACAACAAAAACACAAGTTAATATTTAGATAATTTAGACATGCCAAATTAGATAAAATGAAGTTTTATATCCCTACTAATTGTATGGGAGAAAGCCATATTTTGTGACACCTATTTTAAAATGTTAATTTCTTATGAACTTTACTCATTTCTGGACTCCAGGATTCAGAACATATTAAATATATGGTTTTTTAATTTTTTCTAATTAAATGTTATATGTGCTCATCATAAAAAAAGGATATAGGAAAGCATTATGTTAAATAGACTATTCACCATCAGTGTTTGTGAATATTTTCTTCCAATCATATTTTCTTAGACTGTAACTAGATAGTATATTTAAATAACTGATATTACTTTAATTACTTTAATTGCATAATCTAGAATCTTGCTTTCCCCAAAATATATTTTTGCCAATATCATGTAAATTTTTTGTGAATTCCATTTTAATGTCCACCTAATACTCCATTTAACACATTTTTTATTAAAAACTTTTTGATTTTTATAATTAAACCATGAACCTTTAAAAAGTGTCTCTAAAAGAAATGTTTTCCTTTTTGCACTTAAATTTGTTACAGTTCCTAATGCCTGGCAAATGCAGTGCCTTTCATAGCATTTCTTTATCCTCTATCATGAATTGATAGCAACAGTTTACTTCGTGCAGTAGGTTTAGTCACTGTGCTCTGACCGTGCATTGTTCCGTGAAACAAGAACACTCCAGAAATTCTGTCCCCGCAAAAGCCCTGGAGCAGGAGAAATGATTTCCTGCAAGTGGAAATACAGTTGTGTTTATTGCTATGTGTGGGGGGGTGGGGTAGGGTATGAGGGTGTATGCTATTATAAACATGGAGATAGAAAATTTGATAACTTAATGAGGCACACAATATGGCTATCACTATTTTGTAAATGAGGAAACTCAAACACAGAGAAGTTAAATAAATTGCCATGGTCATACAGTTTAATAAGTGTCAGAGCCAAGATTGAAATAGAAGGAGCCTGACTCTAGAGCACAACTTATTAAATGTAGCACCTTTTAATCACGACTGTATAATGCTCATGTGTTGTAAGAATAGAAAGTAAGTCAAGTTGATGGTATCTTAGTATGAGCGGCAAGAAGGTAAGGGAGGGAGATAAGGCTGGGAGTTTATTTGTGGGCTGCATTCTGGAAAGCCTTAAATGCTAGGCTAAAGAGATTGGATTTTGTTTATGAGGCATTAGATACAATCAGAGAGTTTTGAATAAGTGAGAGCCATGATCATAAAATGCTTCAGGAAAACTGATCATAGCCTGAAGTTGGGGAGTAGAATCCAGGTAAGGAGATGAGGCAATTTGTGTCTGGAATTGCTACAGTATGAATTAGAGTAGGAGTAGCAAGAATGAAAGAGAAGGCACAGATATAAATTGTCAGCGGATGGAGTTATTCCTTGGTTGCTATTTCTGTCCAAATTTTCAATTTTCATGAAATGAAATGCCATATAACATAAAATTCAAATGTTAAAAATGGGATTGATACCTTATTTTTACATTTATAACAAGGCACTTTGTTTTATATAGGCTCAAAACATTTTTCTCAAGATGTTATGGAAAAGTTAGTGTTAGTATTGGCAAATCTGTTTGGAAGAAGACTGCTTCCAGCAAAGTTCCAAGATACCACTCTCAAGTTTTATCAATCCAAGGTATAATTTATGCTTCTGATAACATTAAAATAATTAGTATCATTAAATAGACCGTATCATAAGTGATTCAGCAGCAGTAGGCTTTTTATCAACATAAGGTTCATTTGTTTTGTGGGATAATTTTTCTTTCTGTAATCACTGTTATATTTAACCTCAAATTCATAAGCTTCTCCCTATAAATCTATCAAAAGATTAAATGCCTTGAGAAAAATAAAGAATTTTGTCCATGTTTTCCATTTGATTGCATGATTATATCAAATTACAGCATTCAGTGGATAAAGAAACCATGTAGATAATTATACAATGAAAGAATTTTAATGAATTTAAATGAAAGTCCCTATCACTGAATCTAGTTCCCATAGGGTCTTTTTATGTTGAGGTAGGGCTATGGTAGGAAGTATATGTTGTGAACTCTAATGTCCTCACTGAAAAAAATATTCGAATAGTCATTGACAAAATCATTCCTTGACTCACATAGAATAAAAGGAAAACAAACTCTTTTCCAATTTTATTTGCAAAATATTCTTTGATCATGATTTGCTATTATTGAATCAACACCAAATACTATTACTAATGTACTCCACAAGAATCTGAGAAAGTAGGATAGGCCGGTTATACTACATAACCTTAGTAAAAGGTGACAAGAAACAAAAAAAATGATGAGTGAATCTATATGCTCTAATTCCACAATCACAAATCTTAGCCCTCACGCAATGTTATCTTGACCAGTGAACACATTTTTATTTATTGACCTATCATCTTCACATTTTTTTCATCACATGTATATGCTTGAAGTATTGCTTTTTTTTGTTTAAATAATTTATATTAAACTTGGAAAAGTCAATATCTAAACTCTTACAAAGAAAAACATCATAAAAATATACAATAAAAGAAGGTTTTGCATGAAGACTTCCTGTCTCTCTCACTGTCAGTCTCTTTCTCTCTCTCTTTTTTCTTAAAGTTTATTGGAAGTTTGTGCACTTATGACCTAAGCCAAAATCAAGAGTCAGAGGCTTAACCAACTGAACCACGCAGGTGCCCCTTATTAGATAATTGGAGACTTCAGAATTGAAAAATACATCTGATCAGAATATATATATCAGAAGAAAGAATCTATGAGCTGACAGCTCAAAAGAAAATATCCAAATGGTGTCAAAGAGAAAAAATTAAAATAAAGGCAGATAGCATAAGAGATATATGGACCACATTCAAAACATTTAATGTTATATGAAGGGAGTCCCCTAAGAAGAGGAGGGAGAAAAATGGCAGAGGCAGAAGAGTATTCAAAACTAATAGTTGGGAGTTTCCCAAAGCTGATGAACGATAGCATTCCACAGTTTCAAAAGCTTATTAATCAACTTCAAGAAGAATAAATATAAAGGAATATTAAATGAAAACTAATGAAAGTCAAAAAGAAAGAAAATCATAAACAATATGATTATAGTATAATTAGAGCTAGAGCTGAAATATACATTTTCTTGAAAAAAAGCAATAATAAAATTGATAGCTGACTTTTTAACCAAAATAATGGAAGCTAGAAGAAAATGGGAAAAACTTTCATCTTACTCTATTTTCATACATAATTTTGTACATATATTTTGCATATAATTTAAAATAAGGTAAATAAATTGTGATTGATTTAATAACATATCAGGAGGATATGCATATATCTACCTTATTTTTTAGCTTTATTTTTATTGAGGTATAATTGATATACAGACAATTGCATACATTTAATGTATACATCTTAATGAATTTGGACATATGCATATACCCATGATATCATTACTAAAACCAAGGTACTAAATATATTCATCACATCCCCAAACTTCCTAGTGTGTGCGGTTTTTGTTTTTGTTTTTTTGGTAGGAACGCTTACCATGATATTTATCCTCTTCTTATATTTTAAAGTGCACAATATTGTGTACTAGATATAGTACCTGTATCTATAGGTACTTCATTGCACAGCAGATCTTTAGAATTTATTTATCTTGCATAACAGAAACTTCATATCCAATGAAAAACAATTCCCCATTTCTTTAGGCCCTAGCAATCACCATTCTATTCTCTGCTTCTGTGACTATTTAAGATATAAATGGAATGTAAGAATTTATAATGTCCTTCTGTGACTGGCTTATTTTACTTGGCTTAATATCCTCTAGGTTCATCCATGTTATTGAAAATGGAAAGATTTCCTTCTTTCTTTTTTAAATGTTTTTTATTTACTTTGAGAGAGAGAGCAGGGGAGGGACAGAGAGAAGGAGCCTAAGTAGGCTCCGTGGTCTCGGCACAAAGCCTGACACGGGGCTCAGTTTCACAAACTGTGAGATCATGACCTGAGCCGAAATCAAGAGTTGGATGCTTAACTGACTGAGCCATTCAGGTGCCCCAGATTTTCTTCCTTTTTAAGATGGAATAATATTCTCTTGTAGGTATATACCACATTACCTTATCCATTCATCAGTTGATGGACATTGGGTTGTTTCCATATCTTGCCTATTGTGAATCATGTTGCAGTGAACATGGGGATACAGATATCTCTTCAAGATCTTTATTGCAATTAGTTTGGGTATATACTTCAAAATGGGATTGCTGGATCATATAGTAGTTCTATTTTTAATTTTTTTAAGAAACCTCCAAATTTTTCTATAGTGGCTGCACCACTTTACATTTCCACCAAGAATGTGTAGGGATTCTAATTTTTGTATAGTAAGAAGAAATAGCAAAAGAGTTTAACACGGTTCTACGAGGGAGGGCAGGGATGTAAGACAGAGGCCTGATGTAATTGTTGTAAGCCTTTTAACACTGTTTGATTAAAAAAAATTTGTACTTGTAATGGTTACTGTGATAAAATACATTTTGGATATAAATAAAATACCTTAAAAAAGCAAATTAAAAGATTAAAATAAGAAAAATATGTATAGGACAAAAATAAAATGGAAATTATAAAATATTCTAATTAAATAGTGAAAGAAACACAAGATGCAATTCGTACAAGGATTGTAGGCAAATTTATATCCTTATAATCATATCTTAGGAAGGAATAGAAGCTGCAAAAAATCAATGATTTAATTTTTCAACTTAAGAAGCTGGGAAACCAAACAAATGAAATAGAAAATTAAGGTAAATTTTATAAATATCAGGAAGGAAAATGGAACATTACTACAGATCTTACTTTGGGCATCAAAAAGAACAAACATGGGATATTAAGAATGATTTATCCAATACATTTGGGTATTTACACAAAATGTACAAATTCTTAGAAAACACAACTTTCCAAAACTAATCAAGGAAGATATAAAAAGTCTTCAGTGTCTGGTATCAAAGAAATGTGATCAATTATTTTAAAAATTCCCCATAAAAACAAAACAAACAAACAAAAAACAGGCTCAGATGGTTTCACTGGTGAATTCTTTCAAACATTCAATGAATACCACCAATTTTTCACAAATTTTTCTAGAGAATACAAAATCTATTTGGGAGAAAAGCCTAAAATTTATACCAAAACCCTACAAGGACATTATAACAAGTAAAATTAGAGATGCTTCTCTTTTATGAATATAAGTGCAAGAATAATTAACAAAATATTGGCAAAATGAATCCAGTGAGGTTTTGAAAACCCTCCCAACCAAGGGAGAGTTATTCCAGGCATGCAAGTGTACTTTTTATTGTCGTTTGCTCTCCAAACATGTCACTAGATTCTTTGAAATACTCACAAGTCTAATGTAATTTGAGGAGATGCTTCTATTTAGAAGATGGTGCCAAAGGGGGGTTGGGGAAGAGAGAGAGACAAACCAAGAAACTGGCTCTAAACTATTCAGAACACACTGATGGATACCACAGGGGAGGTGTGTGGAGGGATGGGTGAAATAGATGATGGGGACTAGGGAGTGCACTCATTGTGATGAACGCCCGGTGTTGTACGAAAGAGTTGAATTACTATACTGCACACCAAAACTAATATAACACTATATGTTAACTAACTAGAATTTAAATAAAAACTTAATTTTTTTTAAAAAAGCTGGTGTGAATTAAATAGTGTGAAAGTAAATTTTTAAGAGTGAAGGTATTCGTTTTTAAAAATGTTTATAGAAACAAAAAATGAATTTTGCCTCAATTTCACGGATGAAGGAATGAAGCAGTTACATGGTTGAATAAATAGGTAACTACAGAATTATATTGCAGTATCTTTGCCATTCTTCCAAAGTTTCAGCTTTTGAGAAAGATATATGGATCTTTCTGAAAAATATTTGGCCTTTACGTGTTCTTAATTATCTCCTTGCTGATTTAGGTGTTCCTTGAGGATCTTCCTGAGGATTTTAATGATGCTTTACATGAGTATAACATGAATGTGACAAAGGACTTTGCCTCCTTCATACTAAATGTTTCTAAATTGGCTGATATGAAACAGGAATATCAACTCCCATTGTCAAAAATTAGTAAGTATATCCTAGATCCAATGTGGATTGGGAAAGAAAAAGTAATCTTTCTAAGAATATTTTTCCCAGAGGAAGAGTAGATCCTGGGAAAGGTCAGTCTGCCTTAAAATAAGGGGGTTCCTTCTACTTTCCATAGAAAGAAACTTTTGATTATTAGAAGCCAGAAGGGTAATGGAGAATAAAACTAAATAGAGTCATTTGTAAACCATTTTGATTAAAGGTTGCTTTTGGGGCAAGCCTGGCACATGCACTAAGAACATCTATTAGATGAAGAGAAACAAGAGACTATTCTGTCACTTGTTTTCTTGAGAGGAAATATGTGTAGTGTCCATGAGCATAGACTCTTGGCAGATTGCTTGGGTCCAAACTCTGGCTCTGCTATTATTAGCAGTGAGAGCTTGGGCAAGTGAGTTTATATTCATGCCTCCATTTTCTCAAAAGATACATAAAAAAGAAAATAACATTGCCAACTAGTTTGGGTGATCTTTAAATAATTGAGTTAATATATGTGAATATCGTAAAACAGTGCCTAGCACATAGTATACACGTTAATCTTTGCTGTTATTTTTCATAAGCTATTTGATAGAAATCTTCTAGGGAAAAGTAAACAGGAAAAGCTGACTGGGATAAAGGAAAAGGGTTGAGCCATGAGTAGTAATTTCCTAGTTTCACTGTACCCGAACTCCTCAACTGGAAAAAGTTAAGGAAGCAGGGCCTATAGCTTCCTGGGCCCTATTAAAGTGGGAAGCAACATGAGCAAAAGCAGTCAACAGTGGAGTATTGTGAGCATCCTAGAGTAGACAAAATAGGAGCTCATGAATATTCTGCTTTCATTGCAAATTAGAGTGAACACTGAATGCATAATCTAGTGCTTTTTAAGAGTAGGAATGGAAAAACTATTTCTTCTCATATGCCATTCCCAAAGCTACTAATAGTGGCCTCTTGGAACACCCGGTCTTGGAGGATTCTGAGGCCAGATCTGAGTTCAGTAGAAAAAAGCACCAAGGCAATAACAGTAATTCTATGTTCAAAGATTATGCAACTTAAATGTAGTCTTTTATTACCTACTGATCAAGGAACTCAAATATGCAACATCTTATTATATTGATAATTATACACTTGATCTTAGCCAAAAGGCTGAGAAGTGATTATATTGCTAATTATATTGATAGCTAACATTTATTGAATGAATTCTGTGCTGTTCACCTTATGTCAGATGAACTACTTACTTTATGTGATATATCTCAGTCTGATTGTAGGTCCTGGTAACTTGAAGGATTCCATTTGTAGCAGGGTCTAGGTCTAGTATAGGTGCATAAAGCTTAACAGTTTGTCTGCTTTTTAAAAATTAATCTATCCCAACTTGTTATGGCCAGATTTCGCAGGAAAAGAATGTGAGGACTCCCAACTTGTGTCTCACTTGATGAACTGCAAAGAAGGAAGAGTAGCTATTTCTCCATTTGTTTGCCTCTCTGGAAACTCTGATGGTGATTTGCTTCAGCCAAATACTCCAAACCATGTAAGTAGAAATGGGGTTTATAAATAAAAGATCTTTAAAAAAGAATTGGACTGGAGTGGCTCAATCAGTTAAGCATCCGTTTTCAACTCAGGTCATGATTTTCCGGTGCATGAGTTCAAGACCCACATCAGGCTCTGTGCTGACAGCTCAGAGTCTGGAGCCTGCTTTGGGTTCTGTGTCTCCTTCTCTCTCTGCCCCTCCCCTGCTTGCTCTCTCTCTCTCTCTCTCCCCCCCTAAAAATAAACAAACATTTAAAAATATTTTTAAAAAAGGAGAAAGAATTGGACTTATACTTCTAGGCTAAATGTTTAGGAAGGATTTCAAATTTCCCAAATTGAAAAAAAAAATTCCAAGTGTATGAACAGAAGTATCCAGGAAATGGTGCTCTTGAGGTCAGTATGATTTCAGTTTTTCAGTGTTGGCCTGAGGGACCCTGCTGCATTATACAGAATTCCCAGTAATACCATTTCCCTTCTGTCTTTGTAGGTTGATGCAAGTTTGCTATGAAAAGAGCATATAAAACTATCTTCAAGCTTTCTCAGTATTTTTACAGATGCTGTTAATGCCATATATATTCAGGACCACTAATGTCCAAAATGGAGTGTAAAGAACTAGACACATTGGGGATATGCTGGACTATCCATTGAATATTGGAATAAACTTGTAGAAATTTAATTTATATTTTAACACAAAGTTTGAGAAAAAATTTTTTTATTATATTTGATATATGCTTTGACACTAGTGTCGAAACTCTATCCTAATCCAAAATTAGATAGTCCCCTATTATGTAAAATAGTCCAGTATCACTTAAAGGAATTTTGAAAAATGAACTGCATTTTAAGTGGACACATACATTTTAATCATAAATTCAAATAATTTCTGATGATATAATTTACAGCTTTTGATAAATGTTGCTATATTAAAATAAATCCATCATATCATTTTAATGCATAAAAGGGAATATGAATACTGAAGCATTTGAAAAACCATAATTATAAAGCTAAAAGTAGTCAAGAATATAATCTTTTAATGATCTCAAATATGGTATAGTTCTTTCCTCTTGTATTTAGATTGTACACCCCCCTACATAATTTTACCTTAATGTCATATATTTTTAAACATGAAATCACTCTACGTGTCACATTTCTTAGCTTAAATAGTATGCAATTTCAGTTTAATGGTTATTTCCTGTTAATTATAGAAACAAATATGATACAAATTTTGAGAAGTAATTACTAAGAATAAAATTAATATTGTATTAGAAATGTAAATACAAATGGATGAAGTTATTTCTTTTAAAATTAGTCCATACAACTAAGGATGAATATTTACTTATTTTTAGAATGAGACAGCATTCCAGAATTAAATCTTAGTTTGAGTTCTGAGAAACCTTATTCAAATAGATAAATATCTCAGAATGGAGCAACTTTTGTTATACCAGTGATATACAATCCTTCTCATTCCTTCAGAGTTATTTGCACCAAATCACCTACCAATCTATTATCACAAATATATTTTTAATGTTATTTTAATTGACAACTTAATTAGATCCACTTTAATTTTGTTGAATTCAAGTAATTGGAAACAACCTAATTTAAAAGAAAAAATATTTTTTACTTAGTCTTTAACGTCATCCATTTTCTTAATAAGAAAGCAATATTGCTCTTGGTTGGTAGTCTGTACATTTTCAAACCCCAAGGAAATGTACCAAAGTAAGGTTGAGGAAACTTTCTGTTTTATAAGATGAGAGAAAAACATTCATGAAAGAAAAGATGAGAAAGGATTTTTTTTCTTTTGCTGATAAGGTACAAAGTTCAAAAATGAATTAGAAACCACTGCTCTTGATTTTATATGAAGCTCTTTGAGGCTAGTGCTGTAGGGCTTTACCCTTATGTGAGTGGTGTCTTACAGATGGTGGAACAATATGAAATTCTGGCATAGGAATAATAGCGGATTGAACTGTAGCTTTTAAGATCGGTAATTTTAAGCAGCTTTTCCCCCCTGTATTTTATTTCTATAATTATAAACAGTTAATTACTTCTGTAAGAAGTTTATAGCTAATCACATTGAAAACAAGACATTTTAACAAGACATAATTTTCCCTTTTCTCTATTTTGCGAGTAATTTAACTTATGGTCAGTACGTACCATTAACTTTTGTTTCCTTGCCATATGCAAAATTTTACATGGGGTTTTAGAGGGCATGGATACAGTTATAATAGGGTATAATGTCTGTGTCTTATTGCCACATAGTCACCATCAATTAAAAGAGATCTTTAAGGTACAGGGCATGAACTAATTCAGACTCATCATTGTTCCTGGTGGTGTGCTAGAGAGAAGAGGCCAGTTCTATTTCATCTATTTTGAAGCATCTTGAACTGATAAATATTTTCAGAGTATTCCATGATGGCAATATGTCCTTTGTCTTACTCAACTTACTTTATGCAAGTTTACTTTCCTAGTGTAAGTTATAACCTCTCAAAACATATTTAGCTTTTATTGTTTGTTACATTTCAGTTTAATACTAAATATGCATGCACAGTATCTTTAAATAGCAGATAGATAAACTCTAAAGCATAAAACTAAAATGAACACCCATGGACTCAGGATCCATGTGCTCCTCCTCTATTTTATTCCCTTGTCTCTCCCCTTTCCCCAGTGTGGGGAATAAGCTTAGGAATCCCCTGGGCTTACACCAATGGATTAACAAGGCATAAAGAAGTACAAAGCCATAGGATGCTTTCACCAGAGTTTGGGTAAATAAGATTGGCACTCCAGAATAGGGAGGTGCAAAGGCACCAAGAATAAGGAGGTGCAAAGGCACCCCAGAATAGAAAGGGGATGCTAAAGCACCCAATACAAAGGTATATGAGGTAAGCAAGATTAGGCATTCAGGGCAAAGTGCCCCCTAATTTAGTACTATAGCAGAAAGCTGCTTTCACAGGAAGGACCAAATTAGGTAACCAAGTAAATAGGGCTATTGATCACTGCACTGTGCTGCTGTGGGTTATACTGCCCAGAGCAGAGCTGATTTACAAAGAAAAGGTGCCTTGTTAGCCTTCAAGTGTTTTGCCCTATCTGTCTTATCCCCTAGGATAGCTAAGACAAACAGACCCAGTGCCTCTCGTCTGCTGTCAACAACCATCTGCCCATCTGCCCGGCACCAGGATTTTGTTTCATATTGACTCAAACCCCACATCGTCAAAACCCCCTTTCCTTCATGCCCATGATACATTGTCTCTTTGTACATGCCAATCAAGGCTGTAAGCCTTCTGATCTTAATAAACTGGGCAAGGATCCTTATTCGGGGCTCTTGTCTTTTCCCGGACATTAGCCATCTCTCATTTTAATCCTGCATCCCGCTTTCTTGCTAAGACAAGAAAGAACTTTAGACTTAGAGTCTTCGGCACCCCAGGATATCAATTATCCTAAATTTTGTGTTTTTAATGCTCCTTTAAAAAATGTGATATTCCAAAGTCACTCTTTGTATTTGTTGCTTTTGATTTTATAAAAAGTTTCCAGAGTTTCCAGGATATTGCTTTTCGTTTTTGTTTTGTTTTGTTTTTTGCACTCAACAATATGCCCCTAAGTTTCATTCATATTGTCACACGAAACTCTTATTTTATTTTTACTACTTCATAATATTTCAGAGTGTGAATGTAAAAATCCATTGATCTATTTTCCTATTAAAAACTGTTTGTGTCTTTTTTCTAGTCTCTACCGTGACAAACAGGGCTGCTGCAAATTCTTGGTACACATATGTAACATTTTCCCTTGAATGTAAATCTTCTGTATTTTTGCAGTCAAAACTATTTTCTGGATCATAATGGAATAAGAATATCCAAGAACTCTTTTTTTTTTAAAGATTATTTATTTATTTTGGGAGAGAGATAAAAAGCAAGTGGAGAAAGGGCAGAGAGAAAAGGTAAGAGAGAATCTCAAGCAGGCTCTGAACCATCAGCACAGTCCGAACTCATGAACCATGAAATCATGACCTGAGCTAAAATCAAGATTCAGATGCTTAACGAACTGAGCCAACCATGTGCCCCAAGAATTTTCCAAAACTCTTAATAAAAGCTTTCCAAGCTACTACCAAATTATTTTAGAAAGTACTTTTACTTTCTACTTTACTGAAAAAGTAGTTTTACTTTCTACTTTACTGATTAGTATATTAGATTTCCTATTGACTCCATATAGTTTTCAAAAAATGAGCAAACATCAAAAGCTATTGGCTTGTTTACTTCCTCCTCCTGGGTCTCCTCTTCTTCTTCCTTCTTCCTTCTTCTCCTCCTTTCTTCTTCCTCCTCCTTCTCCCCCTCCTCCTTCTCCTCCACATCCTCCTCCACCTTTTCCACCTCCTCCACCTCTTCCTTCTCTTCCTCCTCCTCCTCCTCTTCATTCTCTTTCTTCTCCTTCTCTTCTTTCTTCTTCCTCCTCCTCACCCTCCTCCTCCTTTTTCTTCCTTCTCCTCCTCTTCCTTCTTTTTTCTT
This sequence comes from Cryptoprocta ferox, assembly GCA_028646485.1. NCBI lineage: Eukaryota > Metazoa > Chordata > Mammalia > Carnivora > Eupleridae > Cryptoprocta > Cryptoprocta ferox. The sequence goes on from CM053567.1 coordinate 56,192,657, forward strand.
CTTCATCTTCTTTTTCTTCTTCTTCATCTTCTTCTTCTTCTTCTTCTTCTTCTTCTTCTTCTTCTTCTTCCTTTCTTTCTTTCTTTCTTTCTTTTTTTCTTTCTTTCTTTTTTCTTTCTTTCTTTCCTCCTTCCCCTCCTCTTCCTATTCTTCTTCCTCCTCCCTTCCCCTTCTTCTCTTTCTTCTTCTCTTCTTCTTCTTCTCCTTCTCCTTCTCTAATCCCCCTACATCTTTCTCCCTTTCCTTTTTATTCTGGCAATTGGGTTCTAACAATTGTTAGAGTTGTTCAGTTGAACTCTTCTCTTGAACCATAGAAGGCACCAGTTGTCTGATACTCTGTTTATAAGGTGTCACCTGTAAAAATTAGGATAATGAAAAAAATTAAATTAGCTTTTATTTCCTAGCGAGTCTTTTTATTATTCTACTGGGTCGAAGATTGAAATTGCCAAGAGTATGCTGTGAGGCAACAATGTTCATAGGTGGTGCTAAGCCATTATCTAGGCTTAGTTAGGACAGCAACAACCCAGTGTGTATGAAAGACACCTTCTTCCTTCACCATGAAGAGTATGCTTCAAAAAGGTTGATTAAAAAAAGGAACTACAAAGCACAATATAAGAAATCATTAACTTCCTTTATACATAAATAACAATAAAAGTTGTATTTCTTTAGGTCATTCTGCGTACAATTGGTATTAATCACACTCAGGCTCCTGTGCTGTGGTCAAAGATATTTGATAACCAAGGAAGAAGAATGCCACTTAATGCTTATGCACTTGATTTCTATAAACATGGCTCCTTGACAGGACTAGTCCAGGACAACAGGTATGTTTTTTCTATCTTCACCTATCCCCCACTCTCTCTTGCTCTTTAATCATTTCTACTTCTACCTTTTTTCTGTCTCCTGGTCTGTATTCATGTCTGTGTCTACATCTCTCTCTTTCATTTCTACCTCTACCTCTGGTTCTATTTCTGTATCCATCTTTATGTTGTTATCAAATGGATGAACCTAATGAATTTTAGGCAAAGCATTTTACAATTTTAAATATAGGTTAATCATTCTAAACATACTGGAATTTTTTTCCTGTAGATTAATGGCAGGAAAGAATAACAAACTTGCTGTTATTTTTGTTTGTGGTTTACCAACATACTCTTGGTACTTAGGCTGACTCACTTGACCTAAAGATGTACACTACAGATACAAATATTCATGCACACTCACAGATGTGTTATTTATTGATATCTTCTTTTATTTATTATGAGATATTTTAAAACTGAAAAACAATAACAAACAATGCCATGCTCACCATTGTCTGAGAGAAGTATATAAAAAGGTATGTAATTCACACATCTGAGGACTGAGCACATGACAATTGTGTTAGCTCTTTAGCAGGAAATACAAAGTCATGTTTGTGCATTATAAGTATTGCTACTCTCGTTTTATTTGATATCCATTTATATGATAAATGTTTCTCCATCCCCTCACTTTCAATCTGCAGGTATCTTCAGGACTAAAATGCTCTTGTAAGCAGTGTATAAATCAGTCTTTTTAAAAAAATCCATTTTGTCACCCTGTGTCATTTGATTCAAGTATTTAGTCCATTTACATTCAATGTAATTATTGATATATATATATATATATATTGCCATTTTATTACTTGTTTTGTGGTTCTCTCTGAAGATCTTCTCTGATTCTTTCTTGTCTTTTTCTCTTTCATGATTTGCTGGTTTTCTTTAGTGATATATTTGTCTTTCTTTCTCTTTATTCTTTGCATAATTATTAGTGGTTTTTGATTTTTTGTTTCCATTAGGTTATATCTTCTGCATATAGCAATCTATCTTAAGTAGATTGTCAGTTAATTTGAACCCATTCTTTACTCCTCTCCTCCCCATGTTTTAGGTACATGGAGTCTTATTTTACATACTTTTATTTTGTGAGTTTCTTGGCTGGTATTTTACAAAAAGATTCATTTATACTGCTTTTGTGTTTCCCACCTTCATACTGTCAATTTTGGTGTTTTGTTTTTACTCAGCATCCCCTTTAATATTTTTTGGAGGGCTGGATTAGTGGTCATGAACTCCTTTAGTTTTTATTTGTCTAGGAAACTCTTTATCTCTTCTTCTATTTTGAATGATAGACTTGCTGCAGATTTTTCTTATTCAGCACTTTGAATATATCATGTCACTCCCTTCTTGCTTGGAAAGTTTCTGCTGAAAAAGCCCCTGATAGCCTTATGGGTTTTCCCTTGTCTTGCTGGTTTTAAATTGTTTTATTTATCACTGTATTTTGCCATTTTATTTATGTCTTAGTGTTTATCTGCTTTTGTTGAAATTTGTTGTGAGTTCTCTGGATATGGATATATGTTTTCATATATTTCATCTGGATATCCTGGATCTGAGTATATTTTTTCTTCCCCCGATTAGGGAGGTTTTCAACAATTATTTCTTTAAATAAATCATTTGTCTCCTTTTCTTTCTCCTGGGACTTTTATAATGTGAATGTCTTTATGTTTCATAGAGTCACTGAGTTCCCCAAGTCTATTATTGTTTTGCATGATTCTTTTTTTTTCTATTGTTCAGCTTGATTACTTTCTATTAATGTGTTTTCTAGGTCATTAATTCATTCCTCTGCTTCTTCCATCCTGCTGTTCATTCCATCACACATGTTTGTGTTTATTGAGCCCTTTATCTCTGATATATTATTACTTATCTCTGTGTTAAGGTTCTCACTCATGTCTTCCATTATTAAGTCCAATGAATATCTTTATGATCAGTTCTTTAAATTCTCTATCAGGCATGTTACTTATATCTGTTTCACTTAGATCTCTGGGCATGGTCTTGTCCTGTTCTTTCATTAGGGACATATTCCTCTGTCCTCTCATTTGGTCTAAGTCTCTGTGCCTGCTTCTCTATGTTAGGAAACTCAGATACTTCCCCTGTTTTTGAGGGTAATGGTCTTATGTAGAAGAACTCCTGTGTTGGGAGATGTGGTATAGGAACAGGTTTGGGCTGGTCTTCTTTGAGAGGGCACCTGCAGCACTGGGACTGAGACAAGTATGACTGGGAAGGGTGGTTCCACCAGAGTATGTGTGTGGGGTGGGGCTTGGTGTAAGCTAGTTGGGTAGTGAATGTCAGCTGTTGGCATGGTCCTGGTTCCTGCAGGTGACCTGTGCTTATGCTGAGGGGTGGGGGAGGGAATGAGGCTGGCCAGTTTCTTTGTTCCCATAGGGGTCTCTTGTGAACACTGCCTCTCTGAAACATATTCTGATAAGAGCAAATAACCTCCCCACTGTGTGCCACAGATACTCTTCAAATAGCTCTTTCTATGCTGTACATCTTTGGGCTGTTTGCCATGCCTTCTCTCCAAGAGAAGCCCAAATGCCTCTGGGCTCTATCTGAGCAAAGTGCACTGACCTTTAAAACTCCAAGCTTTAGGCCCTGCTGGCTGTAAGAACTCATGAAATTTGGACCCTCTCATTTTCCAAGCCAGTTGGTATGGGGAAGCATCTTCCCTGTACAGTCCCCTGTGTGCTAGTCTGTCTCTTGCCCTTCTCCATGACTATGGCTCCCTCCCCACTGCAGCAGCCACAGTCTGTTTCTCTCCCAAACCACATCTCTGTGCCTCCTACCTTCTTTGATGTGGCCTCTTGTCTATATTTAGTTGTGGAATTTATTTTGTGAATCTTCAGGTTGGTTTCTGGGGTATTTAGGATGTTTTGATAGTTATCTAGTTGTATTCTGATCATTTTTTAAAATATGACTTACTGTTATGAATAAAATAGTTGTGACATTAGTAAATAATCCATTTGATTCTTCCCTTTTGATTCTTCAGCCTCCATTCACTCTCCTGAGCTTAAGTTTCCTACTTTGGTTTTTTCCTGAAATGGTCAGTCACCTATGTGAATTGATTATGTGTGGTTGTAATATTTGTGATTTTTGAATTAATAATCATCATTCCTGTTGATTCAATTATCATCTAGGATTGTGACATTCTAATAAATATGTCTTGACAGGCAAAAGTCATCTTTTATTGACAAATCCAACATTTCAGTATGAAATAAGTCTTTAATGTTTTTATACTATTAATTTTCAAAATGATATTTTGTTTAGGATGAATGAAGGAGCTGCTTATGAGCTGTTGAAGGATTTTGCACTCACCATTCTATCTATCAGGTATGTTATATACTTTAAATATTGATTTTATATTTTCCAGTAATTTAATGGTAATTAAATTAAGTTTGTTGACCTCATACTTTTTTTTAAGTTTATTTAATTGAAGAGATTGAGAGTACTCAAGCATGAGTGGGGGGAGAGGCAGAGATAAAGGGAGAGAGAGAATCCCAAGCAGACTTCGCATTGTCAGCGCAGAACCCATGTAGGGCTCAAATTCATGAGATGGTGACCTAAGCGGAAATCAAGAGTCAGGTGCTTAAGTGACTGAGCTACACAGTCGCCCTTGTTGACCTCATACATCAAAGTGATATTGAGATTCTTAGGTGTCACACATTTCAACTCCCCAAACAATTTGCAGAGCTTCTCTTCAGCACCCTGTTTCACTGTTTCTATAAAAGAATTAATTCCAAAGCCCATCTGATGTAAGGTTCAATTCAGACCAGAACCTCAGCCTCAGGCACTGCCAAACAACAGGACAATATTTCAAAACACAGGAATCCTAGGTGCTAGTATTTTTTTTTTCATAACCAGTGTTTGTCAGATATATGATACTTCATAGGGCCCCTTAGGGCTCCATTGGATCCCTGGTTATATATCAATTTACATATTCTGGATTCTCTTACTTTATACGGTGTTTTTGCCAGGCTTCATCTGACACTAATCTCTCATATTGGCATCCTATTTTCATCTTTAACAGAGCTGAGTGGGAACCCAAACAATTCCAAACTTTATATGGATACCCCCATCCTAAGGCTCTATTAGAAGATCCATCCTTAGGCCCATCAAGTTTTTCCTGTTAAAATATACATCTTCCTAAAGCCTCCATTCTGCATGTACTTTAATACTTTATGGGTTTCCCTTTTTCTATCACTTACTTTAAAAATTATATATCTTCACATACATGAATACATGTAATTTGCCACGAATCTCTTCATCTTCATGAAGTTCTTGCTAATTAGGTTTTTTTTTTAATTTTTTTGATATGAGATTAGTTAGACCTGTTTGGATGTTTTATACAGAGAATGAAACTATGAGGATGCTAGGACAGAGGGAACTGCTCTAGATTCTTGAGTATCTCTAGATAGTGTATTTCTTGAGTGGCTCATAGTTATTCAAGAACATATCAAGAAACTCCAGAGATTTTTGAGTGGTCTCAAAATCTAATCCTAGAAATATCATTCATGTTTTTAAAAATTATTGAAACATTATTGATTTGAGGAATATGTTCAAGCATTTGAGATACAGAGAATCAATAAATCTATCCCTTCTTTAAACATAATCTTACAGTGTAGTGTGAGGAAACTTAACTTGTAGATATTAAAAAGGTAATAAGTGCTAGGATGACAGATAAGGGGACAACTAACTTGACTTTGGATTCAGAGAAGGATTTTCAAATGAAGTAATTTTTTCCCCCGAGTTAAGAGATCTTAAGGGGGCAGAGGAAATCGTGTTTTCAAAGTACAGAAATGAGAAAGGGTCTGATGTGTCAGGGATTGGCTTTGATCTCACTATAGTGGCATGGGGAATATGGAAGTTGTGATAGGAATGGGGGAAGATGCTGACTTGTTTAAAGGAGCTTTAAAGACAATTTGGATATATTGAGAAGGGTCTTAATTCTCGTATTATGGAGTTTGGGCTTAATATTTTGAATAATGTGTAGACACTGCATAGACGTGAGTATGATATGGGTCTGTGGTTTATATGTGTGACAGAGATGTGTATGGCTTATATGTGACAGAGACTCAAAGGCTGTAATAGCCATGCCGGTGAAGGTGGGTGTGGGTCTGAATTAAGGAAATAGAAATGATGATTAGAGAAATATTTATGAGATAGAATTCAAAGAAACTGTCAATAAAGGTCATGTAGTTGGTGAAGACAAGGTTTCTATTTTAGTTAATGATACATAAGAAACATAGAAGTGAGGATAAGGTTGGAGGAGAACTAAGAACCAAAAATAGTGACTTAAAATTTATACGTGTCACATAATATCTGTGGGAAATCATTCAAGAGGAAATGGTCAGTGTCATAATTATAGGCCTGTAACTAGGAGAAAATTCAGTGTTACAGATACAGATATGATCATTCTTCATAGTAGGTCAATGATGACACTAGGAAAAATTCTGGAACTCTAGTGGAACCAAGGTAGATAGGAATTACAGAAGGCTGATAAAATGTCAGATCCTGATTGGGTTCAGTACTTTATCATTGCAGCTGCAGGTTTCATTCTTGAATTTCCTTTCTCCTTTCTTTTCACCTGCATATTCATTTCTTATTGCTGCTATAACAAATTACCACAAACTTAGTGGTTTAAACCAACACAAGTTTAGTATCTCACAGTTCTGGAAGCCTGAAATCCAAAATGGGTCTAACTGGGTTAAAATCAAGATGTTGGCAAAGCTCATTTCTTCCTGGAGGTTTTAGGACAGTCTCCTCTATTGTCTTGTCTAAGCTCTAGAGAATTCTGGAATTATTTTGATCATGATCCCCTTTCATCTTCAAAGCCAACAGTTATGGGGGAAAGTCTTACATTGTGTCATTCTGATGAACTCTCTCCTGCCTCCTTCTCCCACTTACAAGAACCTTTGAGACTATATTGGGCCCATCCAGATAATCCAGAATAATTTTTCTATCTCAAAGTCAGCTGATCAACAACTTCAATTCCATCTACAACCTTAATTCTCCATTGCCATGTAGACTAACATGGTCCTAGATTTCTAGGGATTAGAACATAAATATCTATGGAAGATGATTATTCTGTTTATTACACCCTGTTTTTTCTTTTTAATTTTCTCACATATCTTGGTAAAGGAAATAATATTTTGCTCTTCCTAGAGGTAGTTACTTGTGGGTTTCAGTGTATACTGAACACGGTGGCCAAAAAAATCACAAAATAGTCTCTAAAGAGATGTGTGGAGAAAAGGAAGGGAAATTGTATTGCTGCTATTGAAGGGAGGAGGGATAAGTTTACATGGAATTTGTTGGCCTTTAAAAATCCTCTTGGTAATTGACATGACGAGGAACTGCATGGGAACTGTTTTGTTATGTTTATTTTGTTATTTTTCCATTCAAATTGTTTTTAAGATCAACATGTTTCTTATCATCATTCTTCATATTTTTCCAACATTTCATCATGTAATGGGATTTTCTTAATTCTTCCCACCTGGGAAAAGTCCTCCTTATAGTACTGACTCTCACTAAAATGCTGGGTGTGTGTGTATTTCCATTTACAGTGTTTCCTTGCGTGAACTATGTGAAAATGAAGATGACAATGTGGTCTTAGCATTTGAACAATTGAGTGAAACCTTTTTTGAAAAACTTAATAAAGTTTAAAAACAAAGACTATCCAGATCACTTAAAATATTTCTATGGACATTTTTCAAGTCATGTTTTGTGATCGTCTACTTTTTGTTCAGAAATACATATATAATGAAGTGGAAATAACAAACAATTTGAAGTCAGAATTATAATCAAAACTGTCATGTTCTTTCATGAGTACGCTTGGACAAGTTATTTAATGTCTTTGAATCTTGGCTTCTTTATATAATAATTATTCATAATTATTATATGAATAATAATGCTTATGTTTCAGCTAGTTTGTGGATTGATTGAGAAAATGCAAAGATTTTGTATGTGATTGAAGAATAATTTTTACTCTGTGAGGTCTAAACAAATATTAAGTTCTTAACATTTTCCTCCTCAATGTCATAATTTGTAAACGTCTATTAAGGCTACAATAAGCTATTACAGTACCCTGAAGTTGAAATATATTTTCTTTAATTAATTTAAATGTGATTGTATGACTTATATATATGGTTTTTAAAATGGTGCCTTCTAGTAAACTTGAACTACTTTTTAAAAAAACATAAATGAGAATTTTGACATGAATCCTGTGATGCTTTAAAATAACAGCTTGTGATTTGGCTTGATTTTAATTGTATATAAATGACTGAAAACCACAGAGAAATAAAATGGGTGTGGTCAACTTACCACTGGTCTCTTTGTGTTGTCTATGCATCTTTCAATCCATTTACACACACATATACATTTTGTATATAATAAGTAGTTTATGTATAATCACTTTCCCTCCCTAGGCTAAGCCTCAGATCACAGTTTTAGAAACTATTTTAGACCCTAAACTTGAGCATTTTATCCTCAGAGTAAAAGATCTTCTCTCTCCTTCATTGCAGATGTCTTACAGATGATCTTTTGTATAATGTTATTTATACATATATTACATTGGTTTAGAAAACCACATGTGCTTCATTTTGTCTGGAGATAAAAGAATACTCTGTTACTTGGACATGACCCGTTATTGCATGTGCCACGTTAGGGGTCTATGGTTTCCTTGGTTTAAACCCATTTAAGTTATTTTAAAACATGAAATGTAACAATTTCTGGACACCAAAATACATAGAAACCAAAGTGGTTTCTACTGAGCACTTAATGGTCAGTAGATGACTACTGATCTCTCCTGGAAACACTGATACATAATATTAATAAACTGTCATAATAAATAACCACATTGTCACTTGTGGTTTTATATATCTGATGAAGCCATGAAGATATATATTTTTTTCTATATGACTGAGCCAATCTGGCTCCCTAACTTTTAGGGGTATAATAAGATTATATCCTATAAACTGGTATTCTACTAAAAGAGGAAGTTATACCTAACCTCTTTGAGGTAGGTCTAATGGTCAGCTTCCTTTGCTTCCTTTTTGACATTTAGCAATAACTTTAAAAAAGTAACTTGAAACAACTTTTGAAGACAGAATTTACATCAGAACTCTGAAAACATTTTATGTTCCATTTGCTGCAATAATGTGAAATTTTTCTTTATGAAAAATATGTATAGAGACTCTGGTGAAATTTACTGGAGAATCATTATTACCAACATAATTTATTCCCATTTTTCCTATGAGAGGAAAACATCATATTGGTATTAGGCCTATAAAGGGTCTTCTGGAAGATCCACTTATTAAAAATTTTTATTTTGAGAAAATTATAGATGCAAATGCTGGAAATAATATACCATGTTCACTTCAGCAGCACATATACTGAAATAGGAATGATACAGAGAAGATTAGCATGAGCAAGGATGACATGCAAATTTGTGAAATGTTCCATATTAAAAAACTATATGTATACCCATACATATATGGTTAATTCATTTATGACAAAGGAGCCAAAAATAGACAATCATGAAGGGAACATCTCTTCAATAAATGATGCTGGGAAAAATGGACAGCCACATGCAAAAGAATGAAACTGGATCCCTATCTTCTACCATACACAAAAGTTAATTCAAAATGGATTAAAGACATGAAAATAAGACAAATGCATAAAAATCCTTGAAAAAAACAAGGTAAGTTCCTCAACAACATTGATATTGACAATTATATATTGGATTTGACACCAAAAGCAAAGGCAACAAAAGCAAAATAAACATGTGGGACTATATAAAGTTAAAAAGCTTCTGCACAGTAATGTAGACCATCAACAAAATAAAAAGGCAACATGACAATGGGGAAAAATATTTGCAAATGATAGATCAGATAAGGCGTTAACATCCAAAATGTATAAGGAATTCATACAACTCAACATAAAAAAAAAAAACCCAAATAATCCAATTAAGATGGGCAGAGGACCTGAATAGACATTTATTCAAAGAATACATACAGATGGTCAACAGACACATGAAAAGATGCTCAACATCACTAATCAGCAAGGAAATGCGAATCAAAACCACAATGAGGTATCACCTCATGTCTGTGAAAATGGTTATTCAAGTGTTGGGAGATGTGAAGAATAAGGAACCCTTGTGCACTATTTTGGGAAAGGTGCAGCCACTATGGAAAGTACTATGGGAGTCCCTCAGAAAATTATGTTCCAGCAATCTCATTTCTGAATATTTATCTGAAGGAAATGAAAATACTAAGTCAAAAAGCTATATGCACTCCCATGTTCATTGAAGCATTATTTACAATAACCAAGACATGGATGGAATCTAAGTGTCCAGTGATGGATGAATGGATAAGTAAAATGTGAGATATATATATGAATATTATTCAGCTATAAAAAGGAGTGAGATCTTGTCATTGGCCACAACATGGATGGAACTTGAGGTCATTATGCTAAGTCAAATAAGTTAGAGAAAGACAAACACTATATGATCTCACTTATATGTGGAATCTATAAAATAAAACAAAAATTGAACTCATAGCAAGGAAGAGATTGGTTGTTGCCAGAGGTGGGAGGTGCGGGTTGGTAAAATGGGTAAAGGGGTAAAAAGTTACAAACTTTCACTTGTAGAATAAGTAAATCATAGGATGGGGGGGCTCCTGGGTGGCTCAGTTGGTTAGGCATCTGACTTCAGCCCAGTTCATGATCTTGCTGCCTCGAGTCAGGCTCTGTGCTGACAACTTGGAGCCTGGAGCCTGCTTCAGATTCTGTGTCTCCCTTTCTTTCTCTTCCTCTACCCTGCTCATGCTCTGTCTCTCTTTCTCAAAAATAAATAAACATTAAAAAAATAAGTCATAGTATATAATGTAAAGCATGATGATTATAATTAATAATGTTGTATTGTATATTTGAAAGTTGCTAAGAGAATAAATCTTAAAAGTTCTCATTACAAGAAAGAAATTTGTAATTATGTGTGGTGATGGATGTTAACTAGATTTATTCTGATCACTTCACAAATATACAAATATACACAAATATACAAATACCAAAACATGTACCTGAAACTAATATGTCAATTATATCTCAATAAAAAAGAAATAATACAGAGAGAACCTATGCAGTCTTTACCTAGTTTTCCAAATGGTAACATTTTGCATAATTATAGTACAAAATCAAAATTAGGAAGCTGATATAAATATAACCCATTATTCAGATTTCATTGGTTTTACATGCTCTTATTTGTGTGTATTTAGTTATATGCAGTTTTATTGCATGTGTAGTCTTTGTGTGTCCACCATTACAGCAAGGTACAGAACAGTTCCTGTTACCACAAGGAATCTTCTTTCTCTTTTATAATCACAACCGCTTCCTTCTCAATCCCTCCTGCTTCTCCCTTTCTGAGTCCCGACTGATTCCACACTCCTGCCCTCAACTTTAACCTCCCCCAACCTCCAACTGTTCTCTATTTCTGTAATTTTTGTCATTTCAAGACCTATAGAAGTGGAATCATACAATATATAACCTTTAGAGATTGGCTTTTTTTCACTCAGCATAATTCCCTTGAGATTAATCCAGATTGTTAACATGTGTCGATAATGTGTTCCTTTTTATTGCTGAATAGTATTCCATTGTATGGTTGGTTGTACCAGTTTGTTTAACCATTCAACCCACTGAAGGACATTTGTGGTTTCCAGTTTTTGGCTATTAGAAGTAAAGCTGCTATTAATATTCATTTTTCCTCTGTTTCTTGTTCTGTTTCTCTTTTCTTGCCTTCCTGTGAATTACCTAAAAATCTTTGGATTCCATATTGATGTACTTATACTGGTTTTGAATATATCACTTTGTACAGTTTTCTTAGTGGTTGGAATATACATGTATGACTTATCACAGTCTACTGGTATCAAGTTTTACTATGCTGCTTTTACTTAGATCCCTTTAGTCTTTCTCCTTTTTGAATGTAACTATCTTAAGTATTTGTCTACATACATTGAACACCACATCCAGAATGTTAAAATTTCTATTTTAATCATTAAATAATTTCATGAGAAGAATTATATTTAACTCTTTTTTTACCCATTCTGATTTTAATTTTTTCCATTTTGAAGGTGCAAGCTTTCTTTTATAATCCTTTTCTTTCTGTTTAAAGGACTTTCTTTACCCATTCTTTTTTTTTCTAATTTTTTAATGTTCATTTATTTATGAGAGAGAGAGTGAAAGAGAGAGAGAGAGAGAGAGAGAGACAGAGACAGAGACAGAGAGCAGGAGCGAGGGAGGGGCGGAGAGAGAGGGAAACACAGAACTCAAAGCGGGCTCCAGGCTGTGCTGTCAGCACAGAGCCTGATGTGGGGCTCAAACTCATGAACTGTGAGATCATGACCTGAGCCCAAGTCGGATGCTTAACCGACTGAGTCACCCAGGTGCCTCTACCTTTACCCATTCTTGAAGGATAGGTTTGCTAGTGAAAATTATCTTAATTTTGCTTCAGTGGACAGTTTTTATTTTCTCTTCATTTCTAAAAAAATATCTTCACTAGATGTGGAATTTATGATTGGGAGGTTTCTAAAATTTTCAGTTCTTGAAAAGTGTGCCACTTCTGGCCTTCATGGTTTCTGATGAGAAACCCAATGTAATTTAATTGGTATTCTGCTATTGGTTATGTGTTGTTTTTCTCCATCTGCTTTCAAGATTTTTTCCTTCTCTTTAGTTTTCAGAAATTTAATTATGGTGTTTTGTTTGCATGTTTCTTAAAATTTGGGGTCCACTTACTTTTTTCACTCTATAGGTATACACTTCTAAATTTGGGAAGTTTTCAGCCATTATTTCTTTGAGTATATTTTCAGCCCTACCCAGTTGTCCTCTCCTTTGAGACTCCAATTATATGAATGCTAAACTTTTTTGCATTGTGTCACAGGTCTCTAAAACTCTATTCATTTTCTTTTTAGTCTACTTTCTTTCTGTTATTCAGATTCATAAATTCTATTTATCTGTTGTAAAGTTCACTGATTCCATCATATGTCATCTCTGTTCTACCACTGAGCTCATCCAGCAATTTTTAAAAATTTCTTTTATTACATTTTTCTATTCCATAATTCCCATTTCATTGTAACTTTTATATTTTTGTTGGGATTTTCTATTTTTTATTTGTTTCAAGAGGATGTGCACTTGCTTGTTGAAATATTTTAATGACGGATGCTTTAAAATCCTTGTAATTTAATTTCAACATCAGCTTTATCTTGATACTGGCATCAGGGTTTTATTCTCATTCAAATTTTGATTTCCCTAATTATTGATATCATCAATGACTTTTTATTGTATCCTTTGGACATTTGGACATTTTATATATTATGCTATGGGACTCTTGATCCTATCAATCTGCTTTTTTAGAAAGTGAGTTGAAGTGTAGAGCATGAGGAATGGGGTGGGTGGGTGTTCAGCTTTCTTTTAGACCTGCTCTCATCGCTCTGGCAAAAGGAGCAGAAGCTGACATTGTCTCCATGCAGATAGTGACATCCTTGAAGTTCAGCTTGCCTGGCACCAGTTTTTGTAACATCTTCCTGGTGAAACTGGAACCGTGCCTTCAAGGTCTTGTTCTTTACCTTTGAATGGGGGTGTATAATGAGCTTCCCTCTGGGCCATGCTGACACCAGGGAGGGGAGAAACAGGGCTGATTCACACTGCTCTTTTGTTTTAGAATAAGGATGGAAGCTCAGCTGTCACGGGAAATGTTTGTGGACAGAGGTGATTAGTCCTGCCTTGCACCAATTCATTTCTTCTTACCAATGTTGGCTGAGGGTAGAGGTTCAGCACCCCCGGCTCCCTGATACACACACACCAGGGAAGGGGGTAGAGCAGGGTTCTGATCAGCTCTACCTCACACGCTGCCTCGTTTACTCTTATTGACACTAGGTCAGGAGAGGGTGAAGTGTAGTGATGATTAGCCCCTCCTCATCTGCTTTGGATAGATAAGAGACAATAAGAAAACTCAGGGAACTCATTGTCAGGTCATTTCTCAAGTCTCTGGGTTCCTATTCTCATTTTTGTGTTGTGTCTAGGTGTTTTAGTTGCAAAAAGGAAGACCTAGAAGGAATGGGGCTACCCTGTCTTAGATTTTTATTAGAAGAAAGGAAGATATAGACGTCTTGGGGAAAGTTTGAGTCTGTATTTTTTACTTGAATAAGTAACTGGGTTAAGGGAAATCTTCACCTCTTCAAAACTTAATGTTATGGCTTCAACAGTGATTTGTGTGTGGTTCAGGCAGGTGGGCAAGACTTCCGTAGCCTGAGAATTTTCTGAAAGCCAGTTTTTGCTTTTCTCAATACCTATCTTCATCTGTTTTATATCTTCCTGTTGAATGAAGGTCCACTGTATCATCTTTATAATATTGCAAAGGGTCAAAGTCCCTGTTAGGTTGTAAAGCCAAATTAGCAATTCTTTCTTATTTGGATATACCAGTATGAAACCAAATCTAACTTCCTACTTAACAAATAGATCGATAAGGCTTGTACAACATACCCTTGTGCTGCTGGAGTTGATAACAAGCTTTTACTGTAGCGAGTGCAACTGAACAATGTCCTAGAAACCAAAGAAGGCAGACTCTTTCATTGCAATGACTTGCCTTCTTGACAAAATTCTACATAGATATTTAGTTCCCTATGAAAGAATGTATGATCATGCCCTTACTTTAGCTGATTTTATGTAGGTTGGATATGGAGTCAATTAACACTGAAGAAAAAATAAAACTCAGTTTAACAAATGATATATTTAGCTAGTACTGGTTTACTTTGCTAGGTTCATATACTAAATATTTCAGATTTTTATGGTTTTTCTCATAGCTTATAAACCATAAGTTGTTATAGTCATCAGTTCTGGCTTCTTTCCTCCTTAGCCTCCATAGCTTCCAATATTTTTCCATGAAAGAAATTTCTACATCACTTTTCAAGTTTGTTATAAAGTCATTGAAGAATATACAACATAAGAGAAAAAGAAAATATGTGGAAGTATTTCCTTAGTACATTGCAGAGAGACAGAGAGAGAAAGAGAGAGAGAATGTGTGTGTGTCTGTGTGCATGCATGTGGTGCATGCTAGGTTCTGTACTGTGTAACAATTCTTCCTTCACTAGAAAATATGAGTTTTATAAGTAAACTGCCACTAGTGTTTCTAGAGCATAGTACTGAAAGGCCTGAGCTGTTACATTTTTTTTCAGATAATTCAGGTATGATGTAACAATAGAAGGAAATTACAGCATGAGATTTTCTGTAGAACTTTTATATCTTTCTCTTTCTTACAATAAAGTTGTTATCTTTGAGTGAGTTTTCCACCTCTTTATACAATCAGTACAACATATTATTGATATAGCCTTCATAGGGTCTCTCAAGTTTATTTTCCCTTTCTATCTACCATGACTGCCCAGGTCTATGCTATTAAATTATTAGAGTACATTTATTTTATTTTATTTTATTTTATTTTATTTTATTTTATTTTATTTTAGTGAGGGAGAGCACAAGTTGGGAGAGAGGGGCAGAGGGAGAGAGAATCTTAAGCAGACTCCAGTGCAGAGCCTGATGCAGGGCTCTATCATACCACAACCCTGGGATCCTGACCTGAGCTGAAATTAAGCATTGGGGACTCAACTGACTGAGCCACCCAGGTGCCCCTATTAGAATATGTTTAATAATTTACATTCCTATTTCTTGTCTAATGAAAAACATGTATGTCACTTTCCAATTAATCTTCCTAAATACTTCCTTCCTTTCTTCCTTCCTGCATTCATTCTTTCATATATTCATACTTAAACTCAGTACATCCTGGTTGAATATTTAGTATATGCCATACACAGTAGGAAGCACTGGTCAAATGGGAAGACTGAAGTAAGTAGATATGTACATTAAAAGAGGGGTGGAATAAAAACTAGTTACAAGTTTATCCTTGGTGTGTGCTAAATACTTTATAGAAATTATTTTCTTTAATTCTTAGAATAAACCTCTGAGATAGATGTCATTGTTATTTGCATTGTATCGATGTAAAAATTAGACTCAGAGCAATTAGATAACTTGCTCAAGATCATTCAACTAATAAGTATAAAGCTCTTTTCTTTTTGAGGAATTTGAACTCAAGCAGTCTGTCTTGAAAAAGCACTCTCTTAACTGCCATACTATACTTCCATCTGACAATAATAATAACAATTTTTATTGGGAACTTATAATATGCTAGGTACTCTGCTGAATGTCTTACAGGTAATATATCATTTAATTCCTAAAGCATCCTTATGAGATAAATATATATAATACAATAGTCTTTATGAACATGGAGGTGGCAGTTATATATATTTGGAATTATTGAGGAAGATATCACATAGGCAGTTGGCCTTTATTAAACACTTGGTGGAGATCCATTGGAGGCAGTAAAGCAAGTGGGTAAAAAGTCTAGATTTCTCTTTTGGAATGAAACCTGCAATTATGTAGTGGCCAGAGTAAAAAAGTAATACTGGAGACACAGACCAGTTGGGAGCCCCTTAAAATAGTCAAGTCAGGAGTGATAAAACAAAATCCTTACCAAAGGCAGTAAAGCTAGGTGTAGAAAGAAGAGATGGATATGAAAGATATTTAGGAGATACAATTGACAAGATCTGATGATGAATGCAGCATGGATCTTGTAGGAGAGGAGGTAGGCTTCTCATACGGATGACAGATAGATTAGGATACCATTAAACTGTGTCAGATATGTAGGGCAAACATTTGAGGAACCACAGTTAATGATTTAATTTGGAGTATATTGAGACGGAGGTTTCAATAACATTTGTAGTAGGAATCTGAGGTGTAGAGAGGCTGCTGCCAGTGGTTCATCAGGGGAGTAGCGTACCTGTCTGTCTTTTGAGGTCTTTTCACTCCACCATCTGTGACTGCTGCTGGTGGCTGGACTGTGAAAACAAAATTACAGATCATAAGTAGAGGACAGTTTGGTGCCTTGCGTATAGATGAAGTGGTATGAAAAAAAAAGAGTGCATATGTTTAGGGACCGTTTATGAAAAAAAAAACCTGACTACAAAGAGCTAAGTTAAACTTGAAGGTTAGACTTAGGGCAGAACAATGGTGGTAGTTTGTGTCTGCAGAGAAAATATTTTATTTGGAAACAAATTAACTCTAAGACCCATTAGAGGTCAATGTTAAAATGGTGGCTTTATATTGAATTCATATTTTTTAAACATGCTAAGACTTCCCAGTGCCAGTTTGGTTATTTAAAAAAATGTGAGGTAGGGGTGCCTGGGTGGCTCAGTTGGTTAAGCATCCAACTTCAGCTCAGGTTATGATCTCTATCTTGTGGTTTGTGGGTTCGAGCCTTATGTCAGGCTCTGTGCTGACAGCTCAGAGCCAGCTTTGGATTCTGTGTCTTCCTCTCTGTCTGTCTTTCCCCAACTCATGTTCTGTCTGTCTGTCTGTCTCTCTCTCTCTCTCTCAAAGAAAAAAAATTAAAAATAAATAAAAAATAAATAAAAATAAAAAATGTGATGTACCATTTGTTTAGATAATTCCCTGGATCCTTTCTTGGGTATTTCAGGGAAAATGCTTGAGGAAAAATGTTATTTGTGCCAATCACTAAGACAAAGATGATTGTCTTGTAGATAATTCCAATTGTTTCTTGAAACAATTGACCAGTGGGTTAAGGTTTATACATATGCTATCTGTAGACTAGGGAATATAATCTGTTTAAGAGGCACACCCTGAACAAGTTTGGGGAGGCATTCCATTTGAACTTTGCCTTCTCAGATCTGCTGTTGTCCATTGAACATGCTGTTCCATTTTTCTAGAATGTTCTTACCTTGTCTTTATCTGACAAACTCCTGATAATCCATCAAAATCTAGTTCAAATATTACCTCCTTTGAGAAGCCTATTCAGTTCTCCTAGGTACACCCTTTTTTGTGCCTCTATCCTACTGAGTTTATTTACAGCTATAATCCAACCTTCATTATATCATCTATAATTAATCTGCTAACTTTTCTCTCAACTGTGTGCCTTTGAGGCTAATGGCCTTGAGGATACTGCCTAAAATAGAGTCTAATATTATAGTCAATGCCCCAAAAATGATTGAGTAGATTAAATAATTACATATTCATCAAAATTAAATTATATTTGTGGGAAATTGTATTTGCTGAAAAAAGTCAGAACCAGGAAATGCTAGAAATGTAAGAATTTGTGGCAGAGTGTTCAACATTTTTACATCATTTCACTTTATATTTTCACTTTTTGCTTTCCTTTTGTTTGAGCATAGTTGACACCCAATGCTATATTTGTTTCAGATGTAAAACATAGTGATTAGATAAGCTTATACATTATGTTATGCTCACCATAAGTATAGCTAACATCTGTCACCATTTAACACTATTACAATATCATTGACTATATCCCCTATGCTATGACTTTTATTCCTGTGATTTACTCATCTATAACTGGAAGCCTGTATCTCCCACTCCCCTTCATCCGTTTTGCTCATCTGTCTGCCCCCATCCCCTCTTGCCACCATCAGTTTTTCTCTGTATTTATAGATCTCATTCTGCTTTTTATTTTATTGTTTATTTTTTTGTTTTTTCAGATTCACATATGAGCAAAATCATATGGTATTTTTTTTCAGTCTGACTTATTTCACTTAGCATAATACCCTCTAGGACCATAAATGTTGCAAATGGCACAATCTCATCCCTTTTATGGTTATATGTGTACATATATATATACACATCCTCCTTAGGCACTCATCCATTGGTGGACATCTTGGTTGCTGCCATATCTTAGCTATTGTAAATAGTGCTGCAATAAAAACAGGAGTGCATATATCTTTCCAAGTTAGTGCTTTTGTTTTCTTTGAGTAAATACCCACTAGTGGTATTATCTGATCATATGTATTTATATTTTTTAATTTTTTGAGGAACCTCCACCAGTGGCTGCACCAATTTACATTCCCACCAATAGTGTATGAGGGTCTTTTTTCTTCACATCCTCACCACCAAGTTATTTCTTTTTTAATTCTTTCTTTTTTCTTTTTCTTTTTCTTTTTTTAGCCATTCTGACAGGTATAAGGTGCTATGTGATTTGCAATCACAGTGGTTACTAACGTCAAACATCTTTTCATGTGTCTCCTGGTCTGTATATATTCTTTGGGAAAATGTATACTCAGGCCCTCTGCCTATTTTTAATCAGATTATATGTTTTTTGGTATTTATTTGTATAAATTCTTTATATATTTTGGATACTATTATTAGATAGTAAGTAAGTAGATAGTAAGATATATACCTCTTATTAGAGATATTAATTGCAATTATCTTCTCCCTTTCAGTAGGTTGTGGTTTTGTTTTGTTGATGGTGTCCTTTTCTGGGCAAAACCTTTTAATTTTGATGTAGTCCCAATAATAAATTTTTGCCTTTGTTTCCTTGCCTTAGGAGACATATCTAGAAAAATGTTGCTACAACCAACGTCAGGGAAATGATCACCAGTGTTCTCTTCTAGGATTTTTGTGGTTTCGGTCTCACATTGAGTTCTTTTGTGTATGGTGTAAGAAAATGGTCCAGTATCATTCTTTTACATGTAGCTGTCCAGTTTTCCCTACACCATTTCAAGAATGTCTTTCCCCCATTGTATATTCCTGCCTACTATGTCATAGATTAATTGACCATATAAGTGTGGATAATTATCTGTGGGTTTCCATTCTATTCTGTTGATCTACGTGTATATTTTTATGCCAGTACCATACCATTTTGATCACTACAGCTTTGTCATGTATCTCAAAACCTGGAATTGTGATACTTTCAGCTCACAATTGTTTTTTCTGTCTCAAGATTGCTTTGGCCATTGGGTTTTTTGTGGTTCCATACAAATTTTAGCATTATTTGTTATAGTTTTGTGGAAAATGTTATTGTTTTTAATAAGGATTGCATTTAATTGGTAGATTGCTTTGGGTAGTATGGACACTTTAACAATATTAATTCTTCCAATCTGTGAGCATGGAGTATCTTTCCGTTTGTTTGTGTCACATTCAGTTTCTTTCATCAGTGTTTTATAGTCTTCAGAGTATAGGTCTTTGACCTCTTTAATGTCTTTTAATAAAGAACAAAATTAGGCATATGTATAGTATCATAAAATCTTTAAACAATTAAGCAAGAGAATTTAAGGCAGAGGTTGCCTCTGAGGGGTGGGGGAGGGCAATGAGTTTTGGAAACAGCCCATAGGGCAGATAGAAATTATGCAAAATCTTTTATTTCTTGGTTTGGGCGAAGTGTTCACAGCTGTTCATTATATGTTAATTTACAAATCAAAATGAGACAGTGCCATATGACACAGGATAATGACTGACTTAATTTTTCACCCTTGAGGAGTAAAAACCACTAAGTATCTAAATTCTAAATATAGAGATGCACTTTTTTGCATAAATTTATGCTTACACTGATGAATTTCAGTGTTGGTATAGAACCACTCAGATCTTTAACTAAGGGCTTTTTCTGTTATAGAATAAGAGGGGAAATGGTTACTTAAATATAATAGAAATTTGTGGTTCCCTTTTTCTTTTTTAAAAGTTTACATCCATGTTAGTTATCATATAGTGCAACAGTGATTTCAGGAATAGAATCCAGTGATTCATCCCCTACATATAACATTCAGTGCTGATCCCAACAAGTGTCTTCCTTAATGCCCCTTGCCCATTTAATCCATCTGGGTACAAAGAGTGATAGGAGATGAGTCTGGATCATGCAGGCTTCTGTAGGCCTTAATGAGGATTTTGAATAATAGAAGAGCCACAGGAAGCCACTGAAATGTTCAAACCCCATGAGAGACATGATCAGGTTTTCATTTGAAAAGAATTGCTTTGACATCAGTGTGGAAAAAGGATATATTCCTTTTGGTTGTGTGCAGTATTGCTATAGACAAAGAGTGGTCTGAAAATTGATAATACCTTATTTCCAGAGTCTGTTTTATCATAGTACGGGAATTTGACTAAATTGTTTTAGCCAATTATTTCTGCCTTAATTCTGGGGTAGTTTTCAGAGATTCTGTTTCTAAATCCAATGCTCTTACAGACTGGTCATGTACTATGACCTTGAGCTTGTGCCTGTTGTCATCAACAATGCCATAGAGCCGGTGTTTCTCTGGTGGTTTTGATGCCCTGGAAGAAAAGAAGCTCACCATGGACTTATTCTATGAGATGTACCCATAATGCCTTGTAGATTGTAATAAAGTGAAATGCAAATAACAGATAGTGACTTAGATCCTTCTAAGATATTTAAATATGACTGAATAATTTGAGTTTCTATATCTCAGTCTCTAACATATTTATAATTAGATGAATATGGGTTGTAAGGTATCTGTCAAAATCTTTTTTAAGAATGCTCTCTGAATGGGACTCATAAATAGCATAGCCAGCATATTTGAACAATTTATTTATTTCTTATAACTAAATCCAAAGATGCCTAAGGATGACGAGAAATCAAGAAATTACATCGTCATTACATCTTTGGAAACTCTTTGGTAAGGGATAACAGATCAGTAAGAATTTTAAGAGGAAGATCTCTGCCACCTCTAGAAAATTCTTTTGTGCAGAAGACAAGAAAATAACCAGGTACGTTCTTGATTAGCAGGGCTTAGTCAGATGGTGGTCCTAAGACCCTTTCCATGTAAGATCCTCATTAACAATATCCAGCATTGTACACATTGATAATCTTGTGTTAATAGAGAAGGAAAAACTCATTTTTCTAAAAAAAAATTAATAGCTGAAAATCAAGTATACTCTAAATACCATCCATGAATTACAAAAGATAAAATAATTTATTCTCCTTTTAGAATAATTGTAAAATGAAGAAATGTGTAATGAAGAAAAACATCCTAACAGGAGCTCACAGACTAAATTGTGTTAGCCAATTATTACTGTTAACATTTTGGTGCATTTCTGTGTGGTCATTTTCCCTTTCATATTATTAAAAATCTTTTGAAACAATTTTGTAACTGTATAATTTATAATATAGCCATGCTTTATCGGCTCATTTCCTTTTGAAATATGGAAAAATAGATAAGAAAAAGAAGAAAAGCATATACACATATCCCACAGATAACCATATATTATTATATATTATAAATATATTTATATTTATATTATAAAAGATAATATTAAAATTTTGGAATATAACCGTTCACTCATTTTTATTCATATAGTGTATTTTTTTTTTACAAGAAAATCCCTTTCTAGGGGCGCCTGGGTGACTCAGTCAGTTAAGCGTCTGACTCTTGGTTTTGGCTTAGGTCATGATCTCCTCATTTCATGAGTCCGAGACCCATCCGGCTCTGCGCTGTCAGCTTGGGATCCTCTCTCTCCTTCTCTTTCTGCCCCTCTCCCACTCACACTGTCTCTGTCTCTCTCAAAATAAATAAATAAGCTTTAAAAACATTTTAAAAATTATGAAAAAAATCAAAATCCCTTTCTCTATTTTAACCTATTTCCTCATCCATCAACATATATTGGACATTTTTTTTTGTGCCATTAAGTATGCTTTTATAATAGCACATTGTTTCCCAAATTTTAAACAGATTTATAAAAAAGATGACCCAGGCCAAACGCATCTAGTAAACTTAGGTTATTTAGAAAAGTATCAAAAAAGTGAAAAATCACTAAAATTTTACCCCGCATCCAAAGTTACTTCTATCAACTTTCTGGTGACTGTCCTTCCAAGTATTTCAATGTATGCATATTTATAAATATACACACAATTTTAAAATGTACATGTGGTTTTATTATTTTTCCCCATTAAACAATGTGTTTGGAGAACTTTATATTTCAATGAGCTAGAAATAAACTTCTCCTTTTAGTATTTGCATTATATTCTATAATATATAGAATATATAATTCAATTATATTATTGTTTATTATGTTTTGGTTACTTTACTATTATAACCTGTGCTACGAATCTTTCTATCCTTCTCTATTTACTTAAAGAAGTAACTCCTGGATCAAAGACTATGAAAAATTTTAGGACTTTTCGTATATACTGATACATTCTTATTTAAAAGGCTATAACAATTTTTGTTCTTATTTTAATATGAATACACATAATAATAGTAATATGTTATCAAGTTATCAAACTCTTATGTGAAAAACACGGTGCTAAGTTACATAGTGACTCATTGACTTAGACTGGACTTGAGAACCTGCCCCTTGTGACCATTCAGCTATAATGATTACCTTCCTCAGTGGATGAGAGTTCCTGCTTTTTCTTCCTGGAATTCCTATCAACAAGGGATTTTAATCTTGATTCTTTGAACACCAGTGACATGATTATCCTTTCAAAATTTAGAGTTCATTTGCATCTCTTCCTTATTAATTTCTCTTTCATGTCCTTTACTATTGCTGTAGTATTTTACTTTTGTTTATTCATTGCTAAGAGGCATGTATATTTAAAACATAATATTCCTTGCCATATATGATGAAAATATTTTCTTAGTCTCCATCCTCTGTTTTGTGTTTAAGGAAGATCGTGTTTCTAAGGTGTTATCTGCATCTCCAAGGATATCCTTTCACCTCTAGTGAGGACGTGCTACTTCTGTCAGGAGCTAATGTGACTTAATCTGTTCTCAGCAGTTCTTGAGTCCATTGGTTCCATATTGAGGAGGTAGACAGTGAAGGAGAGCTAAATAAGGACATGCCCTAAATTCTGGAAAGGAAAGTTTTTCACGCAGATTGGTTATGGCAGCATTCTCTCTTACATATGGTAGTCCAGATATTAAAATATTAGACCCGATGACTGCTTCTATTGTACCCCATTCAGATTTATGAGACTTCTTCTGGGAATCACTGGGCAAAAGTTCAATTTCTTCTTTTATGAAGGGCAGCATGCTACACTCCTGGGCAGTTTTCGTGATTATGCCAAAATTTGTCTTGCCTTATAAACGATACCTATCTCAGTTGAATATTAGTTTGAAATAGATTTTTTTTTCTTAGATTCAGCCCCACAGATTTGGAATGCCAGAACACTCATTTTCAGCATAATGTATTAAGGAAATAATAGCTGAGGAGACAGAGAGGGAAGGCAAATAATCATGCTTGTATAAAATATAAATGTTTGCACTTTGGGAACCCCAAGATCCAATTTGATGTGCTACTTCAGTGTCCTAAATGGTAAAACTAATGGCCCGAGATAATAAAGATTTGTCTCAGAAATATCAAATGTATTATCCCGGAAACATTTTTTTTCTTTTAACATTTATTCCTTTTTGAGAGGCAGAGAGACAGAGCACAAGCCAGGGGAGGGCAGAGAGAGAGGGAGACACAGAAAAAAAATGTGTTTTATTGTTGACTTTTTAAAAATTTCTTTGTCTTTTGGAATACAAATGCAGAAAGATTTACTGAAGAAAATCAAAAGAGACAGCTAAACTAGAGAAAAGTGAAGAATTCACCTATATATTGAAAAAGAAGTGAAAGAAAATCATAGTCCTGGAATAAAAAGACTAGAAGATTTTCTCTGTTAAATCTACAAAATTTATTACAAAAATGGATGGATTGAATGCCTGCTTTAAATTATGGGTGGAATACTGTTCAAAACCAGGTATAGAAGTATATTAAATTTAGAAATGTTTTTGAAATAAAAGGTCCAAAAGAACAGAGAAAAAGGATTGGTATTGGCCACGTAATTTCTGATTCGTCTGTCCTTTATGACTCTGGAAAATCTTTTTGATGTCTAAAGAGTAAGATTTTCTCTTGTTTAATCTAATAATAACGTCGAGCCTGTTTCATTGAGATCTTCAAGATCAGTCATGAACTGAGTACCTTGTTATGTGCTCATGGGTCTTCTGAAGAGCACTGGCCCTGCTTGAAAGGTGCTTACTGATCAGTCTCTCAAGGAACACAGGCACATGCTGTTCTAACTGCAGCGTAATGAAATAACCACAACCGTATGAATATATTTATATATATATATATTTAATTTTTACATATATATAGAGAGAATAAGAATAATAATTTAGGGACATCTCGGGGGCTTAGTTAAACGACCAACTTCGGCTCAGGTCATGATCTGATGGTTTGCAAGTACAAGCTCCACATCACGTTCTCTGCTGTCCGCAGGGACCACACTTTGGATCCTCTGTTTCCGCCTCTCTCTGCCTCTGCCCCCCTTTGTGCTCTCTCTCTCTCAAACAATAAGCACTTTAAAAAAGAAAAATAATTTGTAGATAAATTATAAAGAATTTTATGTATTATATAATATGCAATAAATTATATATTATACAGTTCTTTATCTATAATAATCTAAAAGAATTTGTGTATATACATAATTATATTATATCTTATATATATTATATACCTTATTTAATTCTTATAATTCTTTGATGTAGGTATCATTACCCTGATATTACATGTAAGAAATCAAGTTTCCAGGAAAATAAATTATGTGCCCAAATGTCAGTGGTAGAGCAGGATTTTAATAAACACCCTTACTCCAAAGAATATGCGCAAATTAAATAATCAGTAAATTGGTGCACGACAGTGTTGTAGATGAGGGCCAGAGAATGAACATTTGTGATTAAAGGGGAGAGGAGAGATACTTAGTTCTTAATTATGGTCACAAGGAAAGTAAATATTAAAAGAGTAAAACATGGAAAGTTCATCTTAAAAAATGTCAGTTGAGCCCATACTCCATATGAATCCCTGTCATTAATGATAACTACTGCCATTATGGTATAATTTTATATGGACTAATTTGCTTAAACCTTATAATAACCACATGGGTGGAGATCTATTATCAGTATCCCTGTCATATGTGTAAAGAAAATAGGGCTTACGCCGAACCTCGGGGCAGATCCCAAGCAACTTCTCACAGCAAGTCTCTAGAGCTGCACTGTTCACAAGTAAAACAAACTAATATTTGTCAGACAATATTAATTAAAAATAAAGGAAAGAAAATAGGGCTTGGATATGGAACTTTCCCACTTCCTGAATTAAGCACAGGTGAGTTTAAATTTGAATTTCACATAAACAATGGTTTTCTTAAATATAAATCTGTGTCATGCAATAATGTATGTCCCAAACTGGGTCTTGTACACTTTTATTTGTGAAAGTTGGCGTTACTCCTCTAACTGAAGAGCCCACCCTCTTAACTGCTATGAAATACTGGTGGCTTCATGTTCCTTAACTGTTAGGAGTGATTCCTGTGAATATGCCTTTTTTTTATCCTGCCATAAAATTTAAGTTAGTTTTGGGGGTTTTATTATAGATATCGTCCCTAACTTAAATTATGCATGCCAATGTTTTATTCTGATAGAAGCAGAATCTAGAGATACAAACATAATAATGAACTTGATGAAAGGGATTCACATAATCCATGAAAAATATTAAAAATTATTACAAAATACACATCAACAAAAAATAGCCAAATATCTAAAATATGTTGAATTTGATAACTTGACACACTCATTATATCCTCAGGTAGATGCTAAATATTACATGACATTCATGTATGAGTGTGTGCATGTACATGTATATGAATATTTTATTGAATGTATTTAAAATTAATGTATATGAATTACATCAATGTATATTAGATTAAGTTAATGGGTAGTCATGTATTATTATGTATAGATATAGATCTAATGTTTTTTGTAACCATGTATTTACCGAGAATAAATGTTTTATTCAGACCAGGGTTGCTGTGGTCTAGATGTAGGCGTCCTCCCCCAAATTTCTATGTTAAATTTCTGATCTCCAAAGTGATGGTTTTGGAAGTGGATCCTTTGGAAGATGATTAGGTCATGAGAGTAGAGCCCTCACAAATGGGATTAGTGCCCTCATAAAAGAGATCCCAGCGAGCCAGGGTATCCCTTCACCATGTGACCTTACAGCAAAAATATATCTGTCTGGGATAGGCTCTCACTGAATCTGATGATTTTATGATCTTGGACTTCCT
The DNA here is from genome assembly GCA_028646485.1 of Cryptoprocta ferox. NCBI lineage: Eukaryota > Metazoa > Chordata > Mammalia > Carnivora > Eupleridae > Cryptoprocta > Cryptoprocta ferox. Next base: position 56,219,438 of record CM053567.1, read on the forward strand.
AGCCTCTAAAACCATAAGAAATAAATATTTATTGTAGATAAGACACCCAGTTTATGGTATTTTTGTTGTTGTAGCCTAAATTACTAAAAACAGGACCCCCCTTCCCCCCCATCTTAGAATCAACGCTACAAAAGCCCACGGGTCTCTACATATCTGTCATTGATTACCAACTCTCCCCAGTTCCAATCAACTGTTTGTTGAGTGAACAGGATTCCTTTCTTCTCAGAGTATTGCATCAGCTTCTGCTGCTTCTTTTTAGTTTATTTATTTTGAGACAGAGCCAGCCAGAGAGAGAGGGAGAGAGGGAATCCAAAGCAGGCTCTGGACTGTCAGAACAAAGGAGATTCGGAGCTCGCTCTCACCGACTATGAGATCATGACCTGAGCCGAAATCAAGAGTCGGATGCTTAACTGACTGAGCCACCCAGACGCCCCTCGGCTGCTTCTTCTATATGAACATTTATTCTTTCAGATCTTAGTATAGCTTACTCTTTTGGTTGTTAATGATTTTGACGAAAACTCATTTCATCAAGGAAACATTTAAGACCTTCTTGAGACCATCCAATCTTAAGTAGTATTTCCTCTACTCTTCCCCCTTCCCAGTGAGAAATGTCTCTCTTTCCCTTTCTTGATAGCACATGTCACTATCTGATTTTTTTGTATATATTTTGTCCATGTATTTATTATGTGTTTCTCAAAATTGGAATGTGAGTTCCGTAGAGGTAGGACTGACTCTTTTAAATTTTCTATTTGTCTTCAGCTGTTGCTTCCAAAGAATCTGAAGAGAAAAAAATTTTTTAAATGTTTTTCATTTTATTTTTGTGTGTGAGAGAGAGCATATGCTAGTGGGGGAGGGACAGGAGGGGGACAGGGGATCTGAAGTCAGCTCTGTGCTGACTGCAGAGCCTGATGCGGAGCTTGACCTTACGAACCACGAGATCATGACCTGAGCTGAAGTTGGATGCTCAACTGACTGAGTCATCCAGGTACCCCATGAAGAGAAAATATTTTTTAAGTCAAAATACTTTCCAAGTAATGACTCAAGAATCATAAAGATAGAGCACTTAGAAACAGGGCAACTGATTTGTGCTATAGCTTGGTGTTGTGAAAAGTGTAGTTACTTTCTGTTAGTGGTAGAATTGGGAGGGGTGGGAGGAGAGGACGTCAACTCAGGATACTGGCCAGCAAGACGAGGCATAGTTAGCCTTCTACTTCTTTCTGACCTACTCCTTCCTTTTTTTTTTTTTAATGTTTATTTATTTTTTAGAGAATGAGAGAGAGAGAGAGAGAGAGAGAGAGAGAGAGAGAGAGAGAACATGAGCATGGGGGAGGGGCAGAGAAAGAAGGAGACACAGAATCCAATCAGGCTCCAGGCTCTGAGCTATCAGCACAGAACCCGATGCAGGACTCGAACCCACAAACTGTGTGATCATGACCTGTACTGAAGTCGGACACACCTAACTGAGCCACCCAGGTGCCCCAAGACCTAGTCCTTCCTTTAGTGCCTCTATAACTTCCTTGAGTCTTCATCCTGACCTATCACAGAGGTCCAAACTTTTGCTAGTTTTCCTATTCCTTAAGAATGCTAATAAGGTCTATAAATCTTTCCTAGCTGCATTTTCTTCCTGTAACGTCAGGAAGACTTTGAGCCACTCCTTGCCAATTCTGTAGACCCCTCTAGAAGGTTTGAGGCTAGCTTTCCTGGGTGGCTTTTGTTCTCCCCTATCATACTTGACATCCAGCATGGAAATAACTCTGCATCTTGATTATGCAAGTGCCGTTGCTAAAATTCTCCTGTCACATTTAACTAGGCTTTTGAAGTCTTGTGGATATAGAAATGAATTACACTTCAGAAAAATATCTTAATGCAGAATATGTGATTAGTTCATAGTAAAATCAAACCATAGTGTGAAGGAGACATCTGTTTCTTTGGTTTCTCTATACTTACCTCAAAGTGCAAGAATATCTAGCTTATTTCCCACATAGGGAGAGCTATGTTCGCCCATTTCTAAGAAATTGAAAGAAAGTAGTTTTCCTAACACAAATGTATGTGCCCTAAGAAAGCAATTCTCTTTCTCTCTTAAAACAAAGCAAAACAAAACAAAACAAAAGAAACAAAAACTAGATGATGATGAACAGAAAGCCAGCTTTCCACTGTTTCCTGCTCTGGAGTGTATCCTATCTGAAATAGGATATTTGCTTTATTATTGCATGACCAAAACAACTATTACAGTATTCTTAAACCAGAAAGTAAATAAAAGATACGCTGGTCATTAAACATTTTAAATTACATTTTGGAAAATTTTAATTTTATTATTTTTAACTCAAGTATAATTGACATACACTCAATTATTTATACTTCTCATGCCTTGCTAATATGATCATACTCAAGTTTTATCAGGACCTCAAGAATAGAGCTTATATTAAATCTGTGTAATTCTGTGATGCTGGGTTTCTTAGTGACAATCTGTGTATCCACTGGGTAGAATTCTTTAAATAAAATAATTTGTAAGATAATATGTACTAATTATAGATCCTTATAAGAGCGTTTACTGTATTAAAGATGCCCTTTAAGATTGGGAAGAGTTCCTTAATTGAAACAATTTTTATTGTGTGTATGGAAGGGAGTGGAGGAGTTGTTCATATTTAACAATTATCAAAGATTACACTGATTTGTAATTAAAAGATTAATTTCATATTGCATTTTACAGCCACATAAAATAGTATTTAAAAATTATAGTGAAGATATAGTAGCTATTTATATCTCATATATTAGAATTTATAAGTAGAAATATTATCATCTTTTGTTTATTCTGAACAATTTTAAAAGTTTTACATAAAAGTTTTAATGTTTTAAATGTTTTATTTATTTTTGAGAGAGAGAGAGAGCATGACAGAGTATGAGCAGAGAGGGACAGAGAGAGAGGGTGACACAGAACCCAAAGCAGGCTCAAGGCTCTGAGCTGTTAGCAGAGAGCCTGATGCTGGGCTCAAACCCACAAACCATGAGATCATGACCTGAGCCGAAACTGGACGCTTAACCAAATGAGCTATCCAGGTGCCCCAGTGCCCCAGTGTCACAAAATGTTGAGGCTTGTAAGATATTGAAAGAAACATGAAATAAGCATCTTGATGAAGCAAAGCAAACTACAACATGATTGATAAGAATTTCCTTGCCTAGATTAAAAATTATAAAATAGTACACACATCTAATATTTAATATTATTTTAGGTAAAGGACTCAGGTATTGAGAAAGGTATTTCTAAATATTCAGTTCACATGGGAGCAGCTCGATTTCAGTTAACTTATTTCTAGAAGAAAGAAGTGATCCAGATCTCAGAGTACATCATTTTATTCCAGACACATGGCAGGTATATGCTGAAAAAAATCTGTAGTCTGGAAAAGTAAAGAAACTTGATGGAAACAATTGGTTCAGAGTTCATTGTGCACAACCAATTTTGAATATGTAAATCATTATAAAACACAAAATAATGGCAGTGAAAAAAAATAATGACTTTCCCTAGAAGATAAAGGAATATGGAAACAGCTGAAATGGAAAAAAATTGATTTTGTTAAAAAAATCTTTTTAATGTTTATTTATTTTTAAGAGAGAGAGAGAGAGAGTGTGCAGGGGAGGGGCAGAGAGGGAGACACAGAATCTGAAACAGGCTCCATCCAGGTTCTGAGCTGTCAGCACAGAGTCCAATGTGGGGCTCCAGCTCACAAACCTCAAGATCATGACCTGAGCTGAAGTCAGATGCTTAATCGACTGAGCCACCCAGGCACCCCGCAAAAATTGGTTTTATTAAATGGTAGAGGCTGGATTAAAAACTACGCACTCTAACTCCAATTAGACTGCTTTAAACCATTACAGTATGTAGTTGTAATATTCATCCACTTAATATCAAGTCTAAAACATAGTGCCTAATGTTTAATGATATGTATTTGACAAAAACTTGCTATTTTTAAAAGTAATGGTGCTTTCAGATTATCCCAATGTAAAGTAGCAATCATTCATAGTAACACATCATGATATATCATAAAGATATGGATTGCTATATATATACATATTTTTAAAGAAGTTCCTTTTTCTACACCTTATTCATTTGCTGACTTAATTTATGAACAGAAAAATAGAAATTATAAAAAATAGCAGATTTTGGTGATTCTGAGTTCAGCCTGAGGTTCCCCAACTCAAGCTAAAAAGAAAGCGGAGAGCTTGACTGCATGGTACCATGGGCAGGCCCCTTGCAGTGATGTCTGTTTATTAGGGAATTTTTATCCAGGTTTAAGTGAGGAGTTTTGTAGGAGAAAGTGATGTGTGATTTATTTCTAAATAACAGAAAATGGTGATTCCTTTAAAGACCTGCCATCTTGAACACCAGTGTCTCAGAAGGAACTTTGGACACTAATTTACCTTAAATGCAGTTGATGTTAAACTAAAATTGACATTAAATACGTATTTTCAAAATGAAATATCATTTTTTTCTTATCTAGTGAGAGCTTCTAGATGTTGTAAATAATACTGTATCTGCTGCCGTAAATGATACTGTATCTGGTGGCTCAGTCGAATGAGCGTCCGACTCTTGATTTTGGCTCAAGTCATGATCTCACGGTTTGTGAGTTCAAGCTCTGCACTAGGCTCTGTGCTATCAGCACAAATGGTCTCTCTTGCTGTCTCTCTGCCCCTCCTCTGCTCGTGCATATGTGCTCTCCCTCTCTCTCTCAAAATAAATAAATAAACATTAACAAAAATGAATCTACTGTGATTGTTGCTCTGACTTCATCAGGGAAAACTTCTACTTCATACTACTGCATGGAGAAAATCCTGAGAGGGGACAGTGGAAGGGTAGTTTCTATGTTGCCCCTATGGAGGTATTGTGTCCGTATGACACAGCAAATCTCATAGTAATTTTCCTCAACGGGAGTTTGTGTCCTCAAGTCATAGAGAGGTACCGCAGTCTATAGGCTCCAGCATTACAGTCATGGGTTTCAGTGCTTATGCTCTGGTACCTTGAGCCAGTTTCTTACCTTAGCTTCTTCACCTGCAAAAGGGGATAAGTTTGTTTACTTTATGCTGTTTTCTAAGCATTAAGTGAAATGTATGTAAAGCATCTAATACATTGTCTGGATGTAAACAGTGATCAATAATTGGTCATTTTTATATTTATTTTATTACTTAAAACTCTCTAGGTCCAATAGTTCTTAAAAGACAGGAATTGACACTTTTGAGAATTATGCTAAAGGCAACCATTTGATGTCTGTGCCAGGATTACAGGACTTAAGAGAGCATAGACAAGTTCATGAAAGAAACAGGGAGAGGGAGAAGCAGATCTCAATTTTGTCCCTGCTGTGGTTCGATATGCTCTGTGGAATAGCCCCTGATTATTACAAGTACCAGAGGTTTCTTCCTTTACAGTAACTGTGTAAAAGAGTCTGGAAGCTCTTGGCTAAATCAGAACTCTTCTCTTCATCTAGAAGGGACTTGGAGTGTTCTTTCCTCTCTCTTTCCCTACGAGAACCCTTAACTGCAGGCCTCAGAGATGCACTGAGAGGAGAGATTCAGAATGCTAGTGTTCGAAGGGGTTGTCTGTATTGTATGAGCCATTTTTCTCACTTTACAGGTGAGGAAACTGAGGCTTAGTGAAATTAAATAATGTGTCTATCTTTGGATGGCCGACTTGATTTTTTAATAAAAAATAATCATCTGATTTCACCTGTACAAATATATATCACACTTATGTGGCATAGATTGTTGTTTGCTCATTGTTTCTGGCTGTCACATCAATAAGCACTTTCCCTATTACACAATAAGGAAAACTTTAAAATGCAACCAGTCGGAACCATTTAGGTGAAAAATACAGCTGACCCTTGAACAACACAAGGATTCAGGGCACTTTCACCCCTACTCCTCCATGCAGTCAAAAATCCAAATATAAGTTTTGACTGCTCCAATCTTTAACTGTTAAAGCATACTGTTGACCTATAACATAAACCATTGATTAACATATATAGTAAGTTAAATTTATTAAATACTGTATTCTTATAATAAAGTAAGTTAGAGAGAGAAATGTTATTAAGAAAATCATAAGGAAAAGATAACACATTTATAATACTTTACTGTATTTATTGAAAAAAAAAATCTGCCTATAAGTGGACCTGCACAGTTTAAACCTATGTTGTTCAAAGGTCAACTGTAATTCATTAGGAAAGAGTTATATAAACTTGGTACTTCACTTTTTTTCATGAAAATTGTTCCCGACATTGGTTTACTTTAAGCACTTTTTTACATCTCGTCAATAATTATTGAATAGCAGATTATGTCTTTTATGATTTAAGGCTCTTGTAATCAAGTGGTAGAAACTGTCTGCAATTTATTTACCAAAGGACTACAAAAAAGATTAGTGGTGTGTGGAGTTTTTACAAGAGATTACTCTCATGACACCTTGAGTTGTCAGGTATGTCACACACATATACATGTAATGGATAATAACATATTATCACACTCCACTATACACTTGAAGGCTTCATATAGGGATAAATTAAATTCACAATTACTCTCACATGTATTTGAATGGATTATTTATGATTTTCTTAATAATTTGTTCAACTTTCAAATAATTATATTTTCTTTTTTTAAAAAATTTTTAATGTTTTATTTATTTTTGAGAGAGAGAGAAAGAGAGAGAAAGAGGGAGAGAGAGAGAGAATGTGAGCAGGGGAGGGGCAGAGAGAGGGAGACACAGAATCCAAAGTAGGCTCCAGGCTCTGTCAACACAGAGCCTGATGGGGGACTTGAACTCATCAACAGTGAGATCATGACCTGAGTCGAAGCCATATGCTTCACCGACCAAGTCACCCGGGCGCCCCTCAAATAATTATATTTTTATACAAAGTAAATGCTTTTCATATCTGACATTTCAACATGAGTAAGCAGCTTCCTCTAGTGGTGATGGTTTCAAATTGTGATGATCTCATGCTGAGTGTGGAGCCTGCTTAAGATTCTCTCTCCCTCTGCCTCTTTTCCCCAATTGTTCTCTCATTCTTTCTAAAAAATAAAAATAAATAAATAATGAAAAACACAATTATTCTATGTTGTGTTAATTTAATTGTCTTACTTGTCTTATTCTCTTAAAATCACATTTTAGGGATGCCTGTCTGGCTTGATCTGTAGAACATGCAAATCTTGATCTCGGGTCCATCAGTTCAAGCCCCATATTGGGCACAGAGCCTACTTAAAAGAAACAACTTAAAAATTGCTTTTTAATGATTTTTCTTAGGAAACAAATGGTATCCTAGATTTGTTTGTCTGTGACAATAATACCTTTCTTTTTTTGTTGTCATAACTAGGCAGTTGATGTTAATTAAATGATACTGGCAACATATTGAGAGCACAGTGGAAAATTCTAGCTCATCACAAAATGCCTTGGGAGGTTCAAAGAAACAACAAAGAAAAAGAATAGAAAATCCATTGTACAGAGTTAGACTGGGTATGACTATCTCAACCTGGGAGAAGGGGAGCTCAAAATTACTGAGCACACTCTATGTGCTTGTGACAGATTAGGGTATCTTACACATTTAAAACAATTTGGTCTTTCCTTAACTCTGAAAGGAAATCAATTTTATTTTAATTTACAGAGGAAATAAAATAAGAAACTTTATTCTAGGATATTAAGTAACATGCTGAAGTCCTGGTGACTCTGGTCAACTTGAAGATAAAGCTCTTTCCAAAGATTATCTATTTAGAAAAAAGTGTGGTTTCCTGAAAAATTTCATGTGATTAAGGGTAATGTAACAAGGATGTCTCACACCTTATTTTATAAGAACAAAATTAAAGTCCAAAACCTATCTGGAGGGCGGTTTTGGCATGCTGAAAAATGATTGCTTTGGAATCCCTTATTTCACTTGTGGTCTAGGGCTCTGCTGTCATTCCTGTTTCCTACCACAAGAATGTCCTTTTTCGTGAGTTTTTTTGATATCTGGATTATTCATTCTTCCTCTACATCTTGCCTTGCTTTTCAATCCCTTTATCTGGAGCGACCTTTCCTCCACACGTGAGCAGATTCTATGTATTCATTATTTCAATGATATAGTCTAGAGGCACAGCTCAAATACTGCCTTGATTCTTTCAGCCCAAGGGCCATAGTATGTCCTATATTATGACATTTTCCACCGCCTATTGTATCTTCTATCTGCTTTATTTTCTTTGAAAAATATTGGACATTTTAAATATATATACTTAAGTAAATAGACAATATTATTTTATATCATATATTGAATACATGGTGTCTTATATTTTATAGGTACTCTAAATATTTTACTACTGAATGAATGTTGCTATATCTTATACACATATGACTATTTTCATGGGGATTCTATGAAGTATTATAGAATCATATTTTTCTGGCTATTTTCCAACAAAAAGCTGCAAATCTCTACGTAACATTCATGCTTGTACTTAACAAATATTAAAATGCCTGATATGTGCCCATTCTTTTCCCTAGAGATACAATAGGAAACACATTCTTTGTTTTCATGGAGCTTAAATTTTAAGAACATAGTGATTAAGCAAGGTGTAGAATAAATTTTAAAAAATACATGCATAAATTTAAAAAAATAGCATGTTAGGTAGTGCTTTTAAAAAGCCAAGTGCAATATTAATAGAGACATATGGAATATCAGCTTCTTACATTTAAAAAAATGGACTAGGGACAAAAAAGGACACATATTCTTTCTGTGACCTGGTAATATTATTCTCAGAGATAGGGAGATGATATAACATTAATGGTAATAGTAACACCTAATGTTCTTAACTAAATAATTGTATGACTGTCTATAGATTACATTACACAAAGGCATGCTTTACAAGAATACATAGAGAAATAAATTAGAAAATCATAATTAAATACCAAGAACTGAAAAAGAAGTGATAGATTATAATTGAAGATTAAGACCAGAAGGAAAAGTAGAGCAAATACAGGCAGCAGAGGTCATTGAATTCTCTTTCAAATTTCTTTCCTCTGCACAGCACTGGTTCTAGTGTTTTATTGACAATAGGTCCATGCATAGCTCTCTGTAGGCCTGCGGGTAATTTTAATATCATAATTACATCATTGCTTTGAAAGAAAATAGGTCTTAGCAATCATTTCAATCATCTCTTTGCAATATATTATTGAAGAACAATACAATGATCTCAAAAAGTATGCTTGTTCCCTAAGGATAGTAACTTTCTCTTTGAACATTATCACCCATGTGCTGCACTTACACTCAACCATGTAAGTATAAACCACTTTGGAAGTAAGTATCCAGTTTGTTAAAAATCTGCATATGGGATGTAAAATTAATAATTTTGTATTTTATAGTTTTTAGGTAGAGAAATATGGAATGCTTTTACCTTGCATTTTCTCCTCAGGAAAGCATACTGCTTTATGATGCTATGGTACACCTTTGGCCAGAATGGCCAAGAATGCAGGTGTGTGTATAGACATATTCTATGGCTGACGTTTCTAGTTCTTTGCCTATGATAGTCCATCAGAAACAAGCATATTGATGAATGGTATATTTTCTGGGTTAGATAAGAAAAGCATATTTCATTATTAAGAGTATAAACTCTAGAACTGGGAAAATTAGTTACATTTTCTATATATGCATTTTTCCCTGCCAAAAAAGATCATAGTATCTATTTTATAGTTATTACGAAGATTAACTGAGTTATTTGTAGTGGTTACAATAGTGCCTTGTCATTATAGTTTATGCTCTTTCCATACTTTGGCTATGGTTGGTAGCACTGCTATAAACACTGGGGTGCATGTGCCCCTAAAACACCCCAGTGCATGTGCCCCTAAAAAATCAGCATTTTTGTATCCTTTGGATAAATACTTAGTACTGCTGACAGCACGGAGCCCACCCACGAGCCCTGAGATTATGACCTGTGCTGAAGCGGGCCGCTTAGCTGACTGAGCCACCCACCTTAGCTGACTGAGCCACAGTCAGCTTAGCTGACTCAGACACCCCAAGAGCAAACACATTTTAATAATATATTTGTAAATTCAAATTTTTTAAACTTTTCTAAAGTTAATATATTAAGCAACAAAGAACTCTTTCAAGATTTTTGAAAGTTTAATATTCCACATGATATAGGTAAGTAACACATTAACCAATTAGAAAGACAAGACGTGAAATTATTTATAAATTATGTGATCAGCTCTTTAGATGTCCAGTCGTGCAGGAAGATATGGAGAAGACCTTACAGGAAATGTGTTCTTCTATGATATTCTATTACCTAAGATAGCTCTTAAAGTCTTATGTGCCCAACTGAAGGGTCCATTTCCTCTAAGCATATCTTTGGTTCTCAGACTTATGCTCTAAGTAACCAAAGCAAGTGACAAAGAGGATAGCAAAGCAAAGGGACATTGTTTCATATTATTTAAATTACTTTAATGAATATAATTATTTCAGCTCAATTTTATAATAAGTTTCATAAGATGAAGGGAATAAAATACCAATGTACTGTAAATAAACTCACTGTAACATTTGATTCTATTTTACAGTACCCTTATTCAACTCAAAAGCATGCTTTTAACTTTCCTACTTTCAAACATATGGAAAATTAAGCCCATGTTTTTTCTGTTTTAATTATCCCTGGGCTCTGCATATATTAAAAAAGAAATTTTTCTTTAATTTTTATGGTGTAAAGCATTTTAGAAATCAAATTTCAAAGAAATAATTAATGGTTCAAAAATTTTATAAGATACTGAAATGTACACAATTCTTGGTTCCACATTTTTATACCTTATGTTTACTTCTCCCTGTTATGCAGTTGTAATCATTCCTCTCTCCCTCTAATTTTTTTACCATTTTCTATCATACACACACATATAATATAAAACATTATGGAATACCTAATTAAATTTAATGTATTAAAATGATATAATAAATAATATGATAAAGCAATATGCAATGCCTAATAAAAATGTAAAAATATACCATATGCTGTATATAGTATATAAGTATATATAATAACATCTTCTATGATAGAAATATTTAATTGTCCTTTGGAGTATTACATTTGGAAGACACACTACAAGAATGGCTTAAAATCTAATGATATTTTGATATATGTTTGTATAGGTATTATCAGTTGTCTGACATTCATTGATGTCCTTCAAGCAACCAACAATGGAGTTCATGTTAAAATTTTGTTTTATATATTCTTTGCAATCCTTGGTCACAGAGGTAAGATTTAAACCTATTTCCACTAACTTAAGGTGTTGGTACAAGTTATTTCTACTGTACTAAAATCTCCTTTATTAGTTTATGTGTTTGACATTTCTTATTTGTTTGATATTTCTGAGAGCAAGAGACTGAGTTTAACATGATAAAATGGATTTATATTTTTTTTTAATTTTTTTATGTCTTTATTTTGAGAGACAGAGACAGAGAGCAAGCAGGAGAGGGAGAGAGAGAGAGGGAGACACAGACTCCGAAGCAGGCTCCAGGCTCTGAGCTGTCAGCACAGAGCCGGACGCGGGGGCTAGAACACACAAACCATGAGATCATGACCTGAGCCGAATGCGGACGCTTAACCGACTGAGCCACCCAGGCGCCCCTAAAATTCATCTTTGAAAATAATATTCTGTGACATGGGAAATGTTCTAGGTATGATGTTAAGCATAAACATTAGACCATTAAAAACTGAATACTACAACATAAACGTGTATATACAAGACTGGAGGGAAATACAATATACCAAAATCTTTATGAACCTATTTCCTTGTGTGGTAGGACCACAAATGACTTTAATTTTTATATTTATACTTTGCTGTAAATATTAGAATTCATACTTAGAAATATATTTCCATCCAGATTTTAAAAAATATTTTGACTGTGTCTCACAGACTTTGGTAATCCTCTGCTTTTGTTTTTAATATCTACATTCATCCATTTCATTGTTACCAGGTAATTCTAGATGATCTTATCAAGGACCTTGCTACAGTGGTAACTGTGGAACTCAAAATGTTATTAAAAAGAACTTTGGTTCTGGGGTGCTTGGGTGGCTCAATTGGTTAAGTGTATGATTCTTGATTTTGGTTCAGGTGATGATCTCACACTTCTGAGGATCGAGCCCTGTTGGGGGCTACGTGCTATCAACTGCTTAGGAATTCTCTCTCTTCCTCTGTCTCTGCATCTCTCTCTCTCTCTCTCTCTCTCTCTCACACACACACACAAAATAAATAAATAAACTTAAAAAAATTGGTTCCTTCCTCCTAATGATTTCTAAGTTGACTGACATGAAAAAGCATACCAACTACCTCTGTCAAAAATTGGTAAGATTGTTAATGTCCATGAACAGAATGTGAAGTCAATAAAAGAAATAAATCTAAATATTTTGAAATAAAACTAAACTTCAGAAAATGAAGACAAAACTGTTGTGAATAAATACACAGGAAACAATCTTTCAGATCTATGCTCTAGAAAATTTATACTGGAAAGGTCTTATTTGCAATTAACCAAACCACCATGGATTTGCCTTGATATTAAATGTGTAAAATATTTCTATACTTTCTAGTGTTATTATGAGCTAACAGACCATTGCATGGTCTAAATTTATTCTAGAAAGTCTCATCTTCTATTGATGCTTTTTGCCTTTTAGTAGATATTGGCATTCTTAACTAGTTAAACTTTCAAATCTGGATAACTTTGAAAATATAAGAAAAGGAATTTTGGCGTATTTATTTATTTACTTATTTCCTTATTTATTTATTAAGTTTATTTATTTATTTTGAGAGAGAGAGAGAGAGAGAGAGAGAGACAGAATCCCAGGTAGACTTTGCACTGGCAGTGCAAAGCCCGATGTGGGGCTAAAACTCATGAACCATGAGATCATGACCTGAGTCAAAACCAAGAGTAGTTGGACACCCAACCAACTGAGCCACCCAGGCACCCCTGGCATATTTATTAAGGGCCATTAGTATCTTATACTTCTTTGAGTACTATGGGGGACAGCAAAGAAGGTATATCCTATGTCTTTGAGAAAATGATAGAATAAATGAAAATGAAAATAACACAAATATAAGGAAAATTCTGTAATCTATGCTAGTATAGTAAATGTATCAGAAGTAGGGGATATACTTAGTGCCCCAAAATTAAAAGATAGAGAGAAGGAGAGAGTACTAAGAGGAAAATGGAAAGGGGGCAGAATTTCCTTTCCCTTATTTCCAGAAGCAAGGAGAAAAAAAATGGAACAGTAAGGCCTGCTTTGGTTTATTCATATTTCTGGATAGATTATTATTTTGTAATGTAGAAGCTTATGAGGGGTAAGAGAAAATGATCAGTTTATTCAATCATGGAATCAGAGATCAGCTAGTAATGAGTCAACTTCATGGAAAATAACTTAAGTGTTCCCAGGCAGTTGCCTACATTTGGGACTTAGAAGGGTAGGTATAATTATTTTTCCTCTCTGTTTGCCTCTGGGATGATTTCTGTGGTAGGCAAAACAATCCCCCTCCCCTAGAAAAATTGTCTGGATCCTAATCTTGAGAACCTGTGAATATGTTGTGTTATGTGACAAAGAGGGAACTGGCATTGCAGATTGAATTAAATTTTGTAATTTCTCACTTTGAGATGAGGAGATTATTCTGGATTTTCTGGATTGATCCAATGTCATTATAAGAGTCCTTATAAATGAAAGAGAGGTGCAAGGGAATCAGAGTTAAAGAGATGTGATACGAGAAAGATTTAACTGATCATTGCTGGCTTTGAAGATGGAAAGGCACCATGAGCCAAAGGCAATACTGCAGCCTATAGGAGCTGGGAAAGGCAGGGAAATAGATTCTCCTCTCTGGTCACCAGAAGGAACCAACACAGCTCTGACTACATGTTGGTTTTAACCCAATGAGACTGATTTTAGACTTCTGACTTCCAGAACATTCATAACAAATTTAGGTTGTGTTAAGCCAAAAGTTTGTGGTAGTTTGTTACATCAACATTAGGAGGTTAATAAATTTTTAAGAAAAGAGACATGTGAATAAAAAAAAAAACAGTAGACAAATAATAGGCAATATTTTTCTTAAGTTTCTTTTAACGGAGATAAGATTCATATAACATACAATTAATCATTTTAAAGTATATAATCCTGTGGCATTTGGTATGATAACAATGTGCAACCACCACCTCTTTCTAATTTAAACAGATGCAATCAAATGACTGATTTTTTTTCTTTTTCTTTTTTAAGGTTTTTATTTTAATGCCAGTTGGTTAACATGAAGATCAGATGATTGTAACTGTTAAAAATGTAGAGTTTTTTTTCTTTAAATTTTTAATGCTTATTTTTGAGAGACAGAGAGACAGAGCACAAGTGGGGGAGGAGCAGAAAGAGAGGAAAACACAGAATTGGAAGCAGGCTCCAAGCTCTGAGCTGTCAGCACACAGCCTGACGCAGGGCTCGAACTCACAAACTGTGAGATCATGACCTGAGCCGAAGTCATATGCTTAACCAACTGAGCCACTCAGGTGCCCCCAAAATTGCAGAGTTTCTTATTAATAAATCCAAGTCACACATTTAATCTGGGGGGCTTCAAGGTAAACATCAAACCCTTGCGTTTTGCCTCTGAAGTTGGGGTTGAATGAATAATTAACATGGGAGTGATATGGATGAAGCTGAATTAGCATGATTTTCATTCTCATTCAAATATGTTATATAAAGAATAGTCCCAAGTGAAACTTCAATTATCTGTCTTCCAAATAAAATAAGAATGCACCCTTTTTGTAGATTCTATCTTCTATGTTACCACATAAAGGAAAATACTAGAAATATCTTCTTAGTAGGGGTGGATCTGAAACAGAGAGAAAGACAAAGACAAAGGGACAGACAGAAAGACTGACAGAGGAAGACAGAGAGAAATGTATGTAGGAAAGGCAAAGATACATAAAAAAAGAGAAACAAAGACATAGAAACAGAGAGAGAGAAGTAGGGAGAGATAAAGAAAAGAGACACAAACACAGAAAGACAGACAGAGACTGACAGAATAGAGACAACATGGACAAAAAGAAGAGACAGATATAGAGATTTACAGAGAAAGACAGACTAAGAGAATGTGACTGAAAAAAAGAGATAGCAGTACAGACAAAGTAGAGGGGTAAAGAGTCACAGCCATGACAAGAGGCAGAGAGAACAATAGAAGACAAGCAGTAGGTCATTCAACGAGAAACAATGAAATGCACAGAGCCAAGTGTGTTATTGACCAAGAAAGCACTCAGAGAAGAGAAAGGAAGGAGGAACTGCAGAAAGGAAGGGAGGGGGAAGACAAAGAGAGAATGATTTGAGTCACATAGCAGTAGCTCCTTCTCCCAAACTCACCACTGAGGTGGGGTGATAAGAGTGAGTTTGACAAGATATAGAAACATTCCTCTATTACTTTTGCCTCCTGGTGACTGGCAGGAATTTCCTCCCTTCTGTTAGAATATGAGAGTTAACATAAGAAAATGGTAATGCTGTCAATTTTAACTCTATTATGAGAAATGTTGTAGTTTCTGTAGCTTGAGAGGAATTAGCTGACAATGAAACATATTTTAAAGGAAAGATAGATGACATTGGTTCTTGACCTGGATTCTGAGATCCACCAGTGTCCAGTGAAGCTTAATTCCTGCTTTGTAAATGGTGTTTATCTAATTTCTGAGTAGATAGACATGGAATTACCCAACCGGACCAACTTGCTGGAAGCCATTTTCTGAACTCATGAAGTTGAGAAAATCTCCTTGTGAGGTGAGGCAGGTTTGCAAGGCCTCCCGCTGTCATATGGCAACTGATGTCTACCCCCCACTCAATTATATTTGCTTGAGCACCGACCCCCAAGGCACCTGGCTGACTGATATCAGGAGTGACTTGTCCTCTTATGCTAAAAATATGCTAATTGTACCTTGTGAAGGAACATATTATAGGAGTTTCTTCTTTTGTGATTATAAGAGCAAATATTACATTTCCTGAGAAACCTGTTTTTCTTCCCCTCAAGAAAACAGGCTATTGACCCCTGCTCACAAAAGAACTAACTCTTGCCTTTGCTATGCTAAAAGCATTGCCTTGTATTTGAATGCTAAAGATACCTTCCTTCCCCATATGATAAGCATCTAAGTCACCTACATCAATCACTATTGATAAAGATTATGCATGAGTCTTCTACCAATCTATGTTCTGGGAAATTTTTACATACCAAAGAATTTGCCATCTGAAATCATTGTCTAAGGCAATTGCCACTTCTGTTTTGTACCCCATACATTTTTTCAATAAATAAAGCTGACTGTCTGGTCAGTGCAGAGATGCCTGCCTGGTGATCAGAAAGAAACTGATGCTCTCTCACTCTCTTTTGCCAACACCGTCCATCCTTCAGGGAGCCCTGGACCTGCTGGAGCTGGACTCTGGCACCAACTGATGACTACAAATAATAACACCACTAGCACATGCCAGGATGAGTTTAGCATAGGAAAAAAGCCTTCCCAGTGATGACCCAGCAATATAATTCTTAAATTTTCACGTTAAATATTTTTCTTTTTTTAAAAAGTCAATAATTTCCCTAATAATAGTGATAAAAGCAAGTATGATTTCTTTTACAATAACTTGTGTTTAAAAGGAGAGTTGTTTTAAATTCATTTATTTGATTTTCTAATTGATTTCTTATTCAACTTTTCAGGTTAAAGATGTGAAGTCTCCGAACTGGGTTCTCACTTGCTCCCTGGCCCTGAAAGTACAACTGCTGTCTCTCCATTTGCTTGCCTGTCCAGTACAACTGATCAAGATTTCTTCCATATGAATGTGGTAAGTGACGTATGTGAAACTTTCTTTTATCCCATGTATTCATTTAAGAGAAATACTTGTTACATGATTGTAATATTAGCAAAGTGTCCAGTGAAACAAAGCCACCTTACTCATATTCCAGAATAGTAGTACTTTGCACTGAATTAGAAAAAAAATTCTTTTTCTAAAACTACTTGAGTAGTTTTAGTATAACATTAATTGATATAGGTAAGGAAAAGAATGGTAGTTTCTCAGTTAATCATTATGTATGAACTGTGTCTTGCTATGTGAATCACTATACTGCAAGTCCTTGGCACGCCAGGTGCAAACCAAAGACCAGCATCAGGATCACCTATTAGAAATGATGAATTTCAGGAGCCATCTCAAAACTATTGAGCTCAAAATGCACAAACATCTGAGAAGCCCTGCTATGAGTCATCTGAGGGGAGTTTGTGTTTGGTTACTTGTATGATCCCTGCACTTAAAAATGGTGTATGGTATAGAATAGATATGCAGTAAATATATATCAATTTATTTATTTATTTATTTATTTATTATTTAGTTAGTTGTTTGGTTATTTATGTTATTTAAATCCAAGTTAGTTAACATATAGTGTAATAATGTCTTCAGGAATAGACTTTAGTGATTCATCACTTACGTACAACACCCAGTGCTCATCCCAACAAGTGCCCTTAATGCCCATCAACCACTTAGCCCACCCTCCTAACCCTCCTCCTGCAGCCCTTGGTTTGTTCTCTATATTTAAGAGTCTCTTATAGTTTGTCTCCCTCTCTGTTTTTATCTTATTTTTGCTTCCCTTCCCCTATGTTCTTCTGTTTTGTTTCTTAAATTCCACATACGAGTGAAATCATATGATATCTTCCTTTCTCTGACTGACTTATTTCGCTTAGCATAATACCCTCTAGTTCCATCCATATTGTTGCAAACGTCAAGATTTCATTCTTTTTGATCACCTGGTAATATTCCAGTGTGTATATACCACCTCTTCTTTATCCATTCATCAGTTGATGGGCATTTATGCTTTTTCCATACTTTGGCTATGGTTGATAGCACTGCTATAACCATAAACTGCTATAAACACTGGGGTGCATGTGCCCCTAAAAAATCAGCATTTTTGTATCCTTTGGATAAATACTTAGTACTGCAATTGCTGGGCCTTAGGGTAGTTCTATTTTCAATGATTTGAGGAACCTCCATACTGTTCTCCAGAGTGGCTGCACCAGTTTGCATTCCCACCAACAGTGCAAGAGGGTTCCTCTTTCTTCATATCCTCACCAACATCTCTTGTTGCCTGAGTTGTTAATTTTTGCCAGTCTGACAGGTATTATATCTCAAAACAAATCTGTTTTGATTTGTATTTCTCTGATAATGAGTGATGTTGAGCATTTTTTCATGTGTCTGTTGGCCATTGGATGTCTTTTTGGAAAAGTGTCTATTCATGTGTTTTGCCTGTTTCTTCACTGGATTATTTGATTTTTGGGCTTTGAGTTTGATAAATTCTTTATAGATTTTGGATACTAACCTTTTATCTGATATGTCATTTGCAAATATCTTCTCCTATTCCATCAGTTGCCTTTTAATTTTGCTGATTGTTTCCTTTGCCATGCAGAAGCTTTTAATCTTGATGAGGTTCCAATAGTTCATTTTTGCTTTTGTTTCCCTTGCCTCCGGAGACGTGTTGCACAAGAAGTTGCTGCGGCCAAGGTCAAAGAGGCTGTTTCCTGTTTTCTCCTCTAGGATTTTGATGGCTTCCTGCCGTAACGTTTAGGTCTTTCATCCATTTTGAGTTTATCTTTGTGCAAACTTTAGTTTTTGAAACTAACATAAAAACCACTTTGTTTACTGCCTCACATGATTGGAAGTAATGACATTGCCAGTCCTAGCTGGACTCCTGATAGCATATCCATAGCACATTGATAGGAAATACATTCTAATTACTGTAATGGTATCATTTGCCAAAATCAGGTATATCTTAAAAAACAGGTTAAGAAAAAATAGATGTCTATGGAAAGGGAAGAAGAAACTATTATGTGTATCTGATACCAATGTAAGTGTGTGACCTCACAAATATTTTTTCAAGAAAAATATATTAAAAAATGTTTGCCCTATACATCTGAGGATGTAAAAGTAACTATGTAACTTCAAATTTTAAATAAATTAGAGGCACCATTTCTGTGGTTTCAAAAATAGTTTTAATATTTTAAGTATTGGTGTTTTTACTGATTTTATTTTGTCATCTAAAGTTTGGAGCATCTTAATACACTGAACATTTGACAATATTTCATTAAAATGTACTAGGTTATTGTTTTAGTTTGCTAAATGAACCACAATAGGGTAATTTTATATAGATTAAGGCATACCTCAAAAGAAAAATGCTAACCAATCTAAAATCTCTGTACATCCTCAGGTTGTATTATGAATAATTGATGTGAGTATAAGAGATGCATCTTTTCTTTGTGTGAATAAATATGGTAAGAATGGAAGGAAGTGTCCATTGAATGCTTATGTATTGAACTTCTACAAAATGGCTCCCTGTTAGCACTACTGAAGATTTTTGGTATGGTATGACCTTTTCAATTTAACATTCTCTACAGACATATTTGTGTAATTAATGTTTAATGTGCTGTGGCATTATGACATGAGAAAATTTTAAGATGCAATAATTTAAGAAGAGTCATTAAGATGTAAATTATTTTAAACTATTTTTAAAATACTATTTACTATTGTTATTATTGAGTCAATGTTCACATAACATAAAATAAGCCTTTCTTAGGAGAACAATTTAACAACATTTGGTACATTCATAATATTGTGAAACAAGCAATCCTATATAGTTACTAAACGTTTTCATTAACTAAAGGGGAAAGTTTGTACCCATTAAGCAATAACTGCCATTCTCTCATTCCTTCATTACCTCAAGCCTCTGACAATTACTATGGATATACCTAGTCTGGATATTTAATATGAATGGAAGTGTACACTTATGTGACCTTTTGTGTCTAACTTCTTTCACTATAAAGTTCAAGGTTGCAATCTATTGTAACATTAAAAGAACTGCTCTCTTTTTTATTGTTGAATAATATTCTATTGTATGTTATATACAATTTGTTTATCTAGTTGATGGATATTTGGGTTGTTTCCATATTTGGTTATTGTGAATAGTGCTTCTGTGAACACACATGTACATGTATTTATTTGAGTACCTGTTTTTAATTCTTTAGGTAAATACCTAGGAATAGACTGGTTGAGCCATATAGTAACCCTATGTTTAACTTTTGAGAAACCTCATCACGTAATTTCCTTTAAAAAAAAAAAAAACTATAGCCATTCTAAGGGGTGTGAAGTGATACCTATCTTACTGATGTTTTGATTTTCATTTCCCTAAGTTTTTAGGGAGCATCTTTTCATGTTATGACACAATATGTATATTCTCTTTGGAGAAATGTCTACTGGAGACCTTTACCCAATTTTAATTGTGTTGTACTTCTTTTTGTTCTTGATTTATAGATAAACTTTATATATTTTAGATAAAAACCCTTGCAAAATATATGATTTGCAAGTATTTTCTCCTATAAGTCATCTTTTCCTTTCCTTGATAATATAAGTCATCTTTTCCTTTACTTGATAATGTTCTTTGGTACACAAAAGTTTTTAATTTTTTAAAAGTTTATTTATTTTGAGAGAGAGAGAGCTGGATGCTTAACCAACTGAGCCACCCAGGAACCCTAAAAGTTTTTTGATGGAGTCCAATCTATTTTTCCTTTTGTTGTTCATGCTTTTGGTGTTATATCTAAGAATCCATTTGCAAATCAAAGTTAATGAAGATTTATCCCTATGTTTTCTTATAAAAATGTTAAGGTTTAGCTGTTGAATCCATTTGAATAAATTTTGTTATATATCATTGATGCATTTTAAAATAAATTTTGATATATTGTGTGAAATAAGGATCCAATTAATTCATTAACATATCGATATACAGTTGTCCCGGCATCATTTTTTGAATTCTTTTTTCATTCAATAGTCTTGGCACCTTATCAAAGACCAATTGGCCATAGATGTATGGGTTTATTTCTGAGCTCCCAATTCTGTTCTATTATTCTATATGTCTGTGCTTGTGCCAGTACTGCACTATTTTGATTACTATTTTGATTAGCTTTTAAAACCGGCAAGTGTCCCTTCCTACTTTGCTGTTTGTATTCAATATTGTTTTGGGTACTTAAAGTCCTTTGCTGTTCCATATTAATTCAAGGATTGCTTTTCCACTTGGGAATTCTGATAGGGTTCCCAATGAATCTATAGATCACTTTGTGTAGCATTATCATCTTATTAATATTAACTCTTTCAATCCATAAACAAATGTGTACTTCCATTTTTTAGCTCTTCTTTAATTTCTTTCAGCAATGTTGTAGTTTTCAGTGTACAAGTCTTTAAACTTGAATAAATTTATTCTTAGGTATTTTATTTTGGGGATGCTATTGTATGTAATTGGATATTTTTAAGTACCTTGCTTGTGTATAAAAACACAACTGATTTTCGACTATTGATATTGAATTCTACAACTATAAAATTTATTAGCTTTCATACTTATTTTGTAGATTCTTGAGGAATTTCTTTTTTTTAAGTTTTTAATTTATTTTTGAGAGGGGAGGAGGGGCAGAGAGAGAGGGAGACACAGAATCTGAAGCAGGCTCCAGGTTCTGAGCTGTCAGCACAGAGCCTGACGTGGGGCTTGAATTCACAAACTGTGAGATTATGACCTAAGCTGAGGTCAGACACTTAACGGACTGAGCCACTCAGGCACCCCTTCAGGAATTTCTATAAATGGGATCATGTCATCTGTGAATAGAGTTTTGCTTTCTCCTTTCCAATGTGGATGCCTTCCTTCTTATTTTTCTTACCTAATTGCTCTGACTAGTACTTCCAGTAAAATGTTGAATAGCAATGGTGAAAGCAGACATCCTTTTTTTGTTGCTGATTTAGGAAAAAGACTTTGGTCTTTTATCATTATGTCTGTCAGCTGTGAGTTTTCCATAAATGTGCTTTATCATGTTGAGGAAGTTATCTTGTCTTCCTAGTTTGCTGAGTGTTTTTATTGTGAAAAAGACTTTTTGAATGCTTATCCTGCATTAACTGAAGTGATAATATATCTTTTTTTCTTCACTCTCTTAATGTAGTATATTACATGATTGATTTTCTTTTATTGAATCACTGATGCGTTCTTAGGATAAGTCCCACTTATCCTGAGTCATAGTGTATAATCTTTTAAATATGCTGTTGAACTCAGTTTGCTGGGACTTTGTATCTGTATTGGGATTTTTGCATCTATATTCATAAGGGATATTGGTGTGTAGTTTTCTTTTCTTGTGATGTCTTAGTCTGATTTTAGTATCAGGCAATACAGTGCTCATAGAAGACAAGTTAGGAAATGTTTCTACCTCTTCTATTTTCTGGAAAAGTTGATAAAGATTGGTTCTAATTCTTCTTTAAATGTTTAGCAGAATTTACAGGGCTCCTAAGTGGCTCAGTCGGTTAAGCATACAACTCTTGATTTCGGTTCAGGTCACGATCTTATGGTTGGTGAGATCGATTCCCACACTGGGCTCTGTGCTGACAGCACTGAGCCTGTGTGGGATTCCATATCTCCCTTTCTCACTGCCTCCTCCCTACCCCACTTGTGTGCTCCCCCCCATCTCTCAAAACAAATAAACTTAAAAAGAAAAGAACTTAGTAAATGTTTAGTAGAATTTACCAGTAAAGCCAACTAGCCTGGACTTTTCTTTGTTGGGAAGTTTTTGACAACTGATTCAATTTCTTTACTTATTACAGATTCTATTAGATTTTCTATTTCTTTTGAGTTGGTTTTAGTGAGTTATATATTACTAGGAACTTGTTCATTTAACCTAGATTATATAATTTTTTTTTTGGTGTACAGTTAGTTTTTCATAGTACTCCTGTATAAACCTTTGTATTTCTGTAATACATATTACATCATACTAGTAATATCCCTCTGTTCATTTCTGACTTTATTTATTTACATCTTTTTTCTTATTTTCTCTGTCAACCTAGCTAAATGTTTGTCAATTTTGTTGATGTTTTCTGAGATATAACTTTTGTTTTATTGCCTGTTCTATTGTTTTTCTATTCTGTATTTTATTTATGCCCACAATGATCTTCTGTATTTCCTTCCTTCTGTTAGCATGTGCTGTTTAATTTCCATATGTTTTTCAATTCTCCAGTGTTCCTTCTGTTAATGATTTTTAACTTCACTCTATTATGGCCTGAAAAGATACTTTGTATGACTTAGGTATTCTTCAATATATTGAAACTTGTTTTGTAGACTAACATAAGGTCTCTTCTAGATAATATTTGATATGTACATGAGAAGAATGTATGTTCTGCTGTTGTTGGGTATAGACTTCTAAATATGTTCATTAGGTCTAGCTGGTTTATGGTGTTGTTTAAGTTAGTTATTTCCTTATTGATCTTCCGTCCAGAAGTTCTATCTATTATTGGAAGTAGGGTATTGAAATCATCAACTATGATTTTAGAGCTGTCAGTTTCTATGTTCTTTCATTTTGTTAATATTCATTTCACACATTTGAGGGGTCTTTTGTTTGGGGTTTACATGTTTTTCATTGTTATATCTTCTAGATGAATTAAACCTTTTATGAGTATATAATGTCATTTTTATCTCTTATAACAGTTTTTGCCTTAAAGTGTATGTTGCCTGATATTAGTAAAAGCTACTCAGCTCTCCTTTTTCTGCTATTTGTATGGAATATCTTTTTCTATCGTTTCACATTTAACATCTTTGTGTCTTTGGATCTAAAATGGTCTCTTACAGACAGGATATAGTTAAATCATGTCTGCTTGTTTGTTTGTTTGTTTTTTTATCCATTCTGCCAATCTTTATCTTTTGATCCATTTACATTTCATTCATTTTACATTTAAAAAAATTACTGATAATGAAGAATTTACTTTTCGCATTTTGGTACTTTTTTTTTTTTATAAGTTTTATGTCTTTGTGTTGTTTTTTTTTCCCTCAGGGATAGTTTCTAGTAATTTCATCTGCTAATGAGTATACTTTAATGTTTTTTTATGCTTCATAATTTTTTTGAGAACTATATGTTTTGGATATTGTGATGTGTTAATTCTAGGATTTTTTTTCTTCTTAAGTATCTGTTTTTTTTTCTATCTGTTCACAGTAGCTGTAGTTTTGTTTAGTGACTTTTTAAAACAATTTTTATAATGTCTATATTCTTCATCATGTGTGGTCTTTGAAGTCTTTGTTTCTTTAGCCACTGTTTTGACAGAGATTTCTTTGAACACAAGAATGGACAAGAAAGAGTGAAGAGGAAGAGGAGGAGGAGGAATTAAGAAAAAAAAATTCTCCCATATTTTGTAGATTGGCTCTATGGTGGGATATGCTTTTCAACACTTAGACCATTTACAACTCTGCCTTGCCCTTCACTCTCTGCTTAGACTAATCCTAGAGGTCAATAAGTTGAAAGCTTAGAGTCTTCTCAAGTCTTTTTAGTGTGTGTCCTGCCTCAGGCATGTGCATGGCTTTCTAAATCCCCATATATAGGGGGAATACATAGATTTCCCATATTTTCTTCACAGGCTTTCATCACTCAGTTGTACTGCCTCAATTGTAATCTTTTGCCCTAGGCAGCTGCAAGTAGTTCATTTGTCTTAGGATTTTTCCTCCCTGAGTGAGGTCTGAGTTGGAGAAAACAAAGACAAGTGCCTCACCTTGGTCCTTTAGTGAGCTGCCAGACAGAAAAGTTAAACATATTCTGTGTTAATAAGCCAGATCTGCTCCTCAAAGGTACACAGTGGTGTAAGAGGATAGGAAAAGAAGAGATAAAAATGTCACAAAGCTTTCTACTTCTTGTGACTGTTTCCTTGATTCAGAGTTAATTACTGCTTTCCAGAGTTCTGACAAAGTTAATTCTGACAGTTTTTGCATGAATTTTTTGATGCTTCTGTGGAGGGATGGGCCCTACTCTGCTGTTTTCAGTGTCATCACATATTTGGCATTGTTTTTAACGTATGTGAAATATTTAACTTTGATAATAATAATATGCTACTAAATCAGAACACTCATTTTATTTTTTAGCCAAATGATGAGCCTCCTTACACATTAAATATATTTAGGCCTAAACTGAGCATAATAAAATACTGAATGCAAAGGATACAAATACCTCTCTTCAGTCTTTCCATATTCTGGAGTAGCCAGAAATTCAGTGGTAATTTACTATTTCCTTTACTGTAGATTGGTAACACACCAAATGCAAATTTATTCCTTTAAATATTTGGGGTTTTTTCCCCTCTAAGTTAAATATGGGAGATGCTTTTAATTTAACCAGAGACTTTTCACTTGTTACTCAGTCCATCAGGTATGCATAGTAAACATTTGTGCATTACAAGATGATATAAACAGCTGAACATCATTAAGCACAAATAAAAATGATAATAATTTAAACACTTAATTTTTTATAAGACTTTACTAAGTGGATTATGTGATGACAAAGATGACAAGGTTGTCTTGATATGTAAACAACTAAGTGAAGCAATCAAGACAAAAAAAGACATTGACAACATTAATCTTTACCTAAGAACTGTGATGCTGGAAAACAGAGATGGTCAAGAAATTTCCCCATCATTTTGTGTTTCAGAAAATGGCTTACTACCTAGAACCATTCTTCCTCATCTGACTTAGCTAAGACTTGCAGATGACCTCCTGTTTACCTATAACAATCCTACACACACCTATCAAATTCCTTTCCTTGCCTCATAATGATTAGCTGACCTGTTTTCCTCTATTGACCAATGTAGACAAGATACATACCAACTTGATTTGACTAAACTTTACTCAGGGTTTTTTGTTTCCTACAGGTCCCTAACTTTAATCCACCCTTTGGCTCCTGCTGAAAATTCACTGAAGCATTCACGGTCCAAAATCAACTGTCCAATCTCAGATCAATGACTGGTGATGTTACCATAGACATTCCCGGATAAATTGTCCATCCACACCGCTGGCTGGACATCCCATTCCCCCATGCCTGATTCTTTCTAGACTTGTTTATTCACCCTTATAAATTAAAAATCCTTTTCTGGCTACCCTTGAGACTCTTGTAAATCTTGTGGTCAGAGCATTTTCTCTATTGCAGTGGCCCCCTCTTTCCCCATTGCATCTTCTCTCTCCTCTTATTGCACTAGTCCTTTTGAATAAAATCCCTCCCTATCTAAGTCTAGATTTGTTTTTGATTTGGCAACACCATGCTGTACCAGAGAAATAAAAGGTATTAACTAGCTAAAGTATAAATTCCACAATTTATTGAACTACTTACAGAAAAGTATCCTACCAAGGAAAGTTTTCGTTTAAATATCTAAATTCTTAGTAGAAATTCTAACATTTTTCTTGTATTAAAAATTTTATGTGAAAAATAATTATCTGGAATAATAGCTATGCTAACTATCTCAAACAATTACTAGCTTTGATGGAAATGTTAATGATATTTTCTTAAAGATAAAAATCAAAGCCAATTTAAAATGATACAATGTTGGGACACCTGAGTGGCTCAGTTGGTTAAGTGTCCAACTTCGGCTCAGGTCATGATCTCACAGTTTGTGGGTTCGAGCCCCCATCAGGCTCTGTGCTGAAGGCTTGTTCAGAGCCTGAAGCCTGCTTCAGATTCTGTGTCTCCTTCTTTCTCTGCCCCTCCCCCACTAGCACTCTGTCTCACTCTCTCAAAAACAAATAAATATAATCAAAAAATAAAAAAAATAAAATTAAAAAAATAAAATAAAATGATACAATGTCATACATCATAGCAGTAAGTTGAAATGTTGAAAATCATTCATTTTAGAAGTCTAATTATTCTTAAATGTTTCATGTTGTGCCCAATTACTGTGTTCTAGATGTCCTATATCATTTCTCCTGTAAGAAAACAAGTTCTGAGTACATTTTTCATTTCTCCTGAGACTGGTAGAGACAGACATACAGGAACTGGGCTACAGGCTATTGAACATAAATATTCCATGTGGAGTAAAGCACTCCTATCAATTTCACCCGTTCATCTAGATTTATTGCATGTGTTCTCATTCTCCTTGTTTGACTTCATTAACTGCCACTTCCTGTGATCTTGGATTTGTGTTTTCCCTTGCACATATTGGGAGCCCTACCTTATGGACTCACCCATCTCTGTTTCTGCTTTTATTCTTGGCTAGATAGTGGCATCAATATAGATTCTCTCCCAAATCTGATCTCAGTAAGTATTTTTTCCTTTTCTGCTCCCAATTTACTGAGTTTTCAGACACACGAGGGGCCAGGCTTTACTGGTGGTACAAAGAACATAATAATTTCCAAATGACTTTGGCGCAGATGTGAGAAAGGGATGACAAAAACAATGAGCAATGACTTTTCTGACATTGCATGGGCAAATAATAGGTTGGATAGGCACTAATATTAAAAAAAAAATTAGCTAAACTGCCTTTACCAGAATGATCGTCAAATACACAGACACACACGTATGCACGCACACACACAAGCATACACCCAATTTTACATCCAAGTCTCTTACACATCTAAGCCTGACAAGCATCTATCTGGTTGCATTTTGCTGTTTTATATCTTCATTTTCTTTTAAATAAAGGCAGCTTTAGATGTTTACTTTTGGTTTATTGCATTTGTACAAATGTCTTGAAAATTTCTCTGAGGGGGATGGCCACACACTGTGTTTTCTTTCCCCTAGGAATGTTAAAGGACAGCTGTAAGCAGACTCTCTTGTTCTAGAGAATTGAAAATTCACATTTAAATAAAACATATTTCAATGAAAAAATTTTTTATTATTCCATTATACACAATTTAATAAATTGCTGATTTGGATAATAAGTAAAAATCTAGTCTCATATACTTTTATCAATAGATTTTTTTGGCTTAGAATGATTTTAAAGATAGCAGAGAATATATGATTCCACAGTTTTGCTATAATGCTTCTAACAGTGCAAATTTATCACAAATGATGTATTTTGACAAGTCTGTAGTGAGGAGTGCGCAGTCCTGCAAATCTGTCTCTGGATTTAGTAGTCTTCAACGTCACCAGCACAGATGGCCAGCAGAGCTTTCTCATAATGCCCTGAAGCAAAATTCTGAAAAAACAAACAAACAATGTATTTGAAAGAAAATGTATGCTTCTAAAAAAGAAGCATAATTCCTCTTAACTACAGTCAGAAAGATCCATGGGCCATTAGCGTTTCCAAAATTGTCTTTTTTCATCTGAAGATTTAATATGTCCTGAGAACTATTCCCAGTGGACATTATTGAAAAATAATACCATGGTTATAAGCAATAAAACAGAGTTTCTATGAAGTTAATTTAATCTTAATGTGTATTTATAAAAAGAATAACTTACAGTGGAATTAAATCTCCTCAACTTTAGAAAGAGGTGTTGTAATATTATCGTTACAAATCAGTTCAGGGTCTTGGAAGGAAATTGGCAATATGTCTCCAAAGACTTAAAAATGTTTATACTCATTTATGCAGTAATTCTACTTCAAAAAATATATCCTAAGGAAATAATAATCAATTACTGATGAGTACAAAAATTTATGTTCAAAAATATAGATGACTTTATGTACGATAGTGAAAAAGTAAAAAGCAATATTTAATAATGTGAAGTAGTTTATGTATTTTATAACTTATACGGTGGAATACCATGATTCAATAAACATATTCCTTTATGTAGTAAAACATATTAATGTTTATATATATTTTTAAAAAGACAGAACCTACAACAACATTTCATTACTGTTTATCTATGGTGAAGAATAGGGCAATTTTTATCTTCTTTTTATGGCCTTCTGTAGTTTCTAAGTGTCTCAAAATAATAATAGCAATAAGTAAATGGAATCATAAAAACTAAGTTAAAAATCAACTATCATATTAACATTCTCTCACATAAAGTCATGTAATTATAATTCACTTCTTTAAATGCACAGAGTAGTGTTACATGAATTATATGTAAATAACAGTAGACTTTGAGGTGGCTGTGGTTAATTGCAGTAGTTTATTTGTTTAGAAAATGAGTTATGGACTTGCAGTTCTTGATAAATGTTTATGGACACTAAAAGTTTAGGATTTTGAAGGTAGGGGCAAGGAGAGTTTTATCAGAACAAAGGAGTAAAATTCCTCTTCACTGCTGCATCAAGTCCTCTGTTTGGAAACCAATTTGGCCACAAAAGGCCTATAGGGTCTTTTTTTTTGTGATCCTTTGGTCCTTGGGTTGTCCTGTTGCTTCTGGATCACTCTTTTAATAAACTAAAAAGCTATTTTATGCAATTGAACATTTCAGTGTAAAACAATTTGAACAAGTAACAACAACTAGCTATGCACGAAGTAGAAGTGATGATTTATGCTCGGGGCCCTGCGCCTGGTTTTATGCTCTGCTGGTGCCATCCTCAAATTCTTCATAAGTTTTTGAATGAGGAGTCAAATACTTGCATTTTAGATTGGGTGCCCCCAAATTACCTGTAGAGTCCTATATATTCTAATAATTCTTTGCTAGTTTTTCTCAAAATCTACACTAAACATATCAGAATGAAGAAATGGGCTTGTTTACTTCTGAATCATTGCTGTTTTGCTCTTTAAGGGCTACAGGGATCCGTGTGGACACAAAGAATTTTATGTTACTATCAATGTTAAATTCCTCCAAATTACCAGTTTATGGGATTGGAGTGGCCGCCCTGCCTTCTATAACAATATGGGAGGAGAGGAGACCTGAACTGATCTAAGAAACCTCTTCCCAATTAGTGGGGTCTAATTGTAAAATGCATTTTTCCTGATACTGATCATGCTTCAAAATTTAACTGAGAAAGCACAATTACACGATTAGGGGATGAATATTTTACATGACTTCATCAACAATTTGTGTTCAAAACACATCAAAGAGGAGAAATAAATTCTGTTACTGAGGTGAAGGGATTTCCTCATTTAGCACCTGTGGATGCACTAAAGGCTGTCTGATGTACTAAAGTAGATTATCTTTAACTTGTTAACTTTTTATTTTATTACTATCTTTTAAACGTTTATTTATTTTTTGGAGAGAAGCATGAGCGGAGGAGGGGCAGAGAGAGAGAGAGGGACAGAGGACCTGAAGCAGGCTCTGTGCTGACAGTAGAGAGTCTGATGCGGGGCTTGAACTCCCAAACTGCGAGATCATGACCTGGGCTGACGTCAGACACTTAACCAACTGAGCCACCCAGGTACCCTATTAAGTTTTTAGATTCTAACATGAAGTTATTTATATTAAAGCTCTTATTTCAGTTTCAAAAAGGATAAGATATGGTCAAAATTAATCCTGTGTAGATTTACTTTGATGTCATGAAATAGGGATTTTCCGTATCTCTCTTTGTATCGTTTCCTGATGGTCATCAGGTCTATTTCACTTCTGGCAATTAGAATCCTGATTACAGTTTTATTATGGAAACCAAAGTCCTAAAAGATAGAGAAAAGGAGAGAAAAAATTAGAAAATAGTAAAAGTTAATCTGTCTTATATAGACTCATCCTCTTTTCTGTGGCTATTTATTCCTCCTGTGCTTCTCAAACACTGGTATCATGATCTGGAGAGTGCCCAAGTCACACTCCTAGTGTCCTCTGTGACTTCTCCCTCTCTCTTACTGTGCACATAAGGTGAAGTAGTCTACCTATTTGACTTCTTTCATTTGCTTCTTTCATTATAGTTTGTTGAAGTATAATTGACATACTATTGCCTATCAGTTCCAGATGTACATCATAGTGATTCAGTATTTTATACATTACAAAATGATCCCCCCAAATCTAATTTTTTACCATACAGTCTTTTGCCATAGAGTCATTACAATATTATTGACTATATTCCCTATACTGTATGTCACATCACCATGATTGATTTCTCATAACTGGGAGTTTGTACCTCTTAACCCTCTTTCAGCTACTTTGACTATCCCCCCACCCCTCTCCCTCTGTGACCAAGTTGTGTCTTGTACCTGTCTGTTTCTTTTTGGTTTATTCATTTGTCTTGTTTTTTTAAATTCTACACTTAAATGAAATAATATGGTATTTATCTTTCTCTGTCTGACTTATTTAGCATAATACCCTCTAGGTTCATCCATGTTGTTGCAAATGGCAAGATTTCATTCTTTTTTATGGCTGAGTAATATTCCTGTGTGTGTGTGTGTGTGTGTGTGTGTGTGTGTTTGTGTGTGTGTGTGTATGATACATTCTTTATTGATGGATGCATAGTTTGTTTCTTGGCTATTGTACATCATACTACAATGAACATAGGGGTGCAAATATCTCTTCAAATTGGTGTTTTGCTTTCTTTTGAATAAATACTAAGAAGTGGAATTTCTAGATTGTATGGTAGTTCTATTTTTAATTTTTTGAGGAAACTCCGTACTATTTTCCGCATTGGCTGCACCAATATACATTCCTACCAACAACGTATGAGGATTCTCTTTACATCCTTGCCAACACTTGTTATTTTTTGTCTTTGTTATAATAGCCAGTCTGACAAGTGTGAGGTGATATGTCCTTGTAGTTTTGATTTGCATTTCCCTGATGATTAGTAATACTGAGCATCTTTTCATCGTGACCATCTGTATGTTGCTTCTGGTGGGACTGCTGGAACTGGTGTGTGGGTGAGGGGCCCAGGGCATGCTGGGGCGGCTCCAGCAAGCTAGGTAGAGCACCTGCATCTTGTTCGTGTCTCAGCTGTCAAGGTGCTCATTCACACCTCTGACCCTGCAGAGAGTTCCAGCAGTTCCTCGCCTATTTGGTGACTGCTTTAAGGTTAATGAACTAACTTCCGTTACTAATAAATGAACTAATAGTCTAGTTGCCCTTTAAATCGCTATTTCTTCCCTGTGCCCAGGGCAGGCCAGTCTGTCCATGGGCCCCTCAGTGATATCCCTTCCTACTACAGGTCTTTGTGTCAGGATTACTACGTCACCAACTCTCCCTTCCTTCTCTATGTAGACCCTTTATCATTTGTTGTGCAGAAGCTGTTCAGCTTTCAGCTCTTCTTTAGGAGGAGTTGTTCTCTAAGTCGGTATAGATTTGGTGTGTTGGTGGGAGGAGGTGTGTTCAGGGTCTTCCTACATCTCATCTTGGGACCCTTTCAATTTTACTTCTTAAATGCCCCATAATTTCTATTTCTAGTGTCACGGGCCCTTATCTTTTCACCCTGATTCTGCAATAGTTCCTTTCTTTAACAGCCAACTTTCACACTGTCTCCCTCCCTCACACTGCATTTTGAAATACAAATCTGATCATGTGCTTTTTCTAGGTAGAAATTCTTCTAGGCCAGGTAGACAGGTGGGTTTAGAATTCTGTTAGATGAACATTGGTATGTCTAAGTGAGACAGCAGTTACATTTTTGTTTTGTAGTCTATTATTAAAAATTGTAAAAATAAAAATTCCAGGTATTTGAAATATTTGCCAATTTAAACTCAAATACTGAAAAATACAAAAATCATTTCTGTATACTAGCTCCAGAAAGAATATTGCTTGACAAACCAGTTTCAATTTGTCTTTTCAAATGGAGTAATGGGGACATCCAGTGGCCGGTGAGCATAATTTTTTTGAGCATAATGTAATTTTTAATGTCTGAATGTTTTGGGAATAGAACAGCTAAGCAAATTTTCATAACTTAATGTGATTCAACTAAGTGATTTACCAAAGTTTCCATATTTCAGTTGTATATCATTCATTAGAGTGCACTGGAGAAATATCTCTGTAGACAGTCTTTGGTTAGCAGTCATGTAAACAGCTTTGGCCAATATTTTACATTTGAGGTTATCATATATCAACAACTCAATTATTCAGATATGCAATCTTCTTCTTCACCTCCAAACCAGTTGTGAGTGCACATATGTTTATTTTTGCATTGAAAGACATACAGAAGGAATAGGATTTTTATTTATTAGAATAAGTAGGCCTCAAGTTGGGCAAATTTGGAATCAGAGTAATTTGTGCTTCTTTTCCCATGGTTATTCACAAGTGAAACTTCATTCTGATTTTGGGAAAGGACACTATTGAAATCATTCAATAGCATTGCCCAAATTATTATTTAAAAATTTATTTAATCAAATCAACTTTTTCTGCTTGGAAATAGAATAAAATAGGGGAAGGCCATGAACATTAATCTTCCTTCTGTGTTCTGAGGATACATAGTTTTTTGTACGTAATAAAAAATACTCTTTACACAAGATATATAATAGAAATATTCTTTAATATTATATTATTCCAACATGCTAACTACTTTTAATAAACTGATCTGTAAAAATTACTTTGGGGACAAAACACTGACTATTAAAATGCTGTGTTACTGACTTAAAAAAAATAATTTTCACTGAGTTTTTGAAGCTATGATGTATGTACAATGATTTGTATCAGAACTTTTCTTTTTCAAAGTATGAATCATGCACATTATGAATAAAGTACGCACTCTCATGCATTTAAGTGTTTGTTTCTTTAAAAATAAATGCAACAAAGGATGTGTGATTGACTATCACACTAAATTATGAAAAACATTCTCATTTAATTACAAAAATGGGTTTAGAGTTTATTGTTTTCTAACCATCTCTTTTTAAGTGTTTTTTAAGATAGCACTTTATGTTTAAAAATAGCCACTAACATTATTTTGTGTTTTTTTAAACACTGAATTCTATTTTTGAACTTGCATGCAAATATATTCATTTCAAACAATATATGTTCAAGTGAAAAAAATGTATTATACACCAGAATGAGACCCACCAAAGAAATAGTGCTCTGCTTTCTACACAAATTGAGTTACCGGAGAAGTATGACTCCTTGGGGCCTATCTCCCCCGTGTGCTTTAGGTAGTGATTTGAGAAGGTAAACATGATTTCTGGAGAAATTTTAAAAATAAGTGGGTCATACTTACATGGATTGCATTATATAGTCTATAAGCAAAGTAGGCTGGTTTGTCTCGAACACACAGAACTAGAAAAAAATCACAGAGAAAAAAGAAAGTTTGAAAGTGACAATATGTGTTTTCTTCAGAATTTGGGTAACGATGAGAATACTCCTTTTTTTCTGTTAAAACCCTGGAAGAGGGGTGCCTGAGTGGCTCAGTCGGTTAAGCATCCAACTTCGGCTCAGGACATGATCTCACGGTTCCTGGGTTCAAGCCCTGCATCATGCTCTGTGCTGACAGCTCAGAGCCTGGAGCCTGTTTCCGATTCTGTGTCTCTGTCTCTGCCTCTCCCCTGCTTGTGCTCTGTTTCTCTCTGTCTCTCAAAAAATAAATAAAAGTTAAGGAAAAAAATTCTTTTTTAAATCCTGGAAGAGTGATAATTTTTGAGTTCTCTGTGGGATCCCTCATTGTACATTGTAGTAAAATTTCCACATTTAGAATACTGGTAAGACCATAATGTATATAAAAATGTAAAGCAGCAATATTATAATGACTCATTCAGATTTTCATTTAGTTTATCTCTACCTCTTAGAGATCTCTAGTTCCTTCACATAGCCTAGAGAAGAAAAATGTGTGCTCTTTATTTGATAATTAAATAGAACTTCAGTGAGACACAGGTTTATAGACCACTATTACAGATTTTTATTATTGTAGAATTCAATGTGCAATTGGTTCATCTTCCCAAACCTTATTTTTTTAATGTGTATTTATTTATTTTGAAAGACAGAGAGAGAGTGAGTAGGGGAGGGGAAGAGAGAGAGGGAGAGAGATAATTCCAAGCAGACTCTGCATTGTTAGCACAGAGCCTGATGCGGGGCTCAATCTCACGATCTTGAGATCATGATCTGCACTGAGATCAAGAGTGGGACACTTAACCAACTGAGCTACCCAGGAGCCCCTTCCTAAAGGAATTTTTAATCCCTCATAGACCTATGAGTAAGTCTGAAGTCTCTTAAAGAAAAACTGGATGGGCCATAAGGGACCTAGACCAGTGTTAGGAGTCATCTAATCAAAAGCATTATGGCTAGAACCACCAAGAGCCTCATTAACAATTGTCCTTGATAGAAGTCAGTTGATGATCATTGACATTCAATATTGTCTATTTGGATAAGTGAATAAGTTAATGAATGAATAATGTATGTAAGGCTTTAACTTTTAGGCAAAATAAAATAATCACAACAGTGTTTTCTCTATAATTCAAATGATAATTTTAGGTTGTGAGACCATACGTTCATATTTTACTTTTATTTATAACCTCCTAGCACTCCTGAGTCACTGCTAGAATGTGGGCATCTTAAGGACAGGGGCTTTTGCTGTGACTTTTGTTGTTTCACTGTTTCATTCACAGTGCCTCAATCAATGGCCAGAATGGTAGATAACTCAATAATGTTTATTGAATAAATGAATAAATCAATTACATTGTTTTCTGGTATTTCTCATGTCCAGTATTTCTTCTCATTCACTGCTGTGTTTGTGGTGTGGTCTACAGTGGAAAAAGAGCTATCTTGAAATTCAAATGATATGAGTCCTAGTCATAACTTTGTTGCTCATTAGTTGGTAAACTTTGAGGCCATACTAACCTCCTTGAGCCTTGTTTGTTAAATGAATTGTAATAAGATACATGGTAATTAAATTATGTTGAGAATTAGCCAATAGAAAAGCACCTTATTCTCAGAAACACACACAACTTTCATGTATTGTACACTATTTCAAGGATTTCATAGAACCCACCAAACCTTGTCATGGAACCCTAGCGTAAAACTCTTTTACAAGCTAAGCTATACAAATTCTGTTACCTATCATCTCCACTGCCCATGTATATCTGGGCTGTTCTAGGAATGAAAAATCATACTATCCATTTATTCAACAAATGTAAGTGATTACTTGATGTGTTCTCTATGGGGATATTTCACAAAGAGCCTTGATTAGTAGTTCTGCAATGTGTACTCTCAAGTCACAGCACAGCATGAGGTACAACATGGGTAATTTAATGGTAGTTGTTATGGATAGCTACCATTGTTTTCCTTTCTATAGGAAGGTATCTTTTCTTTGGACAGAGCTAGAGGTATGTCTTTCTCACAATAGCCTGCAGAAATCACTACAAGGGAACAATTTGGTAAATCATTTTTATGGTAGAACTTACCCCTAAAGGCAAAATATTAGAGACGGTGACAAAAAATTATTTTCCTCCTGGAGAAAAGAAAGCCATATTGCTAGGATTTATCTGCTCCTCAACAAGGGAATGGAAGTCAGTAATGAATTGAAAGGTGTGAGATCCCAATTACCTGAGAGAGTATCTGAGAATTCAGTGTTTCTTAGTATGAAAGTTGAACCAGTTACTAGGGAATGGTATTAGTTCATTAAAGTTATCAACTTGCCATGTTAGCTCATTGTATCAGTAGCCAATGTAGTTTTCCTCTATAGAGTTAACATCCTTACTAAATAATTAAATTCAGGGAAAAGTGACTCAATGAAGAGCATATTCATGCATCTTTAATTCAGTCAGAGCTAATTAGCATTTATTCTGGGATAGAAGGTCTGCTGTACACCAAATAAACTATTACTTACCAATTGCAACTAGCAACTCTTGGAAGTATCCATCATAACATTCATTAATGGCATCCACTAGGTCTTGCCCAGAAATATTTTGAAATTCCTGGAAAACTTCAACAAATTGATACAATTCAAAGGAGAGTTTGTACATATTATAAATTTAAAATATAAATATTGATTAGGTTGCTATAAATATTGAACATAAATAAAATATAAGGGTTCAGGTTAAGTTGGAGTAGGCTGTCTTTACAAATTTTTACTGTTTTATATATGTAGAAAAAAAGCAAAAAAATTAAATAAAAGGAACAGAAAGATATAGAAGTCAAACAAAGTGCCAGCTAATATTTACTGCACCTCTAAGACCAATAAGGCAGCTTCACATAAATCATGACATTAATAATAATCTCCTTGACTTGTAATGACTAGTTAAACCATGTTCACTATAGTCTCTTCAAGACAACATATAATATGCCTGATAGGAAATAGCTAATATATCTGAGTAAATTCTCCATCAAAAACAGAGATGATTTTAAAAGATTCAGTACTTAAAGATTATATAATTCAGTTATTGGAAAAAATAAAATTATAAGAAAACTTCATTCCTTAGCAATGTCATGAGATGAGACAAGTCTGTATAAACATAATTGGAAATAAGTACTTTGGTAATTTCTTCCAATTAACTACTTGCTTTTTATTAATCAATCCATTAAGTAGCCAAAAAGGAAGTTAAGTAACAATTACCCAGCCACAGTTGTTGATAACTTTTGTTGCACAAGATCATTTGCAGCATGGTTTTGTGTTCCCCTGTCTTCTGTTGACAGGCTTCCCACAGGACCTGAAACATCATACAGCTAGGAAGTAGCACCACAATCACCCCAGACCATTTTAACAAAGATTTTCCATGGTCATTTTGAGATCTGGTTCTAGTTACCATTGCATCCTGAGCAGCCATCGCAGGATCTGTGTATCCTTCCTCTCTGGTTCCCTGTAAAAGATGCACAGGTTTTCCTTTGTAAATTTTCTTAATTAACAGTCCATATAGGATTATTAGGACAAAAATCTTTGGTAATCCCTGAGAAAATTCTATCATTATTTGGAGTCTACATTTGTTGAACACTATATGAAATATAGGTCCTTTTTTAAAATGTGGGGTCTTAAAATGTTTACTTATTTATTTTGAAGGGGATGCAGAGAGAGATGGAGAGAAAATCGCAAGAAGGCTCCACGCTATCAGCACAGAGACCAACGCAGGGCTCCTTCTCAGGAACCATGAGACTATGACCTGAAATCAAGAGTTTGATGCTTAACTGACTGAGCCACCCAGGCACCCCTAAAAAATGTAGATTTTATTTTTTCTTTGCAGCAGTGGTAATCTTTCAAAGATGTTGAAATGTTTTTCACCCTTCAAGATCTCTGTGGAGTATCTTCTTCCCATCAAACTGGGCATCCAAGGTCTGGCAGTGGGCAGTATAGGTGGATTTAACATTATTAGTGTGAAAATGCAGAGACAAAGAATGAGTGAATATTCAGTCTCTGACTTGTAAAATAGGATATTTTACCTTACATTATATATATGTGTGTATATATATATATATATGTTAAATATATACATATATATAATCTCAATAAAATAATCATGAAATCCAAATTTTGTAGAGTAAGAATATTTTGCAAATTTGTTTCATGCCCAGCACCACCACCCCTTTATGGTCAAAGTGATTGAAGAGATTCCCATTACAAACAGGCAGGAAGTGTGGCTAGCCAGTGCAGGAGCCTCTGGTCCCCAAGAATTAAGATGACAAGAGGGGAGAAAAATTAGGAGAGATACGTTGAGACAGTTCATTTTAACCTTTCCTTTGGTTTGAGATCTGGAGGGAAGGCTTTTTTTTTTTAACTATGCTGAGAGAACAGTGAGAATATAATGGCTTTTGCTCCTATCTTCTTTTTGGACTCTAGCAATGGCCACATTGTAATGAACTCAGTGATATAGCAAGATGGGGCAGAAGAAAACCCTAAATACAACTCTTTTGAATTAATATCAATCCCTAAATAGGACTAATGAGCTACTTAACTGCTCCTGATGAAGAAAATTTCTTATCTGGATCTAATTTCTTGTCTACTCTTGATGGAGGAACATGTATGCTAGTTGAGAACATGTCTGAGGAGCTTGACAGATGGAGTTGTTTTATAACTATGGCTGACACAGATTGTTCTAGTAGCCAAGAGTTAAAAGGTGGGCTACACTAGTGGACTGTGTGGGACCTAGAATTTAGGGGGATTCTCCAGCTCCAGTGAGAGCAAAGATGAGGCTAAACCATCATAGAAGGTTACTTGGTTCTGATCAAATTGAGACAGAAAAAGGATCATAAATTGACCAGCTGCATGGTTTGGCAGCTAATGTTGAGAAATGCTCATATCTTGGACATCTACATCTCATTAGGCTACATGTCCAAAGTTGCCCAGAGCCACCTTTCCATAGCCAAGATGAGCAAGGATGGAGGAATATCTTCATCATCTGAGGACAGTATCACTCTCATAAAGATATCTCATAAAACACATGCACACATGTCTCTCCATCAAGTGCTCTCTTGGTGAGAAGGAGAGGGCAGGGCCAGAAATCTGACAGTTGAGTATTTAACTTAATAACTGTGTAAATAATATTGGATATATACTCACATTAACTGTTCAAATATTGTATGGATTATATTTGCTATGTTAATATAAATATTAGGCTTTTTCCTGGCTAACCAAAAGCTGGAGGCATATGAGAAAGATCAATTTATTCATAAATAAATAAACTATATACTTTTATGAGTTAATGTGTAACCCTGGAAAATTTAATATGTTTAATCATAATTTAGAAGCTCTATCATCTAGAATTATCCAGCTAATGAAAAGTTGATACAAACTTATCAGACATATTTCTTCTGCCTCATTTCATTTGCCTAAAATATTAGGTGACTGAGACTGTACATATAAAATTCTTACTTTAAAAAATCTGTGTATTATTATTATTATTAGTTTAGAGAAAGAAAGAACACAAACAGGGGAGGGGCAGAGGGGGAGAGAGAGAGAGAGAGAGAGAGAATTTTGGGCTCCATGCTGGGGCTTGATCCCACGACCTTGGGATCATGACCTGAGCCAAAACCAAAGTTGAACACTCAACAAACTGAGCCACCCAGGCAACCCTCAAATCTGTGTATTTTTGTAAGCAAGTGTGCTTTATATATATATGGGCAAGGAATAGAAGACAACATTTAAGTGTGAACATAATTTTATTAAGTAGTAGAATTATGGGAGTTATTTTATTTTCATATTGCAGAAGTCTTAAGGTGCAGGGATCTTAGGGATTGTATAGGTTTGCCTCTTATCTTGAAGATAAAAAAATAAATAGGCTTACAGATATTAAATTAATTTCTTAAGGTCTTATTGTTAAGAAAAATATGATTATTTTATTTCGATGCCTTTTCTGGCCTGAGATTTGATTACTCTACTCTTCCGTTAGCCTAAAGAATTCATTATTTTTAGATAATATCCTCTGGTCAGTATCTTATGGCTTTAATTTACCTAAGCAATAAATGACTAAAAGCGATAAATAATGCTTTATATCTTCCATGGATATATGCCATTTCTTTAATAACATAAACTCATCATGGTAATTCATAGTCTTCATCTTATTTGACCTATCAGTAGGATTTGATGCAATTTCTCACTCTCTCCTTGTTATGCCTTCATTGCTGGGCTTCCAGGATCCTGTACTCTCTTTTTACCTTCTTTCTATTTCTTTGGTTACTCCTTCTCAATCTTATGTATTGGTCCCCCTTTTACTCTTCAATCTTTTAATACTGGAAAGTTGTAGTACACAGTTTTTGGTTCTTTTCTGTGTCTACAATCCTTCCCTTGTTAATCTTAACCATTCTTGTGGTTTTATATTCTTTCTATTCTGTAATGATACCCAATTTTACATTTTTAGCTGAGATCTATCATCCAAATGGCAGACGCATATATTCTAAATGCCAGCTGAACATCTTCACTTGGATTTCTAATATACATGTTAGACTCAACATGTTCAAAATGTATCTTCTAGTCTCCCTCTAACTCAGAGATCTCTTACATCCACAACTTTCCACATCTCATTTTATAGAGTTCCATCATTCCTTTTGCTAAGACTAAAAAACTGAGCAACATTTCATTCCTTCTTTTTTTTTTTTTAAAAAAAGGTCATTTATTTTTGAGAGAGAGAGAGAGAGAGAGAGAGAGATGGAACACAAGTGGGAGGGGTAGAGAGAGAGTGAGACACAGAGTCTTAAGCAGGCTCCAGGCTCTGAGCTGTCATGAAGAGCCTGACATGGGGATCAAATCCACAAATTCCAAGATCATGACCTGAACTGAAATTGGATGCTTAACCAACTAAGCCACCCAGGCGCCCCTTATTCCTTCTTTTTTACTTTTAAATCCTATATCCAATTCCTGAGGAAGTAATATAGACACTACCTTCAAAATACATGCAGAATCTGGGGATTTTTCATCACTGCCAGTGTTCTCCTATGCATCCAAGTTAACATTATATCTTGACTTTCTTGCTCATATAGCATCCTTACAGGCTTGTTTCTATCCTGTCTCCCTACATTTTTTTCACAACACAGCAGCAAGTGTTAATATTTTAAAGCATAAGATCATAATATTCCTTTTGTCAAAATCCAGAAATGATTTGCCTTTCCCCATATCATTCAAAGCAAAAGCCAAAGTCCTTACAGTGATTACAGATTTGACCTAATTTCATCACCTGTTACTTTTCTGACATTACCTATCACTACTATAGTACATTTCCCTTGCTTGCTCAGATAGTACCAGCAGGCTTCTTGCTATTCTTTACAACCGTCAGCCATTCCCTTGCCTTAGAATTTTTCTCTAACTTTTCCCTTTGCCTGGATTGCCCTATCATACCCATTCATTTGCTGACTCATTCTTTCCAAATGTTTGCTCATATCTCATCTTCTCAAGGACATTTATCATGACCAACCTATATAATATTGCAACCTACCTACTATGCCCAGCCCAACAATTTCTATAACCATTTTCCTGCTCTGCCATATCTTTCATCATCTTCTAACATTCTATATAATGTACCTGTTCATTATGTTCATTAGATTTCTCTTTAATTGTTCCTATTCTCCCACTAGAATGTAAGCTTCTTAAAGACTGATGAGGTCTTCGTCTCTGTTGTTCACTGACAATTCCCAACTGTCTAGAATCATGCTTGGCATATTGTAGATACTTGATAAATACTAACTGAGTCAATACTAAATGAGTGGAGGAAAAATAAAGAAGTACTTTTAGATAGCAGAATTCAAAGATCAGTTATATTACTACAGTTTTGTAATATAACTTGAAGTCTGGAATTGTGATATCTCCACTTTCACTTTTCTTTTTCAAGACTGCTTTGACTATTCAGAATCTTTTGTGGCTGCATACAAATTTTAGGATTATTTGTTCTAGCTTTGTGGAAAAGCTGTTGGTATTTTGATAGGGATTGCATTACGTCTGTAGCTTGCTTTGGGTGGTATAGACATTTTAATATTTGTTCTTCTAACCCGTAAGCATGAAATGTCTTTCTATTTGTTTGTGTCATCTTCAGTTTCTTTAATAAATACATTGTAGTTTTCAGAGCATAGGTCTTTCACCTCTTTGGTTAAATTTATTCCTAGGTATTTTATTATTTTTGGTGCAGTTGTAAATAGGATTGTTTTCTTAATTTCTCTTTCTGATGCTTCATTATTAGTTGTATAGAACTGTAGCAGATTTCTGTAGATCAATGGCACAGAATAGAAAGCCTAGAAATAAACCCACAATTATATTATAACATGTATTAAATATATTATTACAAATATATATTCCTGAGACAATGGAAACAAAAGCAAAAGTATTGGGACTACATCAAAATAAAAGCTTCTGCACAGCAAAGGAAACAACCACCAAAACTAAAAGATTACCTACTGAATGGGATAAGGTATTTGCAAACGACATATCCAATAAATGATTAGTAGACAAAATATGTAAAGAACTTATACAACTCAACACCATAAAAAACCACAAATAATCCAGTTAAAAATGTGCAGAAGACCTGCACAGACATTTCTCCAAAAAATAAATCCAGTTGGCCAGCAGACAAATGAAAAGATGCTTACCATCACTGATCATCAGGGAAATACAAATCAAAACCACAATGAGGTATCACCTCACACCAGTCAGAATGTCCAAAATGAACAACACAAGAAACAACAAGTGCTGGTCAGGATGTGGAGAAAAAGAAAACCTTGTGCACTACTGATGAGAGTGCAAACTGGTGCAGTCACTGTGGAAGACAGTATAGTGGCTCCTCAAAAAATTAAAAATAAAGCTATCCTATGATCCAGTAATCACACTACTGAGAATTTACCCAAAGAATATTAAAACACTAATTTGAAGGGATATATGCACGCCTATATTTATTGCAGCATTATCTACAATAGCCAAGATATGGAAGCAGCCCAAGTGTCCATCAATAGATGAGTGGGTCCTGAAGATGTGGTATATATATAATAGAATATTATCCAGCCATAAAAAAGAATGAAATCTTAACATTTGCCACAACATGGATGGACCTAGAGAGTATTATGCTAAGTGGAATAAGCAAGTCAGAGAAAAACAAATACCATTATGATTTCACTCATCTGTGGCATTTAGGAGACAAAACAAATGAACAAAAGAAAAATAAAGAGACAAGTCAAAAAAGTTACCAGAGGGCATATTGGGGGAATGGGTGAATTAGGTGAAGGGATTAAGAGTACACTTACCTTGATGAGCACTGAGTCAATATATGAAATTTTTGAACCACTATATTGTAAAGCTGAAGCTAACATAACACTGTGTTAACTACACTGGAATTAAAATAAATAATAAAAAAAAGATTAGTTAGAACATGTAGGGAGATTTTCTGGATCATTGAAGTTTTCTTAGTGATTTCCAATCAAACTATATAGCTAAGTAAACACCTACCCTTACAATGTTTCTGGGAAATAAATTAAGAATTTTCTGCAGTTCTGGGTATAGGAAATTCTTTTGAAACATAAGATTTTTGATATTAAACCTGAAATTGTGCTCGTCTGTTTACTTCTTTGTGCAGTTAATTACCAAAAGCACTTTAAACAGACTGGTAGATTTTTAAAAAATGTGAATAAGGTAAGTTTGTGATTTATCTTTTTCTGCCAAGGCAGAGTCAAGCTGATTTTGTCATGTAAAAAGCCTATGACAGCAGCATGGTGTGTGTAATTGATGTAAATGCCAGAGAAATGACATAAATGAGTATAGAATTTGGGTTAGGGGTGAAATAATACTGTGTAAAGAAGAAATTGGGGGCTTGAAATCTAGCTGAAAATATTTGAACAAGATAATTTGAATACAGATGATCACTGAAAACTGATGTCAATAACATCTGAAGATGCACTGTACCAGTTTGAGAAACCATTGTAAGGAAAATCCTGATGGCCAAGATGAGGAGGAAGCATCCAATTGGGTGGTTTCCATTCTCTCTATGAAAACATTTATCATCTCTAGTGGGATTTGCACATACTGATTAACCTCCAAGTGATTAATTTGTTTAATTATTTGACAGATAATTAGATCTCCTGTAAATCTAGTTTAATAAAAGCATGCATGAAGTGTTGAAAGCCCATTTAATGATTGGCATTCATTTTCAAGAAGGTGTTCTAGCTGAGTTGTTTCCTTATTAGAAATATCCCTTTTGGAAAATACTTTGAAGATTAAATAAAAAATCTCTCCCAGAAAATATGACAATAATTTTCAACACTTTCATTTCATCAATACCTTAAGGCTCCTATGCTCCAATTCCGTCAATCTCTATTAATTCACAAAAAGAGGTATGCCTAATTTTCATGATGTTAAAAAGGTGAAAGCCATGGACAGTCTTTACTTTGATTCTGAAAATAAAAGTGTAGAGGGAAGTAGTGGATGTAATTACAGCTGAAGAATTTTAAAGTACTTGTATTGGGAGGGAATTGAAAGAAAAAAGGTTCACATTCCTTAAATTGCAAAGTCAGTTTCTCTAATCTGAATCTCAAGAAGGTTTAAATACTAAAT
The DNA here is from genome assembly GCA_028646485.1 of Cryptoprocta ferox. Lineage (NCBI taxonomy): Eukaryota > Metazoa > Chordata > Mammalia > Carnivora > Eupleridae > Cryptoprocta > Cryptoprocta ferox. The sequence continues at coordinate 56,263,925 of CM053567.1, forward strand.
ATAAGGACATAGAACTGACTTATAATAGAGTCAAGAGGAAAGGAAATATAGAGTGTTACACAGAGTCTATCTATTATCTATCTATCTATATCTATCTATCTATCTATCTATCATCTACCTATCTGTCATCTATATATATATAGAGAAAGGGAGATTGAGAAAGAGAAAGACACAGACCGACAGAGAGACAGACACACATGCACACACACACACACACACACACACACACACAGAAAGACAGAAAGAGACAGAGAAATAGAATAATGATCCTGACTACAGGGTGAAAAAGATATTTGTTTACACTGAAACAGCCCTCAGTTATCTGGTTGAAACTCTGCACAACGCTTTAGGAAGGAAATCCATTTCTTTTTTGTAAAATGTCTAAACAGATTCTCTCTGAAGCGGTGTACACCCCAGATAGTGGTCAGAAGTGATAAACTTTTTCAGCTCCCTAATTCACTTTTTATTTTTCCCAACCTTCTAAATTTACTGATCCAAATGATAAACCAGAAGCTCCCAACTGAATGGCCACTGATGTAGAAGTCAGGAGTCCATGCGAAATCTTCAAAATATTTAAAAATCTAAGAGGAATTATACACTTTATTAAGCAGTGTGAACTACCATGAGACTTCTGGTCTTCAGAAAGAGTATGATTAAAGAAGATTGTACTAAGATAGATCTTTTATGTTTATTACTTCCATTTTCTATTGTAATTTAAGTAATTTTTGTGAGATCCATATTATTTTTTTATAAAGTGTGTTTTACATTTTAAGAGGAATGAAACGTTGTAAGTATATAATCTGTAAATAAACTTTATTTAATTTTCCTTGGCTTATAAAATCTAGGTCTCTATTCACCCTCATTTTTTAATATTCTCTGTTGGAAGGAAAACTTTACTACACTGAAAAGCTATTTCAAAGTTAAACACACATGCATAATTTCATGTTCGAACTCTAGAAAATGAAAATAGGAAGTAATACTCATAGTATAAAGTCATAATCCAAATAAGGTAAAATCCCATGATGACATAAATCAGTGTATTGTTTTAAAATATGTGTGTCTATATAGATAATATTATTATATATACAAGTACACATACATATATACTTTACCAATAATAAAGCATTATTGTATAATTTCAGGGAAAAGGAATTGCAATTATGAATAAGACTGATTGCCCTATTACAATGAGGAATAACTGTTCACTAACTTTTTCCCCAATGACTTATTTTCTTTCATGTTAAATTTTCAGAATGGTGTGTTTTATTTTTTCCTGGAATATAAGAATCTTCGCTTTAAAATAATACACGACAATCTTGATTCTAGGATGTCAGTAGTTTTAAGTGGCTTACTGTTCAACCATTTAAGAGGTACAGAAATTTTAAGAGGTCATTTGCATATTGGTCATTGCATTTTGCCAAATAGAAGTAGAACTGGAGTGGGGTCAGATGGGTTTGGAGGTAGGAGAGATATTTAAAGAGTGGCGTGATATTGTACTTAGTCCTGTTTTCATATTGGCCCTCTCATTCAGTATGTGTGTAATGGTGATCTCTCTGAGCCTCAGTTTTCTCATATCTGCAGGGAGGGGACAGCCGTTGGGTTCCTTGAAAGCTGACTCTGAGACGGAGATTAGCACATGTCTTTCTTATTATGGAGTGTGCTTGGAAGCAACACTCATGGAAGGGAGCAGAAAGAAGCAGGATTCAGCAGCAGAAGCTGGACTGCGATATAAATCTAATGGAATGCAAGGTTGTCCAAATAAAATACATTTGTTTCTTACTAGAGAATGTATCTTTTTCTTTAACAAATTTTTAAAAATTTTTAATGTTTTTATTTAGTTTTGAGAGAGAGAGAGAGCGGAGTAGGGGCAGAGAGAGAGGCAGACATAGAATCTGAAGAAGGCTCTAGGCTGTGAGCTGTTAGCACAGAGCCTGGAATGGGGCTCTAACTCACAAACCGTGAGATTTTGACCTGAGCGGCAGTTGGACACAACCTATTGAGCCACCCAGGTGCCCAAAGAATGTATATTTTTCTTTAATAAATTGAAATAAATTTCTGTTTGGATATTAAGAAAATAAAAGCTTGTTTGATATTAAGATGGAACTCATCGGTTTACAAGGGGACTGTTGACTTTCCTCTATTAGGGGCAATGCTATGCCAATATGAATTTCTGACTGGAAACTGTTGTTTTAATTTATATTTTGCAGCCTCATTAGTTGAAAATCAAAAAAAAATAATGACTCTCTTAAACTGAGAGAATATTTTGTGTTGTTTTGTTTTTGTTCTTTAGGTTTTTAGTTTTTATTTAAATTCCAGTTAGGGCACAGTGTAATAATAGCTTCAGGTACAAAACACAGCAATTTAATACTTCCATTTGACACCTGGCACTCATCACAAGTGCCTTCCTTAATCCCCATCACCTATCCAACCCATCCCCCCACGCACCTCCCCTATGGTAACTGTCAGGCAAACCAAAATATAGACTCTTTTTTTTTTATTTTTAAGTTTATTTATTTATTTTTGAGAGAGAGACAGAGAGAGGGAGAGGGAGAGAGAGAACCTCAAGCAGGCTCCACACTGTCAGCACGGAGCCTGAGGTGGGGCTCAAACTCACAAATCATGAGATCATGACCTGAGCTGAAACAAAAGAGTCAGATGTTTAAATGACTGAGCCACCCAGGCACCCCAAGATACAGACTATTAACTATAGAGAGAATGTTTTAATTAAAATTCGTCTTATGACATTTAAGTGTTAGGAAATATTCAATTGACATGCTGCCAACAGATTTTTAAAATTAATAATTATTATTAAAAATTTTCCCCATAATGACTTTTGTCTCTCTCACAAGTTAAAATAAGTTTATTTCTACAACAATTTACATAGAAGTATCAAGCTGAACTATGAAAAGACAAACTATCGCTATCCATTGATGCTATAATCCTAGAAATTAGAACCCTCAGACTAGGACTTGACTAACTGAGTGCAGCACAACCATGTAAATCCAGATCAAACCAAATAAAACCAAATACAATGAAGCAGATTCGTGAATTTATTTTGAAAAATGGAAAATTTTAATTGAATTTAAAAGTCAGTGGATATGACTGGTACTATACCACCTTTTTAACGTGTACAATTTGAAGACATCCAATCAGTCCAAATGATCAATTTCTCCTCATTTTGGGGCAGTTAATATCTGGCTTTCTCAGCAATGTTTTCCTTTGGATATTTTTATTCCTAATTCAAAACTGACAATAACTTGGGCACACACACCCACATAAAAAGGGTAAAAAAGAATTAAAATCCTTGTTGCCTGGCAATGACTGGATAGTTAGTGTTCCCATCTAGTCTTTTTATTTATTCTTTAATCCATTCATATAAAATGTGTGTGAAGTACAATATGAAGTTTTAAATCACAGTAAACATATATTAAAGAAAACTATTCCTCCTGTGTTTAATTGGACTTGTTAATCCACTCCAAATGAGGAAGACTGCAAAAGGACATAATACAAAAAAGCAGGAAAATGAAGTAGTAATTTAAATTTGCACATTGCCATTGATATTTTAGAGGAAAAAGTTATTATTAATGGTCATTTCCTCGCTTTAAATATTTTTGCATACAGACTAGTTCTAAAGAGAGTAGACACACATCTTAATGTTTATCTTGGGTGCAGTAATACAATACTTTAACTTCAGAAATAGAGACAACGTTGTCCATTAAACAAAAACAAAGCTTTTTAGAATAAAAAAAAATAGAAATTTCTGTAAGGTAAATATTTGAACTTGTAATTTTCTGGAAAAAAATCAGCATATGGCTACGGGTCTATTTTCCTGAAAAACTGGGGGATATTCTGTCTTTTTTTCCTAACCTGAAGTTTCCTTGTTTCCTTTTATTCTTTAAACTTAGCTGGGACATCAAGAATTCTAACTGCTTTCCCTGCTGGAAGACAGCCAGTAAGACAATGTTAGTAATAAAAGAGAGGGGACTGTTAATAGATTTTTCTTGTCTAAATATATGGCCCTTGCCTCCTGCTGAGTTTTCTCATGGTTTCTTGTCTCACTTCAGCATATATTCAGGGTATATCTGATTGATTTGATTGATACAAACTCAAAGAGAATAGAATTAAGAAATTAAGGAGATGATAAGAAGGGGAAACTAGTTTTTATTTTTAATAAGTCAGATTCTCTTAATTTAAGTCAAGTGTGAGGCTCATACTATGTTTCTTTCTATTTGTTGTGTAAATTAGCATGACATATGCAACTTAATTTTCGTCCTACTTACATGGAGATGGTAATAGATAAAATCTTCCGACTCATCTCACATTCTGCCAAAAATTTCCCTGTGGCTCTCAATTGCTTACAGGAACCTCGTCAACCTGGCATGCAAGCCAGCAATTTAATCAGACAATTTTTCCTATTTAGCAGGAGTCCTTCGAGCAAGCCAGCATGCTCAAGCAAGACCTTTTTACTTACTCTGAAATACCTCCTACCTCCTCCCCAGGTGTGCAAATGATGTTCCTTTTCCAGAACTCTCATGGACCCATTGTATATGAAGCCTCATCTTTTACTTCAGCAAACATTGAACTTTATTCACTCAGACTTTTAAAAGAATTTGTTCTTGTACCATTTATTTCCAAAAAGTCTGACTTGATTTCTGTGTATCATACAGAGAGCCTAGCTTTAAAACTGTAAAGTTGCATAGGACATAGTTCTCATGATTGGGAAACTACTGGGAAAGGCTGATATGCAAACACACCCCACATTATGTGATAAAATAGAATAAAAATACATAAGATGGGCTTAGAGGACAGCAATTCCTGTAAAGTCGAAGAAGACTTTGAAGGGTATGTTCAATCAGAGGCCTGATGGGAAATGATTATTCCCATATTAGTTTTCATACCAGAATTTTTGAAATGTGCTTTGTTGGAAGAACTCAACAGTCAATCAATGAAATACAGGTAAATGTTGGACAATTGTGTTTTACACACACACGGTTTATGTATGCCAAAAGCAAAACAGAAGGAATAAAAGATTAAAATAGAGTCGGGTTTTTGTTTATCTCATATGAAATAATTATGCATGATAAGATTAGTTATATAGATATTAAAAATATAGCTAATATATTCAGATTAACATTGTATAATATACATATAGTGTATGGTATGATGAACATCATCATTCTACAGGTTAGATTAGAAGTAGGGCCAAGAAACTTTCACACAGTGATCTTTTAAAAGATCATTTAAAATGGTGACATGTCAAAAAACATAAAGCATGGATAAAAATGCAAAGATATTTACCTTTAAAGTACTTATAAGAAATAATGCAGAACATTTTGTTTATTTCTTTGTTTATATATTGTTCTCCTTTTGGAAATTCTCTTTGTGCCCAATATAGGCATCCTTCATCCTTTCATCTTCTGTTTGCTCACTGGCCTGTCTTGGTTGCAGTTTTCAAGTCTCATTTTCACACTAATAGCTGATCACCAAACTTATTTCATTGTCTTTGAGGACAAAAAACCGGACTATATTTTACAGCCACCCTTGATATTAAGGGAAGTTAGCTGATGGAGGCCTAGCCGATGAAATGTGAGCAAAAGTGATAGATATCACAGTGAGACCCATAAAAATTCCCATGAGAAATCCTCCACTTTTTTTCTGCTTCTGTAGATTGTAGACTGGCATGATGGAATTAGAAGCAAGGTGTGAAGATGGATTAGCCACTAGGAGGAAAGAGAACGAGCATCTGAATCACTTTTTGGAGGAGAGCTACAATCTGATCAGGGGAACCTATTCTGGTCTTCATGTGAGCTTGGGAACTGGCATTTACTTTATGCTTTTGGTCATGTTTTACAAGAAAGAGATGAGCTCAGTAAATAATGGGCTGGTTTGCAAGCCGAAATAAAAGAGGTAGAGAAAGAGTCCAGATATTTGGTGTCCCTAACAGTTAGAAGGGGAAACCGCTGATTCCAAGCAATGTAAGCTGGGACCTGAAGAAGGTTTGGAAAGCAAACACCTTTTAAGACTCAGCTCTGCACCAAGCATATGACTAAATTTATTATCTGAGAGGACTTTCAAGGAAGTGGCTTTTAGTTGTGAAACACAAGTGGCACAGTCCGGGAGAGTGCAAGGATGTAAAGAAATATGTCTAGGAAATATGGCTAAGTGGTATCCAGTATTCACTGGAAGCAATTACATTAGACTTCTTCTAAGTTTCTTAAAGATTTACATCTCCAAGGACATCATAAATCCGGATTTAAGAAAAGTGAACTACTCAAGCTGCAAACAAACTGCTCGATGTCTACATTTGCCAAAATTGAGCTGTGAAAGAGATAACCCTCATGGAGGATATACTCCACAGCACCACTTCAGATAAACCTGAACAGGACCAAAGGGAAGGAAGAACATCTCCGAGTTTGGCAATAGTGGCCATAAAAACATTGAGGCTATAAAAAAACTCCAGAAACTCATAGAGGCAATTGGTACCAGAGTGGCTCAGAGAAAAGGAAGAAAGGACATTCCATGGTCCATCCCATGTTTTCATCTGCCGATTCTGACTCTCCATCTGAGTGTGTGGGGCCCTGGATTCCTGAAGGGCCTCAGGCAGCATTCTTACCCTACTCTCCTCCCTCTTGGGTCTTTCTCCATCTTTCTATGTATCATTGTTCCACCTTTATTCCCTAGAAGGGTTATCATTTATTCTTTTGTCATTAAAGACAATAAAAATCTTTCTTAATTTTACATCCCCATGTACAAAAGCCTATATACCTACGGTTCTTGGTGAAATTTCATGCTAGCTACCAGCTACTCAGTTATGTTCTTGACATAAAGAGAAAAGTTTTGGAGACCTAGAAATGCTTGCTTCATCACACACACACACACACACACACACACACACACACGCACACACAGACACGCACACACAGACACACACGCACACATACATACTCATACAATGTAAGACCAAGCCAAAATACTGGTTCGTAAGACATTTTTCCCAGCTTGGACATCTAGGTCTTCTTTTGCTAGTAAAAAATTGGAACATCAATTTTCTTCACATTCCTGAGTGCCTTTGCTGAATTGGATAACAGGTATGTAAGACAAAGGTTAATTATACCTAAAAATATTATTATTGTTACAATGCTAATATGTGGGATGTTTTTCAAAAATATTAATTGAATAGAAATAATTAAATACCATTTAGTCAGTACAGAAAAATAAAATGTGTCAAATTTTAATTTGATGCAGTATTCCTTTGTGTTCATGTCTAGTACCACAGAATTTTCTGAGGCAGAGATGAGGATCATATGCTGGCATGTGGGAGGCTATAGGATTCAACTCAGATTCTGGATTTCTACTTATTCGCTCTTTAGACAGCTAAAACCTAATAGTTTTTATTTTTTTATTTCTAAAATGCTTAAAAGAATATTTATATTATAGTATTTTGCAGTTATTAAGTGAGAAATATGCTACTACTTGGCTATACTAGGATCTCAGAAGTTAGCATGCGCCCAATCTGTTTACTAGTTTTAAAAAATGCAATTAGAATTATAATTTCTAATTAGAATGATAAATTTTAACTGTTATATTTTAAATCTTTTAACTACCTTATAATGTGCAATTATGTACATGTCTATAGTCATAATCATCCTATATGTGTAGATCGTTTTTGAGACTAAAAATGGTGTATTATTCATATTTCTTTATTTCTATATCCGAACCAAGTTTCTATTATAGTGCTTGGAATTTAGCTGGCATTCAGTAAACATTATTATACAGAATTTATAATTAAACTGGAGTTTTCTGTCCTATTTTTTAAAAATGAAACATATATTTTTTAATATATTTTTAAATATTTAATAAAATATATTTTTTATTTTATTTTTAAATAAAATGGTGTGAATTTTTGAATTTCATACCTGGACCAGGTTCATGAGAGTATCTCTGAAGTGTTCTGAGGTCTCTGAGTAAATGTCCTCTTGAAGGTTGCTGTTGTATTCTGGAAAAAAAAAACCTTCCATGTTAAAGGTGTGATTTAGTATAGAACCACATAACAGTGTGCTTTGTATAAGTTAATGCTATTGCCCCAGTTGTGGGTGGAAAGTACAGGAAATACAGTCAATCTGTTGACATCTCTTTGTCTTGAAGCCAATTTTCTAGATAGTCTCCCAAAGAAATGTGACACCTAACAGTAGCATAGGCACAGGTCTGTTTTCTTAAAATACAATTATCTTTATTCCAAAATTGAAAAACACGATTGAAAGTCATTTCACACTCTCTAATTCTCAGAATTTGCTCTTATGCATTCTATTTCCATAGACCGCTACCCAGCACAGCACTTTTCCCAGGTGCTCTATCTCGTTTTAATATTTAAAAGAATGTTTATTTATTTTTGAGAGAGAGAGTGCAAGCAGGGGAGAAGGAGGAGCAGCGGAGAGAGTGGGAGAGAGAGAGAGAACCCCAAGCAAGTTCCATGGCGTCAACACAGAGCCCCGATGCAGGGCTTGAACTCATGAACGTCCAACTCACCGTGAGATCATGAACTGAGCTGAAATCAAGAATCAGACACTTTGGTTAAGCTTCGGACTTTGGCCCAGGTCATGATCTCACGACTTGTGGGTTCGAGTCCCGTGTTGGGCTCTGTGCTGACAGCTTGGAGCCTGGAGCCTGCTTCAGATTCTGTGTCTCGCTCTCTCTCTCTGTCCCTCCCCCACTCATGTTCTGTCTTTTTTTTCTCTCTCTCTCAAAAATAAACATTAAAAAAAGAAAAGAAAAAGAATCGGATGCTTAACCAACTGAGCTACCCAGATGCCCCTCATTTAATATTTTAAGTGAAGCTTCTTACTTCATTCCTGTTGGCAAATACCCCTTGTTTTTGTTCAAATGCAACAGAGCTGACTGTCTAGAATATTTTCTTGACATTCAGTGTGAGGCAATACATGAAACAATGCAATTTAAAGCATTAGATCTTTTTAAAAATGAAAATAGTTAACTTACCTACTTTTAAAATGTGTAAAAATTTGATTTTGATTTTGTGATAGATCCCAGTGATGATGAGACTTATGTAAAGTGAGCTAGATACCCATATTTGTAGAATTTGCTAGGTGCTTATTGCATGTTGCTTTATTTTGTCTATATAACTGGTGTCTTCTGGGTAAGAGATAAAATTCTTCTGAACCACGGTGCTAGACATTTGTCTGTATTAATGTAAACACTCACCTCATAGAAACTTGTAAATCTTTTCCTGGAAACTTTGCTTAACTTGATTATCTAGAGAATTATTTCACTTTTGGAAACCTAATCATCAGTTTTACTCAGTGAGTTATTTGGTCTTGAATAAGAGATATTTCAAATTTAAGAGTGTCTTAGAAAAAAACTTTTAGAACACATAAACTGAAATATTTTGTGTGTTATTTGAAAAATATAAAGTTTATATGTGTGTACAATATATGTACATATGTATATTTCCTTACGCAAATAGTAGGCTTCTCGCATCTGGAAAATTTCTCCATTTGTTCTTGAAGCTAAAATATCAATGAGGCAATTCTCTTCAGTCCCTGCTCCCTGTCATACCGAGAAAGAGAGAAATAGAAAGGCATTTGTATTGGGAATAATAGTGCATCTTATGTATAATAAAGATATACAACATTCCTGGTATTCTGAGAGGTGGCAGAGAGGAAAGAACGGATGTTTGGGATAAAGATAGGTCTGATTCAGTTCTGGCTCTGCTATTTACTAGCTGCCTGATCCTGAGGAGATATTATTATCTAAAATCCTATTCCTTCATTTATAATAAAACAACATGGGAATTTCTAGATAATGTGGAAACAGATGTTTCAACAAGGCTCATGGCACTGATATTTTTGCTGCTAGAATATCAGTTCTTTAGAAAGCTGAAATTAGAATGTGGGTCTCCTAGTTTCCTAAAGATGTTTCAGGGACCACTCCCTGCCTCTCCTTAAATGTGAAATTTTGTACTATTGGTCTAACATTGGACTGGGTGCTTTTTATGATCTCTTAGAGCTATAGGCACAGATTTTTCCTCTTATTTTTCTCTGTTGTTCTAAAGACAACATATCTTCCAGAAAGTGTTAGAAATCTTTACCATTCCATGTACTATTGATAAAATATAACAGTTTATCTAAACAGTAACAGATGAATTCCTTTGTATAGTTGTGGTCACATCATTTTGCAAGAGGTAGGAAATGCCATATGCAACTTAAAAAAAAGCAGTTGAAATTTGTATGAATTTTATACAATGTCTATTCTCATCTGCAAATATGATGGCCCAAATCCAGGTTCCCTTAATTTTTTCCCTTTTCCTCTCTCTTGTCACACATTGTTCACAGATTGTGTAATCTGGTCATTGGCAGGCATCATATTGGAATGACTGCAACAGTTCTGCAGGTGTTTAATATCGGCAGTTGGAAAGATGTTAAAAAGCCTTTTGTACCCCATCCCTAGCCAACAAAGTCTCTAACAAATCTGTACTCAATTTATTTCATGGAAATGACTTTTCTGTAAAGAATTATTGTAATTCTTCAGAAGTAAAAGTTTTATACTTTTGAGCAATAGTTTTTGGAAAGGAGTAACTTAAGGTCACAAAAATAAACCAAGATGTCATCTATATTTTGTCTCTGACTCAGTATCCCATTTTCACTTAGTGAGTCCAATTTTAACAAACAATTTGAAGAGGTTCACATGCTTTACAACATTGTTGCTTAATACATGCATACGTACTAGGGTGAGACAAATATGGACAGCCATAAACCAGGACAGCCCTGGTAGCTTATTTCATTTTTTCTTTTGGCTGTTCAGCATAGAACTGGGTCAGTGGATCTGAGTTTGTACAGCAAAAGAATAGGCTGATCCTGGGCTCTAGAAACCCCTCTTCCTAACAGGGTCACTTCTCCTGAGCACAGCATTTTCACTGTCTTATTTTTGCTCAGATATTCTCTCCCCCACCCCTGATCACATACTGCCTCATCACAGGGCTGTTCCCTCTCTACTGAAATATTGCTCTGCACTTGTTACAGGTATATTTTTGTACCCGAGCAGTACCTTCATGGCATGCCAGAGTTCGTGAGCATCATAAGATGGCGGTGAGTACATGAGGCCGACCATGACATCTTTGAAGTGATCTGAAAGCTTCTCCTTCAGTTCACCAATTAGGTCCTAAGGATGGAAAAGTAAATACTTCTATTGTATTAGGTACTAACTGTACAAGAAGAAATGGGATAATTTCAGAAAGTCTTCTACTGAGATTTCCTTTCCTATGTCATTTTGCATAATAACAAGCCTGGTTCTGGATTACAGGAATGGATGGATCTGAGGGTTTGAAAATATCTCATGTAATCAGATCGCTGCCTGAGAGGTCAGCTACATGGATCCTGTAGTCATGTAAATACAGAATGGTCTTCATTCCCTAATCCCAGCCCCAACCTCTCTGTTGATCTTATTATGAAAATAAGTAAAATTTGAAACCTGAAAACATTATAGTTGAGAGTTCTTAATTTTCTTACGTGGAATTAATGAGACATTAGTCCTTATTTTATCATTGCAGCAGTATCTTTTAGCAGGAGTTCACGGATATACTATTGCCAAAAAGCTTGTGTGAATGAATTGAGTGATCTAAGAACTTTCATCAAATAGGCACGGTAATACATTTGTTTAAAATATTGAAAGTTAAACACTTGGGAGAAGAACAAGCATGCTGAAGTTTTGTTCTTGCAATATGGATTATAGAGCTATGAAATTGATCGTTTTAATTTTCACTTTTATTAGTGTGGAGTGGATATTTAAAAACGTGTATGTTAAATGCATTTTTGTAAGGTTATAAAGATATCTGAAAGATGTTTAAAACTTAACATTTCTTGCTAAAATATGTAGGGTATATTCAGTTGTACTTTAAAAAATATGCAATATTTTAATTCTGAGGTGATTCAGTAATTCAATTCAAGTAAAAGATGCCAATAAGACATAATAAGCTTAATGAAAATAAAAACAAAATAGTCATAATTTTCATTTTATTTAGCATAATTGGACAACACCATTCCTATATTATGGATTTTCTTTTTTAGCAAATAAAAGCATTTATCCATAAGGTGGTAACCAGTAATACAGAGAATCTATAATTTTTGCTAGGGTGAATGCAATTCATTTAATGTGTAATTAATAAATGTCCAGAGTTGTGTCAGGTGCTTGGACTATATACAAGAAGCATTAGCTCTCCCCTTCCATGGAACTGACATTCTGTTTCATTCCCTCATTATGCACCACTGACTACTTCTAATTTCTTAACCAAATAGTTGTTAAGGGGATGTGAGCCAAGCTTTACTCTATGTATTGGGGCTACATCAATGAATAGAATATATATAAACATATGAGCTTGTGACACTTATATTCTTATGAGCTCTTATGAGGAGCTCAATAAATGTTTTTGAGTGAAAGATTGCAGTTATTTAATACTGTCTGATTTAATACCGTTCCCCATACATGGTGGTAGGTGCTGCAGAAATGCAACACAGAGTCTCTGTTTTCAAGGAGATTCACATTCCACAAACCCAGAGATAACATAAGTGAAAGTGTGAGCTAATACATTTTCTAAGGCTTTCAACATCATTTTAACATTATAAGATCCTAAAGCAGTAGTACAAAACAGAGGAATTCAAGTGAGAGATCAGAATGGATTTATAGCATTACGGAACCAAGTTACGTTTAGACAAGGAAGGACGAGTAGCACTGTGACAAGGATCTAAAGAAGCCATTTGTATGGTGAACTTTGTGTGTCACCTTGGTTGGCCCACAGTATCCAGATATTAAGTCATACATTATTCTAGAGGTTTCTGTGAACGTATTTGGTAGATGAGTAAAGCATTAGTCTCCAAAATATGGGTGGCCCTCGTCTAGTTAAAGGCTCTAATAGAAAAAGCCTGACCTTCCCCCAAAGAAGAGAGACTTCTGCCAGCAGACTGCCTTTGGAATTGAACTGCAGCTCTTCCCTGAGTCCCCCGCTTGCTGGAGTTTGACAGTCACCCCAATCACGTGAGCTAATTCCTTAAAATCTCTCTCCCTCTAGAGATCACATCGCTCTCCTTGAACAGCTTTCCATTACTCTTACAAGAAATTTTGAGCTCCTTATTATTGCTATAAGGTCCTACATGATTTGGACAGGGAGAGAGTAAGTGTGGGAGAAGGGTTGAGGTACAGAGAGTTTTTTTTTTCCTGTTTTTTGATATGTGGGAGGAGTAAGTGTGGGTCCTGATGGAGGGGCGGGGCCAGGATGGGCTGGGATTTGCTGAGTGTCAGAGATGGCTGGGAGAATGGCAGAGAGTCCTGTAGCGCTGTGGCCGCATCACTCTTCACAGAGGGAGCCCCATCCAGGGATCTCAGAGTTCTAAGAGAGACAAGAGCCAATACGAAATTCCTGAGAGGACAAACACCTGGTGCCCCAGGCAGACCCTTTTCCCAGGCTCCTGTAGAGACTCTGGCTCAAGGCCACCTATCAAGCAGATATGCACATATGTGCATATGCTGTTGGTTCTGTTTCCCAGGAGAACCCTGACTAATCCACATTCAAGAAGGTAAGTCAGTAAAAGAAAAGTGCAGAGCCTGGGGAAATCCTTGTATCTGTGTATGGGTGTTTTCCTATGGGGTGTGAATAAGTCAATCTGTAGAGACTAGAAGATCCACTTGAGAAGAAGATGGGTATGAAATTAGACTTTATAGCACAGAATTACGTGATAACTGGAACTTGGCTCCTGTGGGAACTCAGAAACCATGGCAGCTTTTGTTGACAAAGGAACTATAAGCCTGTGTTCCACTAGTTCACCAAATAATTATGGCTTCTTAAAATGATGATTTTTTTTCTCAATGTGCATCAACAAGAGACACGAATCTTGATTAAAATATTAGCTATTTTAACTTTAATTTCAACCGCTTAAAAATTTAAAATCTAGTCTCTTTTATATAAAAGAAGCCTAAGCCTTAAAATTATTTCCATAAATAATTTCCCATTATTTTCTTGCTTGAAAAATCTAGGATACAATACTTCTTTTCTTAATGGTCTCTCCCAGATTAAAAAAAAAAAGAAATCAGATATTCATGTAGGGAATCTATGAAAATCTGCAACAGATCCAATAACTTCTTTTTATTTAAAAATTTCTAAGTAATTTTAATCACTGTTATTCTTCCTCACCTTTAAGTCAATTCTACCTTGCATAGCATTTTAAGGGTGAAGTCAATAGGTGTGGTACTTGGGTCTTGACAACCTATACTCAAACTTCAACTTTGCCCTTAAGATCATGCTTTCTGTCCTAGACACGGAAATAGAGAATTTAACTCCCTGATTATACTGTCCTGGCCGGGCTTTCTTTGCTTTCTCAATTCTCTGCCTGTTCACCATCTCCCATGCCCACCTGGAGCTCCTTCCCAGTAATGAAGTCCTTGCTAGTTGGACTAGCACATGATTGAGATGTTTCCTTCAATGAGGCTTGTGATGTGCCTCTTCATGAATCTGTTCTCTCACTACAATACAATTAACTTTACAACTAACAATAAAAATATATCTAGAGAATCTGAAATATTTGGAAATTAAAAAATATACTTAGACATGATCCATGTATCAAATAATAGATCACAAGGAAGTTAGAAAATACTTTCAAATTGATGGTGAAAATGCAACATGTTAAAATTTGTGGAATGCAGCTAAGAGTGTTTGAAGATAAATTTTTAGCTTTAAATATTTATATTAGAAGAAAAACATATGAAATAAATGATCTAAGATTCCATATCAAAAAAAACTAGAAAGGGTGAATTAAATTCAGAATTAGAAACGAAGAAAATAATAACAGGATCAGAACCCAATAAAACAAAAAATTGATAAATACTAAAAACTGTCGATAATATAAAAATCCAATTCTCTAAAAAGATCAATAATGTTAATAAAATTCTAATTAGGCTGATCAAGAAAGAGATAGGTGCCTGGGTGGCTTAGTTGGTTGTGTTTGACTTTGTCTCAGGTCATGATCTCAAGGCTCTTGGGTTCGAGACCCATGTTGGGCTCTGTGCTGACAGCTCAGAGCCTGGAGCCTGCTTCGGATTCTGTGTCTCCCTCTCTCTCTGCCCCTCCCCTGCTCATTATCTCCCTTTCTCTCTCTCTTTCTCTCTCTCTCTCTCTCTCTCACACACACACACACACACACACACACACACAAAACATTAAGAAAAAAAGAAAAAAGAAAATACAAAGTATCAATATTGGGAATGTAAGAGTGGCTTGTACAAATACTAGACATTAAAGGAAAAAAGACATATTATGAACACATTAATAACACTAAATTGTATTAATTAATTAATTAATTAGTCTTGAGGAATAGTGATTCATCACTTACATATAACACCATGTGCTCATCCTAACATCTTCCTTAATGTCCCTTGCCCATATAGCCCATCCCCCCATCCAACATCCCTCTAGCACCCCTCAGGTTGTTCTCTGTATTTAAGAGTCTCTTATGGTTCATCTCCCCCTCTGTTTTTATCTTATTTTTGCTTCTCTTCCCCTATGTTCATCTGTTTGGCTTCTTAGATTCCACATAAGAGTGAAATCACATGGTCTCTGTCTTTCTCTGACTGATTTATTTCACTTAGCACAATACACTCTAGTTCCATGCACATTGTTGCAAATGGCAGGATTACATTCTTTTTGATTGCTGAGTAATATTCCATTGTGCACGCGCGCGCGTGCGCGCGCGCGTGTGTGTGTATATACATATATATATATATATATATACACATCTCATCTTTTTCCATTCATCAGTCGATGGACATTTGAATGCCACTAAATTTTAAAACTTAGTTGAAATGGGCCAAATTCTTGAAAGACAAAAATTATCAAAGAAAACTCAAGCAGAATTTTATACTCAATCTGACTTTCCTTATATTAATTAAAGAAGTTAAATTCATATTTAATTCCACCTTGCCATTCTTTAGACCCCAGTGCAATCACTAATAAAATCCATCAAACATTTAAGGTAGAAATCAAATCAACTTTACACAAAATCTTGTAGCAATAGTAGATGGAAGATGACTTCTCAATTTATTTTATGTGGCCAGTATTGCTCTAATAGTGAAACCCAAAAAACTTCACATGCAAATAAAATTGCATGTTGATATCCCTTATGAAAACAGATGCAAAAATATAAATTTTACTAAATTCATTATCTATCGCTATCTATCTCACAGTGCTGAATATAGAATGTTTAGAGTATATAGTATATGTATTTTATAAATTAATATATAAACAAGTGCAAGAATAAATGAATGAATGTTCATTCATTTAGAGAAGACCCCTATTTTTTTGATTATTTGTAAAGGATAAAGTCAGTGTTCAAGCTGACAATCACTTGGGCGTTGCATGTCGTTTATATCTGTAGTTACATTTCTTTGATCTCCATCCTTCCCAAATATTTATAACAACATCTCCGGTTACTTTACATATTATGCCATCAGATGGTAATACTGAACACAGATGCACGGATTTCACTGCAAACTGAGACTAGTAGTGCCACTAGATGGCGCCGGTATATCTTTGTTTGGTAACTCAGGTGTGCACGCAAGTTTGCACGTACGTGTGTGACATGTCTATGGGAAACGGATTGTATAAAAGATGTCAATGAAATTATATAATTTCAGTGAAAGAAACAGTATCAGATATCATCTAATGCCATTAGAGTGTACCTGTTCTGGAGGTAAAGTATTTAGGTTTGAATCCTGGCTGTGGAAAGTGGCAGCTGTGAGATTGCAAGTAGGTTACTTAACCTCATTGTGTCTGCTTCCCTATCTGTTAAGTGAAAATAACAGTATCTACTCACGGGTTGATCTAAGAATAAAAATATTTAACTCAAGTGAAATCCTTAAAATTTTTTCTGGCACATATTAGGTACTCAAAAAATGTCTTTTCTTCAAAAATTATTAAATAATTTGCTGCAGATCGAAATGGCTGGTACTGGACTGTCTCCCACTCTTTCCTCTTCCTCTCTCCCCTCACTTTCCACATCAGAATTTTATCTATTATATTGTATTTCCCACAACTTCTATAATACCCAATAGTCAGTAAATTCTATTGTCATGAAACTGAGGATTTCTTACTGCTTCTCATTGCTACAAACCTCATCAGGCCACAATCCCCACTGCCCTATGTTAATGTAATAGCCTCCAAATGAGTTTTCCTTCTGTCTTTGCCCCTTAGTCTCCCCTCAACACATCAAACAGTGTGATCCTGTAAAAATACAAATCAGATCAGTTACTCCTCTGCTGGAAATGCCCTTTCCTACTCTATAGTCCAGGATAAACTACAACTGCTTTTGTGCAGTTGATCTCAGATTAATAACAGATCTATTTCCGCCTCAGGGCCTTTGCTTTTGACCTTCACTCTTCCTTGAATGTTTTTTCACATGACTCACCCCTTTCCTGACTTCTTAATGAAGCTTGCCTTTGTCACATTGTTTTAAATTGAACCTGATTTCCCCAGTACTTGCTATATTTCTTACCAGCCTTTCTCTTTTTTTTCCATAGCATTGTTTGTTACTTTCTAACATGACACATTTTACTACTTTTTTTAATCTGTCTCACCCAGGTAGGATGTAAGCTGCATTATGCCAGGGCTTTTGGTCTCTTTTATTTATTGCTACTTCATCAGCCCATAGGAGTGTGTGTGCTACATGGTATAAACTTACACAATTGGTATAAAATAAATAAATGAATGAGAACCACCTATAATTCAAGAATTATTTGTTTGGAGTCATTCTTGGCCATTCAAAGATGAACAGTGAAGGTCCGTCTCCTCAAGCAGTTTTATTTAGTGGAGGGGCCAGAAACACAGAAATTACAATTACTTTGCAATGCAAAATTTGCTAAGTGCTATGGTAGTAGAAATAGTATGATATCATCAGGACATTTGGAAGGAGAGATTACTTTCCATGGGGAAAATAAATACTGAATAATACGTTTAAATAGCTAAGCTTTGCATGTTCAAAGAGGAGCCTTCAAATAGGTGCTCTAATTAAAGCCTTAAATTCTCACTTGGAGTTATATAAATAACTGTGGATGCAACCTTTGGAGTGTTACTTTCCCCAGCCTGACTGCCTTGGCTTTCTTATTTGCCAAAGATTTGCCCTAAAGGGACTCTGTGGGAATCACAGCTTGGCCTTGCATTAAGCTAATGACTACTTGCTTTTCAAATTGAGTTGTTCTGTGCTACTGATGAAACTGTAGATTACCCATGGTGCAGCTCTTCTGACCACTTCATTTAAACTAAAAGTAAAACGGCAGTTTCTTCTTCCTTGTTCTTCATACCTTTATAAAATTATGGGTAATCAGGGCCAAGAAGTAGACATATGACTAACATTCTGCTTGTCTGAATATGCTCAGGGGAACATTTTTATATGCTTTTAACTTATATGCCTTTTACTATTATTGTAATAAAGGATACTTGCTCTTTAAACACTCAGTGATGTAGGCTCATAGAAACTGTGCCTAGTATTCAGTTCTACCCACCCCAATATTCATTGTGTAAATACTCACATGGCTTTATGTTATATTATAAAAACATTTACACAAGCTGCCTCATGATTTCATAGTGGTAAGTGAATATCCTTTAAAAATGTTTCCACAGTTAATTAATGATTCAATTTTCAGTGGAAATTTGAGCTAATTTTTGTCCATTAATGATGATAGTGCTTTGGTCTTCTGGTGAAACATAGTATATTAAAGCTAAACCCTCCCCTCCAAACACCACACTAAAAATAACACACGGACTTTTAAAAGTGTGCTTGATCTCAGAATAAAGAAACCTCTGGGTGTAAAAGTCAGGGGATAAATGAAAAACAGAGGATAAGCAAATGAGCTGAGCCTTGGAGATGATCTTGCAGGTTACTAGGAAGAATGGGGATTGGTTTTGAGAACTGTATGTTTTGGATTTCAGTGCTCAGTGTGGGACATTATATGAGGGAGGACAGGAGAGCATTGACGGGGCCAATGTAATACAAGGAACTAAGTCTGAAACCTCTCTGAGGTTGGGAACCTCAAAGGATTATACCCTCAGTTAAGCTATGAACTAGGGGAAAAAATAGCATTCAGCATTGGAAGATGAGCAGAAAGCTCACCTTTCATTGTCTGGGTTAAGAAGAAGGATATTTTCCCTGAGAATCCAAAATAATAGAACTGTGTTTCCCTTGGGCATGACTTTTAAATTTATTCTACTGTACCCTATGAGCCGAGAACTCCACAAAGAGAAATCATCATGAAAGTTGATCCAGGGCTCATGATTCTCCTGGGACACCAGGAAGAAGCAAATGCCAAACAAATCTAGAGAGATTCTCTGAGTCTCCAGGGGGGAAAAATTCTCACTGCAAAAAAGAAGCATCACTTTAAAAGTTCTCATGACAAAAATATCATGGTATGCACTTAGAGTAGGTTTTCCAGGAGGACAGACAATGGACTCTGCAAATGGCAGAATAAAAACCCCATCAATTTGAGACAATTGATAACACTCAGAAAGAACACTATGGAAAAAAATGGCACTTAAAGAGATGGCAAATAAAATTCTAGAAATGAAAAGCTTCTAGAATTTAAAAATTCTAATAAATAACTAATCTAATCTAATAAACAACTGATTTGGAATTAGTAAATTGGAAAAAATAGCTGAAAAATTATTTTAAAAATTCCACAGAGACAGACAACAAACAGATTCTACGAATATAGGGTTAAGAGACTTGGAACACTGAATGCCAAGAACAAACTTTTGTTGAATAGGATTTATAGCAGGAGAGAATGTGTAAAATAATAGAGAGACACTATTTCAAATATCATATAATATGTGAATCCTCATTTATTTAGATAAAAGTACACAAACCTGTTTACTAACACCGTGAAACTGCAAAATATTAAGATATTTTAAAAATCATAAAAGCAAACAGAGAATTAAAGGTAACTTATAAAGGAAAACCTTTAATGAGAAAGGGGATTTCTCAAAAGTTATCAATGAATGAGAAAAGGTATTTCTCAAAAGTTATCAATGAAGGCTAGGAAAAAAATTAAAATTATATCTACAAAGACCTAAGAAAAGGTAACTAGCATTCAGCCTAGAATTCGATAGCTATCTAAACAATATTCAACCATGAGGAAAAAAATAAAGCTTTTCTTAAGGAGAAGAACTGAAATAATTTAATAATCATTTGTTATTTCTAGAAAAATAAATTGCTAAAAATTGTCCTTTGGAAGAATGACATTGAGACCAGAAAATGGAGCTAGGTATTAGAAGAAAAAAGAAATAAAAAAATTATGAGTATTACTGAAGAAGCATTAACTCATCAAAGGCATAATGATGATTAATTTGGGGGAGTAAAAAACAAGATAGAATAAAAATACTCAACAATAAATGTATGCTGCCTCGAAAATTCCCCTAGCTCTTATGTTAATACCAGGCAAAGACTTAAGCGATGTTACCATGAAGATGCGGTAGCCGCACTACAGAATCCATTTCAAAGATGGACTCATTAAAAACCTTTTCAAAGGTTAGCCAACTCGAAATCAGTCCAAAGGACCAAATTCTGTGCCTGTGGCCAGAAAGAAATGTGGCTCTGGCTACTGAGTCCAGAGTGCACAAAGTTAAAATATGGTTTCAGGAGTGATGAACTCCCTACCTGATGTAAAGCTTGTGTAGGCCAAAAACATTGAGGTTCATTTGATTGAGGTGGACACAGGTGACATACAGAAAATAAATACCTTGCTTACTGATGCAGATCTTTTTTATTCCCTCATGTGCCTTGTCTTCCCTCCCTTCTACCTTAGCTTCTGCTGCTTTTGAGAGAGAAAAAATTAGGAGTGGGACCAAGGTCTTTCTGTCCCACTGTGGACTAAAGGATTCATGACTCTCTGAGTATGCTGGGGGACTTTGGCTAATGGAAGGACTGAAGTTTTCATGAGTTTGTTGGCTATAGCTGCCAAGGTCACCATTCTGCGTGAACCCATTGGTTGAATTGGGGTCTCCTCCAAATTCAATTGATGGGTGTGGGCAAGGTTTGTAGTAGAAAAAGGGAAACTAAAAGAACTTGTGATCCTTTGGTCTAATGTTGTTGAGTATAGCTGGAATTTATGTTTATTTGTTTCTCTTGGGAATGCTTATAAGTACCAAAGAGAATGCTCTTGATAAGAAATCAACCACATATAGGGAAGTGCTCTCCCTATAGCCACATGTGGGGAAGGTCCCATAACCCCAATAATTACTATCTGCTACACATCTCTGTGCCAGATAATTTGCTGATGGGAATCTCTGGCAATAAGAGGCAGCCTCCCAGAGGTGCCTCTTGCCATTTTAAACTTGTCACCTTCCTCATACAACTTCTGAGTATATCACTTTTAGAAAGCAGCAGTTGACTTGCTACTGGATTCTTGTAGAAATTGAATGCCTGCTGTATGGAGCCTTGCGACTTTGTGCCTGATAGTCTCATTTTGATGAGTCAACTGGGACTCAACAACTGAGACTCAATGACTGGCAAGGTGGGAAGAAATCAACAAGTCTCATCGAATGGAAATGGCACACTGAAGAAAACAGCCGGCCTGGCCCCAGGAGCATCATGATTTTACTTGAAAAAATGGCAGCTATTCCTTTGGGGAAACTTTAACCCCACTCTGCTGCTTGAAACAAGATGCTGAATCAATGCGGACTTCAATCAGTTGCCCTCAGTGCCTTGATCTGGTTTATTGACGGTTCAGCAATAGCTGTGCAGAACCAAAAATGGACAATTTGTGTTCCATGGGTGGAAATCAAGATTTTTTTTCATAGTTCTGGCCAGTATCCTCCTTGATAAACTTTTTCATCTTATTATTCACTCTTGGGCTGTTAGACCTATCTCTTTGGTTTAACACTTGGGAAAGTACAGACCTCACATGGAAAAGGGGTTTCTTTGGGGCTGTAGTCTGTCAAAACAAACTGTGACTGCTGGTAGAGACTTCTGTGTCACTTGTATAGATTTGCACAGTAACGGCATATTCCCTGATGAGACCAACTAGAATGCAGCTACTGATCAAGTCTGTGTTGCCCAGATTATACTGTTGCTATCTGGATCCATCATAATACTAGACATCACAACATGTATATCATCATAAAGCAGGCATGTAGTAATTTGTGTGTCTGATGCCAAAGTTTCCATTGCTTGCCAGCATTGTGAGTCTAATCAAACTTGATTTGCCTTATTCATTGTGAAGGAAACCATCATTCACAGGGCATTGCTCGTGCTCAGCTTTGGCAGATGTACTGCACCAGACTTGATCCCCTCTTGAGGTCCTTTTAACTATTGACACTTTTGCAAGTGATAGCGCTGCTGTCCCTGTTCAATCAGCTGACTCTGGACACAATTATGGTCCTTGAAACTAATTTGTGTCATGTGTTTGACTTTCCAGACTACTTGTGGTCTGACCATGGTATGGTTTTTATTACAAAAGCCGCTCAACAGTAGACTGATAGTCAAGGTATTTGATGGATCTTCCATAGTTTCCACCATCCATAGGCTTCTGGTATTGGTGATAACTGATTGATTCAATGAGATTCTGAATCTGTTTTCTTCACCTCCTTCTGATGTACATAGCTTAGTAAGGCAGTTGGTCACTGAATAAAGTTTTCCCTCCTGGATAATAATCATAATGAAATGGGGGGAGAGGTTATTGTGATGTTATGATATAATAATCTATCTATCTGTCTGTCTATCTGTCTATCTATCTATCTATCTATCTGGCCTTCATACCCCATTCCTGGCACAGAGCTCCTAAAACCTTGTAATTTTCTGATAGGAGTGAAAGGAGCATCTTTTGTTATTCATAATAACCCCTTTTCAACCATAATTGAGTTTATGCTAATGAGGTGATCTTAGAAGAAGGGGGCTGGTTGCCAGAGACACCAACCATGTGATTATTGGGTTGGAACCCTCAGCCCTACTGCTGATCTCTAGGGACAAGAGAAGGTCTGGAGACTGACTTATTTGACAATGACCAATGAATGATTCGATTAATTGTGCTTGTATAATGAAGGCTCCATAAGAACTCTGACTAAAGAGGTTTGGGGTACTTTCAGGTTGTCAAACACATCAAAGGGCTGGGAAAGTGGCATGCCCAGAGAGGGCATGGAAATTCGGCATCCTTTCCCACATACTTTGCCCTATATATTTCTCTTCCATTTTGCCATTCCTGAATTGTATCCTTTAAAATAAACCAGTAATCATAAGCACAGCACTTTCCTGAGTTCTGTGAGTCATTCTAGCAAACCTTCCCCCTGAGGAAGGACTGTGGGAACTTACATTTTACAGCCAGTCAGTCAGAGTATAGGTGACAATCCAGGATTTGTTGTTGGCATCTGAGGTGGAGGATAGTTTTGTGAGACAGTCCTTACCCTGTAGGGTGTTTAGTAACTCTGGGTAGTTAGTATTAGAATTGTTTAGTTTGAAGAAAAGAATCCACACCTTTGGTGTCTGAAGTGAAGTGTTGAATTGTGTAGAAATAAACAGGAGTTTTTCTGTAATAACCCAGATACATTTTAAAAATTTGGGATTCTACCTTGACCCTTCACCTGGGCATGATGGTTATTTTTTTCCCTTAACATTGTCAACCTCAGGGTGTGCTGGTTAGTCTACACTGTGGGTGGTAGCCTAAGCAAAAGTGGGTGAAGAAATTCAAACAAATCTGGTTCAGCCACCAGAATATCTCTGGACTCTTACAGCGTTGGATCATAAGAATAAGTTAAATACACTGCTTATGTGACATAATGGCTTTTTAAAAAGTTTTATAAAAATGGCTTTGTCTCTTCTGCACCTACCCTTCCAAAAGAAAGTTTGGGATGTGAGTTGGAAATAATAAAAATGCCGAAGTTACAACTACAAGAAAAGTGACAATTTTCTTTCTTTTTAAAAAATTTTTAATGTCTATTTATATTTGAGAGAGGGAGAGAGAGAGAGAGAGAGAGAGCGCATGAGTGGGGAGGGGCAGAAAGAGACTGAGACAGACTCTGAAGCACGCTCTCAGCTCTGAGCTGTCAGCACAGAGCCCAACATGGGGCTCGAACACATGAGCTGAAAAATCATGACCTGAGCTGAAGTTGGACCCTTAATGGACTGAGCCACCTAGGCGCCCCAAGAAAAGTGACAATTTCCTGGTGGTGGAGCAAGAACAACAATCTTGGCACCTGGGGAGGGAATACCTAATCATACCACTTTAGCTCTACACGGTATTTAAGACAGCCCAAACTTACTGGCCAAGATTGTTATAGATGATAGACTTGCTCTAGACTTCCTTCTTATGGTCAAAGGTGAAGTCTGCGCTATTGCTAATATATCCTACTGTATCTAAGTAAAAACTTCAAACCAAGTAGAAAGGTCATTCCTAAAACTTAAGAAAAAGCCACTCAGCTTTTTAAGAAAAGCTTTGATGATTTATGGGATTGGTTGAGTTCATTGGGTTCAAAGTCCTGTGGGGGCATTGTTGGAATCAATACTGCCAATTGACCTCCCCTTGTTGCTTGAAATCCTTTGATAGTTAAATGCTGTATGAGACAAATTGATGGATTTAGTCTCAGCCTTTGTTAGTCAGAATAATAGGAGTGGCTTAGGGATTGGTGTGCTCATAGAAAAGAAAGTCAATAGTGAAAATGGCATAGAAATGAGGGGTGAGGTTGGGAGACAATTTTCTATAGGTCTCATGTTTCTAAGTGTTATGCACAGTGAGGCACTGACGGCCCTTTGTCCTGGACTGGCTTTCCAAGAATGTTTATACAGTGAATAGCATCATAAGAGAGATAGTGTTTCCCGTACGAGCAATGGGCAGCCATGCATTTTGCCCATTAAAACTGATTGAAGTTTCTAATCTCATGGTTTCTCTTCTACAGTGCAACTCACTGCAAATCCAAGCATTGTCTGGTCATCTTTGCTTAGACCTTTGGGATTAAAGCTCAGGGAACTGCTGCAAAAATTCTGTCACTCTGGCGACCACTATTATTCTGAGTGATAAACTGTATTTTGTCTTTGACCAAGGAGTCTCCTGTCTTCTACCATTATCTATGTTATCTCGGGTGATTAGCTTGCTATCTTGTAGGTTAAAGTCTCATATCTTTCACAGGTTTGGACACAAGATTGTACAACATAGTGTGAAAGTAATCCATGTATTTGGAGAAAATACTTTTAGTCTATATACACAATAAATAAATAATGTCCAAATTATGTAATAACTACAAATCAATAAATGGCAAGCTACTGCAAGAAAAATACACAGAGAATATAGAATTAACTTAAAAGAAGAAGAAACCAGGACATTAAAAAAAAACCATGAAAAGATGCTCAACAGTACATGTTATCAAGGAAAAATGCAAGTTAAAACCATAGAGAGATCCCATTTATATCCATGAAATTGGTCAAAACTTCTTAAGTTTTATGAAGATTTGAGGGAAATGGGAGCCATTATATATTTATTGCAGGTGGGAGTGCAAATTTACAGAACTGTTTTAGAGAGTGTTTTGATGCTTAATTAGGCCTGGATTTAGCAGTAACTAATTTTCTTTCTCCTTCTTACTTCCCGCCCCCCTTCCCTCCTTTCCTCTCTTCTTCCCTCCCTTCCTGGCAGAGATTGTATGCTATTTTCAAGAGAAATTATTGTTCAGGCTGTAACAAGCATATACAGAGGTTTTTCTAAACTTACAAAATTTTTACTGATTCTATAGAAAATCTTCTTGAAATTATAAATTATGTTCCTGGTAGTTAAGTTTCACCAAAAGGAGTATATTTAACTCATGTATTTGAAAGATAAGGTAGTTGTACTATTTCAAATTACTTAATTCATGCTTATAAAATTGGTCTGTGATAAATTATGTAATGAATTTAATAGCCTTTTGAGGCTAAAACTACATCCACCCCTTACTTCTAAAGTAAAAAGCAAGGATAGAGGAAAAGATACCATACCTTTACTGGTAGTAGTGACATATTAATTCTACCTTTGAAGTAGCTAAGGTAATTTTCTAGCTGGCTACCTCCTAGGTATGTTGGTAGTTCAAGATCAATATTTTTAACCATGAAGCTGAGACATAATAGGGAAAGAAAAGTGTTATGAGAACAAGATGGGTCAGAAGAGTGCACTTGAACTCTTCATACATTCACATCTCTGTGTTGAGTATCAACTGCGTTAGTCTGCTCAGGCTGCCATTAACAGCTTACCATACACTGGGTGGTTTAAACAACAGAAATGTATTTTTTCACAGTCCCGAGCCTAGAAGTCCCAGATCAAGTTACGGGCAGGGCTGGTTTCTAGAGAGGCGTCTTTTTTTTTTTTTTTTTTTTTTTTTGGCTTACAGGTGGCTGCCTTCCTGATGTATCCTCACATGGCCTGTCCTCTGTGCGTGCACTTCTGGTATCTCTTCCTCTTCTTATAAGAATACCAGTCCAGTAGGATTAGGTCCCCACCCTGATTACCTCATTAACCTCATTTAACCTTAATCATCTCTCTAAAGGCCCTGTCTTCAAGTACAGCCTTCAACATTAAAATTTTGAGGGGATGCACTTGAGTCTGTAACACTAACCATGTGCCTGCCACTGTAGTGAACAGAACAAAGATGCCTCTCTTTGTGGGATCTGTGCTCTGTGCTCGGGAGAGGTGGCGAATTATAAATAGTAACTGTAATATGTAAATAAATTATGTAGCATGTTAGAAGGCAGTGAAAGTCATAGAAAAAAGCAACGAGCAAGTAAAAGGGATCTGGAGTGTTCGCATAGGCTTTGGGGTAGACGACTGTTTTTTGGGTTTTTTTGCATTTTTTTTTAAATGTTTATTTTCTTTTAAAAAGAGAGCGCATGCGCTGCGCGCATTAATTGGGGAGGGGCAGAGAGAGAGGCGGAGACCCAGAATCTGAAGCAGGCTCCAGGCTCTGAGCTGTCAGCACAGAAACCCAATGCAGGAGCTCAAACTCCCAAGCTGCAAGATCTGAGCCAAAGTCGGCCAAGTAACCAGCTGAGCTACCCAGGCGCCCCAGGGTAGGTGACAGTTTTAAACAGGGCAATCAGATCAGGCCCTTTTGAGTACATAACATTGAGCAATGCCTTGAAGAATATCAGGCAGTTAGCAATATAGATATCTCCTCTTATTAAATCTGGTGTTTATTCAGTTGAGAACAACAGGCACTTATTGAGAAGCTTTGAAAGACATGATTCAGAGTGAGATAAGCTTGGTTTAAGTTCTAACTTTGTGTGATTCAGGGCAAATTAGCCTCCACACTAAATTACATAACCAACACCACAATTGTAAGGAATTCCAGATGCCAGGACTTTTCCGAGCTGATTATTCCTGTTTCAGATGAAAACTGAAAGTGATAGCGAAAATCTGTTGTAAAATGGCTGACAGGACTAATAAGAAAACACCTGTCCCTGATTAATGAGGAATGCGGAAGTAACAGGCTATAAATTGTTCCCTCTGCTGATGCTCTGGGCTCAGACCTCTGGAGAATGATCTCCTCTGAGCCCACCGGTGTAAAAATAAACCTCCTCCCTTCCAAGATCTCTGAATGCCACCTGGTTCTTCCGCAGGGTGATCCAGACCAGATTCTGTAACATAAGAACAAATTACTAAAGTTGAATTGGAACCCTATTCAGGGATCATTGTCTAATTGCTAAACTTATCAGGTAGTATAGCTTGTTTATCTGCCCAGCGCCAGAGGCCTTTCATTGCTCCCTTGATTTTACTGCACTGGCTATCGCATAGTACTTGCTTTGGTGTGGAAGACCAGGAATGACCTCATTAATTATATTGACAAATATGTCAATCAGAGGCATTCCAAAGGCTTTTCATTTGACTGTAGGGGTTAGTGGGGTTTGGATGAGGAAAAGTTGATGAAATTCAGCTGCTCTTCACCAATGTAAAATATCAAGAATTTATGGGGCATGCCTATCTAGAATTGCACTTTGCTCAGCAACTGGGAAAATTCTGTCATATCTTGATTATCCATATTAATAAAAAATAAAAATATCAAAGACTAACATACAGGAAATCTATAAACTCTCACCACGGAAAGGGAAAGGTAGCAAAAGATACGCCTTGGCCAAATGGAAGAAGTAATTCTGAAAGGGAGCCGCAGAGGGGATCAGGGAGCTGAAGATCAGGCCAATTGACCTGGGAGCAGCTAGAGCAGGGAGTGAGGGAAAAGAGAAATTTTGGCAATTTATGAATATTCATTAAGTATAAAGTGGATAATACTGGGATGTCCCCTCTTCTTTTTTAAACAAAGTGTAAATAGGCAGAATATAATTCCTTAGGTTCCCTTATTCTATAAAAGAAATACATTTTATTTGTTAGACCCCGGGCTGAGCTCTGGAGAGATAGTAGCAAATAACCCAGTTCCTAATTTTCTAGAGGATTACAGTCTAGTCATCAAGAGATGACAGTAAACCAACACAATCCAGTGTGGCAAGGCCATGGTAACATTATGCATGGGGAACTCTGGGACTCTAGCAGGAAGCACCTAGCCCTGCGGCAGAGGCTGAGTGAGACAGGTGGGGAAGATTTATAGGAACAGCCAAAACTATGCCTTCACACTGTCATTCAACAGAAATAATTAAGCAATCTCGGCAAGTTAGATAGACATTTGTGCTAAGGTTTAGGGATGGATGAAATGCATTCCAACTTTTGAGGATTTAGACTCTGGTAAAGGGAAACACATATAGACAAGTTTGCTAATATATCATTAGGTACCGAGGGGGAAGTTCTATAAAGAATGCAATAGCAGCACAAGTCTGTTCCACTGTATTTGCGGTTAGTGGTGTGAGGAAGTGCCCAGTGTCTGGGAAGATGAGCAGGTGTGCAGCTTGGGGGAGGGGAGTCAAGCCACTGAAGTAGATGAAACGCCCTGAACAAAGGTGAGGGAGCAGGCACAGTTAAATTGTAGAAGTACAAATAGATCAGTTTGACTGCAGTTGATGGTGTGTGAAGAAGGGGGAGAAGGCTTAAAATGGAGAACAGAAACAAAGTAAGCAAGGCTTTGTATGCCCGAGGAAGGAATTGGTTTATTCCATGGACCTGTGGATATTTGTGAGGGAGAAATAAGATAAATATTCAGGGGCCAAAGCAGGAAAGCAGAAATCTAGAGTTGGAATCTTGCTGGCTTCAGTGTAGAGAATGGATGGGAGTAGGAAGGCACGAGAGTAGCAGGTACCAGTTAGGAGTTTCACAGTAGTCTGGGCACCAAATGAATCAAGACTGGGTTAGTGAGGGAAAGAGAGAGAAATAAGAGAGGAATATTAATTTTCAAGACATAACATTGTATGACAAAGGTATTTTGGAGGAAAGGGGCCAGCATGACTCCTTTTCATCCATTGGTGCAATTGTGTGATTAGCCAAGCTTTTCCACGAGGTAGGGATTGTTCAGCAGAAGGTAGGTAGAGTTTAACAAGCTTTGTGACCTTTGAAAGTATAAACTGTTTAATGGATTTTATATTCCTTGAGTGGAACTACCTCATTTCTTAATTGTTTTAGTCTCTTTTAGTGTAATTTGGTAGAATGTGATGAAGTAATTGCTCCAGCCTAAATGAACCTGATGTATAAAATGTATGTAAACCTCTGGGTTAAAAAAATACTGAAAAATGACCACTCTTCTAGCAGTATGCATGTTAAAACAGTATTATATTAGTAATCCTACAACTTTTAGGGTTTTTACATTCTCTTTCAAAAGAAAAGGAGCACTGGTGTTCTTGGAACATAAGCTAAGGTAGCAGTTCTACCTGGGGGGGGGGAACATAAATGGTTTCATTTCATGGCTTAGATCAACTAATTTAACTAGTCGTGGTGGTTTCTTCAATTATTAATTTATTCTATGAGAGAGGACTATCCTTTATTCCTGTATTATAGCTGTTCAAAGACTGAGGTTTAAAGATGGAGTGAATTTATAAGAGCTAACTTTATTGAGAAAGTTTTATGATAGTGTTTCATCAATAATGCTCAGTTGACAAAGTAATTGCTATTTCAGGCCCTTTTGGCCTGAAGAGTTTTTGTTCTGAATCTGTGGTTTAAATGCATAACAAAAGAAAGGAATCTTTAATGGTACTTGCTTTGAAATTAGAATGTGATTACTTTAAAGCACTATGGATAGTTTTATTGCCTTAAACTATTTTTAACTGCCATTCTTTTTTAATGGTCTCTATAACTGCATGCTGTGAGAAGAAAAGCTAGTACAGAATTCACTTTGGTTGAGAGGTAGGTGAAGACCTGTGGGGAATTGCAGGAAAGTTCTTATTTTTTTGACCTAGTGATCATTAGCCCTTTCCATGCCTTCCCTAAAGCTTGACACAGGGGTGTTTCCAGCGCAACATTTTTAGCCTAATTGGACTAACCAGCAGCATAACGCTACCAGAACTTTCATTTTATGAAGCTGAGTAATTTTTGAGAAAGGATTGATGGAGTCACTATGAGTGTGAACATGCCTCACACATATGTCTTTCTGACATTCCTTGAAACATGTTAGAGGCATAGGAACTGTTTCTGACATACCGTGGAGTCTGAGATCTTTGCAATCTGTGAGACTGAAAGGAATAACGGTATCCATTTTCTGGGAGCATTGTCATTTCCCAGGAGTTTGCCCTAGAAATAGGTCAAGATGAAGAGACCTTACCCGGCCATACATGCTCTGGTATGCCTCTGTAATCATCAGCCTTTGTGCGTTACAGCGTTGAGTTAGAATGTCGATCAGCATGTCTTTATCACAGCCTGGAAAAGAATAATATTTGAAGATTAGTAAAGTTCCTACTCTGTAGTTTGGAAGAACCCATTATCTAAGGATCAAAAACCATTGTGCAAGCATTATCCCTGATGGTACTTTAAAGCAGCGAGCAATTTTAACTAGAATTGGAAATCACAGAGCAACACTTGACGAGGGCTTGTTTCTTCCTAGCTCTCAATTTGGTGCTATTACTACAGATTTCCTTTAAAAGGATCCAATTAAAAAATACAGAGGAATAAAAAATACGGTCTTTCTTCAGCCACCTCTCCTAATCCACCAAAAAAGGCTTCTTGACTTTAGGCTGATTGTATTTAAAGGAGTACAACATCTTTCTCATTTTACAGTTAGATATAATTTACAATGGACATACATTAAGACAAAAATAACAGCTACATTAAGACAAAAATAACAGCTAGATTTCAAGACCTCCAGGAGAAAGAAGAGGTAGTGGAGAAGGAAATTAATGAAAGTACAAGGGATGTGTACCCTTGTGAGGGACCGTGTGAATCTCTCATGGTTTCCATGGAATATGGTCTCTGCCTCACAACTGAGGCTGTTCCTGGGCTGTATGAGGCCCGGATATACTGATATACTTATATATTTTTATACTGATTGTACTGATTATTATTATATTATACTGATATAACTCCTGAATGCATTATACTGATATAACTCCTGAACGCATAACCAGTTTAGATAAATTTAGCTCTAACTATAGTCATAGCAGAATGACCAAGAAGGCCTAACTTTTGCATCAGCTTGACTAAAATTTAGGCAGGTTTCTTTCTGACTATAAGCCCTTGATCTCCCTTTTCTGAGAGCATTTACTTTGGAAAACTTGGAATTGTAAATTCTTTTTCCTTTGTGATATAAATCTTCTGTCAAATCACTTGCCAGTTTATAGTCCAGAAATGTCTTTCTGGAAAACTTAGGAGCCATCCCTTTGAAATGTAATCATCAAGAAAGATAAGAATCCCTATCTCCCAGTCTCCAGGATGGTACAAACCTAACTTTCTTAAGTACTAATTAGCAAACACAGATGGCCTAATCACATTGACAAACATCCCCAACTCCGAGAGTTCTCCAGTAATTTTCAACTAGTTCACTGCCCTCCTACCACCATGCTTAAAAACTCTTGCCATTTGTTTCAGAGGAACTGAGTTCAGTCCCTCTTTTATGTTGGCAGTCTTGATTTCAGTTGCAATAGTCTTGAATAAATTCTTCCTTGCCTGTTTAATTCTGTGTGGTGCAACTTTTCTTTGACAAAAGGAGATATTTAACAGAGATGAGGAGAAAAATGAATTGAAAGGCTAGGATGTTAAGCAGATCATCTTTTTGGAAATTAAAGCCATCCTGGATGCCCTTAGGTTCTTAGGAAAGATGAGTCAGGTGCTGAAATATCCAGGGAATGAGGGCTAGTGACTAGGATTTACATAGATAACTATGTCCTGTGAAACAAAAGGAAGAGGAAGATGTTTTATGTCGGTGAGAGAAATGATCTGAAGGTGTAAACTGGAAGGAGAGAGGCATAGAATCAGCTCCCAAAACTGAAATTTATGGTGTGTGAGAGGCATAGAGCATCATATTCTCCTGGGGCTAGCTGGTTAATGCCCCGGACTCAAAGGATGTTAAGTAGTTCTGTAGGAATCTGTTAACTGCATGATGGGAATTGCAAAGTGAACAAATTTTTAATAATAAATAGAAGATTTTTCAATTATATACATTCTCATCTTTACTATCATCACATTTATATAATTATTATGGTTTTCTAGTTTTTGTTGCTGTTCTGTGGAGATTATCTACAATCGATCTCTGACTGAATCTTCATTTTTCAAAGTGCTCATAGCAATTCCTGCTCATTTATTTTTCCAGGATATTTCAAATTAATTTTATTTGGACCTCAAAAATTTGTAAACATTTTTAATTAAAATAATTCAGGAACAAATTTCAAAAGTTTTCTTTTTGACACTATATTTGCTAAGTTATTTCGGTGTTTTTCTTTTCTAAAAGACTTAGCCAATGTTTGTAGGGGTTTTGCAAATGACAGGAAACTTTATTTTGTTAAAAATATTCATATTTGTGGGGAGTGTGGGTGGCTCAGTTGGTTAAGTGTCCGACTTCGGCTCAGGTCATGATCTTGCAGTTTACGAGTTAGAGCCCTGAGTCAGGCTCTGTGCTGACAGCTCAGAGTCTGGAACCTGCTTCTGATTCTGTGTCCCCTCTCTCACTCTACCCCTTCCCTGCTTGCACTCTGTCTCTCTCTCTCTCAAAAATAAATAAACATTAAAAAAATTTAAAAAATCAAATTTGCATGTTTGTTGACATTTAAAATTACATTATTTGTATTTTGTTTCTTTACACATAATTGCTTAATTAAATAAATGATATTGAATTTTGTATTACCTTGCATTCAAAAAAATTATTGAACTCTCATAATTATTAGTAATTTTTTAGTTGATTAGCTTAGATTTTGAGATATAAATAATATACTGTGTACCTAATAAGAATTTTGATTTCTACTTTACAATCACTATAAGTTTTTCTTTCTTATCTTGTTACATTATGACAAGAATTTCTAGATAATTCTTATTTTCTGGTTTCACAGAAACACCTGGCATAATGAACCATAGCAGCTTTATAAGCTTTTACAATATGCAATTGGTTCTTATTATTTGTGGTAGTTTTCTACAAAGGTGTCATGAACACTGAATTAATAGATGCTGAAATATTTCTCTGAGGGGAATTATACAGTTAGATTTCTACAACCTCTGGTCACAACATTTTTGTCAACAGAAATGCCATTTACATTATATATGTTTGTAAGTCAGTATCCTGGTAAAACATGCCTGTCTCATCAGCATTGAAAGCCTTCATTTCCTCATGTATTTTTCCTGTATAAAATTTTGGAGGTATTTTTAAAGAATATCTTTTAAAAACATTTTTTTAAATATTTATTTTTTGAGGGAGAGAGAGAGAAGAGCAAGAGTGGGGAAGGAGCAGAGAGAGATGGAGACACAGAATCCAAAGCAGACTCCAAAACTATGCTGACAGCTCAGAGCCTAACACAGGGCTTGAACTCATGAACCATGAGATAATGACCTAAGCTGAAGTCAGATGCTTAACTGACTGAGCCACCCAGGTGCCCCATTTCCAAAGAATATCTTAAGGAGATATCTTCTACAGCCTACTGATCTACGGAACTTGTTCAGCTGAAAGTTTGTTTTTATACTCTATCACCTTTTGAAACATGCAAGCCATCTAGCACTTTCAAAAGAAAGCTGATAGCTACACTTTTTATATTGTTATCAGTTGTCCTCTCATGAACTCACAAATTTAGATGCTTTTGCATAGCTTCATAACATAGAAGAGATGTTACTTTAGCATTTTTCTTGACAGCTTCATGCATCGATCAGTGAAGTTTATCTCTTTTTTTCCTGGATGTACTATATTAATGATTTATTAGCATTGATCTCATGGCCAACAGCATTAGAACTCATGTTTGAATGAAGCTTATCAGATGCACATAGTTCTCTCTAATATTCCTTCTTGTGCTTGGGAACACTCGACACTTCAGCACAACATTTGTGGGGGGCATTTTAAAGAACACAATCACCAACCAAAAGCATAAAGATGCAAAAATTGGAGCATTAAATAGACTACAAAAAGAATATTTATTAACAGTATGAGAGCTGAGACAAGAAGACAGAGCACCATCTTGTCTAATCTCAGCTGGTATTATGTATGGTGGTGACTCAAAGTTTCCACGTCTCTGCACATGTCTGTTAATGACCATGAAAGCACTACAAATATTGATTTTGGTGTTATAAATAATTTTTAGCCAGTAGACAAATGGGCAAATGTGGAATCTATGAATAATAAATGTTGACTATATGGTCAAATAGGCAAAAGTGGCCTACCAGGCAAGAATATAATAATTACTAAAATTTCAAATTATATCTAAATAGCACTGAGTGGCCTACACAGATAGATTATAAGTAATGGGATAGAGGAAGATATACTATGCTAATGTAATGAAAAAAAATGGAGTAACTATATTTTTAACACAAAAGTCTTCAGAAGAAGGAAAATTATTAGGGATAAAAAGGGCCGTTACATAATGATAAAGGGGCCAATTCTCCAAGATGATATTATAAAAAATATGTGTGAGCCCAAATAAAAAGCATCAAAATGCATGAGGCAAAAACTGATAGAACTGCCAGGAGAAACAGATGAATCCACTATTTTATCTGGAGTTTAACACCTCTTTGCCATAAATGGGCAGATTCAGCAGGCAGAAAATTTGTTAGAACAGGGTTGAAATCAATAACATCATCAATCAACTCAACATCATTGATATCTATAGAATACTTCATCCAATTGCATCCAAGGAAAGCCACAGATTATTCTTCTATAGCTCACATGTAACACTAATGTTACATAAAATACACCTTACCTGGTTTAAAATAATAGAAACTATACAACATATGTTCTCAGACCACAGTGGAACTAAACTAGAAATCAGTAACAGAAAGATAGCTGGGCATCCCTAAAATTCCTGGAGATTAAACAACACACTTGTAAATAACACATGAGTCAAAGAAAACTCAAGAAAATTTAAAGTAAAACCAAATGAAAGTGAAAATATAAGCTATTTAAATTTGTGGGATATAGCAAATGAAATGCTTAAAGAAAAATTTGTAGCATTGAATAAATATGTGGGAAATGAAGAAAGTCCTAAAATCATTAACCTAAACTTCCACCTTAAGAAATTAGAAAAAAAGAACAAATTAAATCTAAAGTAAGCAGAAGCAAAGAAATAATGAAAATTAGAGTACAAATCAATTCAACTGAAAACAGGAAATTAATAGAGAAAAGCATTTAAACTGAAAGCTCATTCTTTGAAAAAAAAATCAGTAAATTTGATAAGCCACTAGCCAGGTTAACTAAGAAAAAAAACAGAGAAGATATAATTACTAATATCAGAAATGAAAGAGGATACATTATTACAGATACTATGGTTATGAAAAGGATAATAAAGGAATATTAAGAACAACTCTGTGCCCGCAAATTTGATACTGTAGTTGAAATAGACAATTTCTTCAAAGACATAGTCTACCCAAACTTACACAAAGAGAAATAGACAATATGAATAGGCCTATATCTTTTAAAGAAATTAAATAGATATTAAATAACTTGTCAAAACAGAAAGCACCTGGCCTTGATGGGTTCACTGGTGAACTCTACCAAACTTTTTAAAATTTTATTTTAGAGACAGAGCATGAGTACAGGAGAGGGGCAGAAGGAGAGAGAGAGAGAGAGAGAAAGAGAGAGAGGGAGAGAGAGAAAGAAAAAATCTTAAGCAGGCTCCATGTTCAGCATGGAGCCCAGTGCAGGACTTGATCCCATGACTTTGGGATCATGACCTGAGCTGAAATTAAGATTTGTATGCTCAACCAACTGAGCTACCCAGGTGCCCCTCTACCAAACTTTTAAAGAATAAAATTATGTGACTTTTTTTTTTTTTTACAATATCTTCCAGAAGATAGTGGTAGAGGGAATACTTCCTAAATCATTCTATGAGGTCAGCATTACTCTAATACCACAACTAGAGAAAGTATTACAAGAAAGGAAAACTAAAGACCAGTATCTGTCATGAGCACAGTTGTAAAATTTCCTTAAAAAAACTGGCAAATTAAATTCAACACTGTAAAAAAGAATTGTGTATTATCACCAAGTGGTGTTTATTTCAGGCATGAAAGTCTTATCTCAACATTTGAAAATCAATTAGTATAATGGAATAAAGAAGAAAAACTGTTGAGTGTATCAACAGATGAAGAAAAAAACATTTGACAAAATCCAACACCTATTCAAGATGAAACCCTGAGCAAAACCTATAGGGAACATTATACTTAATGGGGATGAAGATTGAACAAGGCAAATAGCACTGTTCCAAAAAGATTAATTTTGACTTGAATTCAGCTTTGTCAAAAATCAGGCATGTAGTTTAAAAATAGTTCAGGTTGTCCAGCATCTCACGGGGATGATTTGGAAATTATATATATTAACTGAGATAAAATAAACACAGTTGTTCTAGGACTACATGCATAAGGAAGGTAGTTTCTTTTTTTTTTTAAATTTTTTTATTATTTATTTATTTTTGAGAGAGAGACACAGAGTGTGAGCCGGAGAGGGTCAGAGAGAGAGGGAGACACAGAATCAGAAGCAGGCTCCAGGCTCTGAGCTGTCATCACAGAGCCTGATGCGGGGCTCGAACCCATGAACGGTGAGATCATGACCTGAGCTGAAGTCGGCCGCTTAACTGACTGAGCCACCCAGGCACCCCAAGGAAGTTAGTTTCTAGTGGTAAGGACCTGGATACTGGACTGTACTATTAAGGACTGTTAACTGACAGTTATTCCTTTTTAGTGTGATTGGTGAATTTTTATACAACTTAAGACAATTAAATTTTTTTTTAATGTTTATTTTTGAGAGAGAGAGCGAGAGAGCGAGAGAGAGAGCACATGCGCACACACATGCACATGAGTGGAGGAGAGGCAGAGAGAGAGAGAGAGAGAGAGAGAGAGAGAGAGAGAATCAAAAGAAGTCTCCAGGCTCTGAGCTGTCAACACAAAGCCTCATGTGGGGCTTGAACCCATGAACAATGAGATGATCTGAGCAGAAGTTGGATGCTTAACTGAGCCACTGCGATGCTCCACAACCTAAGACAATTTTTGTTAACTGCTCATTTCATTTGCTTTAGAGTATATATATATATATTTTTGCTTTCTTGTTTTTCCAAATAAAACACAGCAGCCAGGTCAAAAATTGGGCAATGAGACTACATCAAACTCGAAAGCTGCTGAAGAGCAAAAGAAACAATTAACAGAATGAAAAAGCAAACTGCAGAAAGGGAGAAAATATTTGAAAATCATATACTTGATAAGGGATTATTATCTAAAATATAGAAGAATCTCATACAACTCAATAGCAAAAACCAAATAATCCTATTAAAAATGGGCAAAGAACCTGAATAGACATTTTTTTCCAAAGAAGATGTACAAACGGCTCATAAGTACATGAAAAGGTGCTCAACATCACTAATCATCAGATAAATGCAAATAAAAACTATGATGAAATATCATTTCATACCCTTAGAATGACTATTATCATAAAGACAGGAAATGTGGAGAGAAGGGAATCTCCACTGGTAGGCCTGTAAATTGGTATAGTGACAATGGGAAACAGTATGGAGGTTCCTCAAAAAATTAAATACAGAACTTCCATATGACATAGCAATCCTACTTCTGGGTGTTAATCTAAAGGAAATGAAGTCACTAGTAGAGATACCTGTACCCCCGTATTCACCGTAATATTTTCACAATAGCCAAAATATGAAAACCACTTAAGTGTCCATTAACAGATGAATGGATAAAGAAAATGTGATTCTCATTCTCTCTCTCTCCTCTCTCTCTCTCTCTCTCTCTCTCTCTCTCTCTCTCACACACACACACACACACAGTGGAATACTATTTAGCCATAGAAAGAAGAAAATCCTATTTCAGAAAACCTGGATAAATCCTGAGGGTATAATGCTAAGTGAATGAGTCAGAAAGACGAATACTGTGT
Organism: Cryptoprocta ferox; assembly: GCA_028646485.1. Lineage (NCBI taxonomy): Eukaryota > Metazoa > Chordata > Mammalia > Carnivora > Eupleridae > Cryptoprocta > Cryptoprocta ferox. Next base: position 56,302,341 of record CM053567.1, read on the forward strand.
GATATCACTTATAAGCAAAATTTAAAACAGTGGAACTCATAGCAACAGCCAAAGGCTGAGGGGTGGGGAAATGGGGAGTTGCTGGTCAAGCTTTCAATTACAAGAGGAATAAGTTCTGGGGATCTAATATGCAGCATGGTGACTACAGTGAACTATACTGGGTTATATATTTGAAAGTTGCTTAGAGAGTTAATCTTAAATGTTCTCACCATAACAACAACAACAACAACAACAACAACAACAAATGATCATATGTTAAGTAAAGAGAGGTTACTAATATTATTGTGTTAATCATTTCACAATATATATACCTGTCAAATCATCACACTGTCCATATACACTTACATAATGTTAGATATCCATTATATCTCAGTTACTGGGAAAAAAACCCCACAGTAGCCAAGGAAAACATTAACAATTGTCTATTTAAATTACACTTTGGCAGGGTCATCAGGATGGATAGACTTTTAAAGAGTTTTGAGCTGTCTTCTTGCTCTCGCATGCTAGAGTGGACAGCATGCAATCAAAACTGAAACCTCTTGAAATTCTTCAGTCTAAAACACTGACAGACAAAATATTACAATGGTCAAAATGAATCCATATTCTGACCCTACAGTTGCTATGGCAGGAAAATTGAAATTGGAGCAAAGAAAATTTTTTTTCAGTGAATAGATTGATCTATAGTTTTAAAGCAAAAATTATTCTCCTGTAGACAAAGTTAATCTGTAACTTTTTGTTAACTGTCTCTGTATTTTTCTAGTGATGAGTGATATTTTAAAAGGCGTGTAAGCTTTGCAAATTTCTAAAGTCAACTTTAGAGAACATATTTGAAGTCCTTTATTGTTTTCCTGTGAGATTCTGCTAGTGAATAAAACACAAAAATGAGCATGCATGCATGTGTTCATGTGCACGTACAGACACAAACACACACACACACACACACAGCATAGTTCTCTTAAAGGCGACTTTATCTTTAAGAGCTTACTTTCTTATGAAAGACTTTGCACGTTCTGTGCAAACATTTCAAAATTTATCTTCATGCTCACCAGAAGTCTTAAAACAGGTTTTAGTTAAGGAAAATATATGGATGCTTAACAGCTCCATTTCATTTTTTACAAATTAAATATTTTTTAAAAGAGCTCAAGAGTTTTCCTCCCTTTTCTCTATATTCCTTTTCAAACTGTAGTTACAATTCATTGAATATCCAGTTAAGAAGCTGCATGCCAGACTCCATGCTCTGGGAACTCTCTGAAGTCAGTAGTGACACAAAAGGACAAGCACAATGAAAATGAGATTGGGGTTCCTGGGTGGCTCTGTCCCTTAAGCACTTGAATTTGGCTCAGGTCATGATCTCACAGTCAATGGGTTAGAGCCCCGCCTTGAGCTCTGTGCTGACAGCTCAGAGCCTGGAGCCTGCTTTGGATTCTGTGTCTTCCTCTCTCTCTGCCCCTCCCCTGCTATCTCTCTCTCTCTCTCTCTCTCTCTCTCTCTCTCTCTCTCTCAAATGATAAATAAACATTTAAAAAATTAAAAAAAAGAAAATGAAATCAGTGATATAGGAGTGCAGAAGAGGGTGCCCAAGAAGTCAGAATGTCTGATTGGGTTTGGAGTGCCCAAAGAACAATTCAAAGAAGAAGAATTACTTGAAGAGAATCTTGAAAAGAATTTGGATGCAGAATAACAGGAGAAGAAAATAGCAATACAGGTAGGGGATTATTGGACTAGTTTATAGAGATGTGGAAAAGCAGATGCAATTTGGGGAACAGTAGAAAGTTTGATTTCACTGGAAGTAGAAGTAGCAAAAACAAACAAAACAGGCTAGAAAACAAATAAAGGCAAAGAAAGATGTGTTTTCCTAGATTAAGGTTTTTTGGTTTGGGGTTTCATTTCATAGTTAGTGGTAAGACATTTTAGGATTTAAGACAAAAACATATGAAGATCAGATTTGCAATTGAGAGAGCAAATCGGTTTACCATTATTGTCCTTTTCTATTATTTTTCTTATTCTTATTGGCCAGCTTTTTGTTTTAATCTGTACTTGCCTTCCTTTAGACATCAGCTATTTATACCCATATTATAATCTTTTTTTAAAATGTTTTTATTTATTATTGAGAGAGAGAGAGATACAGAATCTGAAGACAGGCAACAGGCTCTGAGCTAGCTGTCAGCACAGAGCCTGACGTGGGGCTCGAACCCACGAACTGTGAGATCATGACCTACGCCGAAGTTGGACACTTAACAGACTGAGCCACGCAGGCGCCCCCCCCCCCCACCCATAGTATAATCTTAAAGCAAGGTAAAGTGGAAAAAAATTGCAATAAAAGATGATAGAAATGATCTGGCTTACCAAATCCTTGGAGTGCTCCCCCTAGCATTTGGGCGTCCATTATGGGGTTGAAATTGGGAGCTGGGAAGATGGTTCCTTGCACCTGGTGGGAAGAGTGAATGAGAGAGATTACAGTGTTTTATAAGAAAGATTTCAACAGATATTTTTGCAGATAAATGGAAACAAAAATATATTCCATATATTTAAATTAAGACATACACATAAGTCTATTAAACAGATGTGTTAATTGTATGTTAATTGCATGGGACAAATTTGGTTGAGTTTTTTTTAAATACACTGCCCTTATTATATTGACATTTTTATTCATCTAGAAAATTGAGATACTAGAACCAATAGTAGAAAATGTAAGAGCCAAATAAATATAAATCTTTGTAATAAACAATAAACATTTTCTTAGGAATTGGTGACTTTAAGAGAAACTGAAGACAGAACTCTATTGGGAGGGGATTCATGACATTGATATGAAATAGGAGTGGCACTTGCCATCCTAGTTTTTTATACATCAGGGACCTTAAAATCATATTAGAAAAAATAGAAATATTTGAATTTGGATTATGGGATTCATAAAAATCTAGGTGATATAGATAGGGCAGAGATTTCTTAGCTGAAGCTTGCAGCTGCAGAGGAAAACATAAAAACCTGAGTGACATTCCATTTAAATTCTCTCTTTGCTAATAATAAAATGGCAGAACATTTATATTAGGCTTTGAATCTACACGGTCTATTATTTCAGACAGAGCCAGCCAGGACTAGGCACTGTAACATCATGCTCAGTACAAGAGAATTGTCAATCAAAATTTATTAAGCATGGGACTCTCCCCCTGTTTGTTGTCAGGGTGGCCAGAAACACTGGGAGAAAAAGCCTTCCCATAGCAACTGGGTCTACTAGGCCTTGAGAACTCAAGCTTTCACCAAGCTCTTCTGCAAGAATAATATTTTAGCTGAAGATGAAGTTTTCTAGTGCCTATTTTTAAAAAAAAATTTTTAATGTTTATTTATTTTTGATAGAGACACAGAGTGTGAGTGGGGGAGGTTTCAGAGAGATAGGGAGACACCGAATCAGAAGCAGGCTCCAGGCTCTGAGCTGTCAGCACAGAGCCTGACGCAGGGCTCGAACCCACAAACTGTGAGATCATGACCTGAGCCAAAGTCGGCCACTTAACCGACTGAGCCACCCAGCCCCCGTACAGTGCCCATTTTCTAACAGCGGAAAATTAATTAATGAGAAGAAGACTACACCATTGTTTCTAGTCCAAGAAACATACATGTACTAATACCAAAATATTTATGAAAAGATTTTGGGAGATTAAGAACATTGTTCACTTGAATTAAAACTAAAATTTAAGTTCCGTTTGGATTTCATGTGACTAATATTAATGATCATACGGCTGTCTACTTGAAGGAGACTGGAAATCAATTGTGGTATGGCCATATTTTCATAAGTACAGCTATGTTAGTACAACATTCTTCTTAATTACGTATATGGGCAGATATATGTAATTAAAATGAGAATATGGCATGCATCTTATATTGCTAAAGTGCATGCAATTTGCTTCTGATATTTAAGTTTAGTGGAGATGATCCAGAGACTAAGTTCTCTTGAGCCAATCCTGAGAGCTATTTATTAGGAGACAATATGAATGTAATCTCCTTTATACACTAACCTGTTCCGTTGGGACTCTATTAAGAAGATAGACTTTGATTTTTCTTTTACTTATTAAATGCAGTTTAGATAGCAGATTCTAATGTAAATTCCTAGGTTGAGTTCTCCTCACCTGAAGCATTGTTTCTTAAATGTTGTTATCCTAGAAAAATGAAAGCTTTAAACTTTTGTGAGAACAGCCGTATATTAAATGTGAAAATTGCTTTCTATTTGCCTTTTTGTCTATGTAGTTCTTTCTCAGTTTTTCTCCCCCATTGGGAAAATAAAGTGGTTTTTTTGAGGCATGGAAAAGAGACACTTTATTTCCCCTATTTTAGGAGTTGGAAGATTTATTTAGACAAGTCTTGTGTGGACAATATCATTTTTTTTTTTTTGCCTTGGAGACCTTAATTTTGCTGTCTGCTATCAGATAAAGGGCTGTTTTAAACTATAAAAGACAAAATGTATTTGAAAACAATACTGTTAAATATGTGTAAATTATCTAGGCAATTTTAAGCACAGAGTATGCAAATTTTCACCACAAAACATTTCATTACTTGCTAGACTAGGATCTTTCAGAATTTCTATTGGAGTAAGTGCTATAAAATAAAAGCATATACCTTTATAGGAAAGACAAAAACTCTAAAATTTATAGGTAAAGGAAGTTGTAAATGTTTATAGTGATTTATTAGACAATCTGTAGGTAGAAGAGGGTTTTATTTTGTTGTTGTTAATCCTTGTGCAGATTAATATTGCAACATATTTTTACAATATAATGTAAGAATTACTTTTTCTTTTTACTTTACGGTTCTCATATTCTTTGCCATTTAATCTCATTATTTCCTTGTCAACTGGCATTGCTAAGATGTTAAAAATATTTTGGAAAAAATTCAACATGAAGTAAAGGAAAATTGTAAATGCTGAGTAATTCACAAAACAATTTTTCTAATATGTATTTATCATTTATGCCCATTTCTATATCATAGCAGACCATTATATTTTTATTTATTTTTAAAGTTTATTTATTTTGAGAGAGAGTGCATAGTAGACCATTTATTTATTTATTTATTAAAGTTTATTTACTTATTTTGAGAGAGAGAGTGTGCATGGTGGGGAGGGGGCAGAGAGAGATGACAGAGTGAGAGAGAGAAGCCAAAGCAGACTCTGCACTGCCAGCACAGAGCCTGATGCATGACTCAAATCCATGAAATGTGAGATCATGACCTGAGCTGAAATCAAGATAGGACCCTCAACTGACTGAGCCACCAGGCACCCCCATTATATTTCTTTTTATGCTAATTATTATGTCTTAATTAAGCTCAAGTCAGCAACATTATTCCATAAAAGGTACATACTTAATATTCCTTTTTCTTATTTTGTCATTGAGTACTAATTTTGTCATTTATTTATTTTTTTATTTAGAGAGTGAGAGAGAGAGGGAGGGGTGGAGAGAGGGAGAGACAGAGAGTCCCAAGTAGTCTCCACCCTGTCAGTGCAGAGCCCGATGCAGGGCTCAAACCCACAAATCATGAGATCATGACCTGAGCCTAAATCTAAATGAAGAGTTGGAGGCTTAACTGACTGAGACACCCAGGTGCCCCCTGATTTTGTCTTTTAATGATAGTATTTTTCCAGTTTTATTAAGATGTAAATAATTGAAATATAATATTGTGTAAGTTTAAGTTGTATAACATAATGTATCTATATCTATATCTATAAATGTTGCAAAATGATTACCACAGTAAGGTTGATTAACACATCTATCACCTCACAGTTTCATTTTCTTTCTGATAGGATCATTTAAGAGCTACTCTTAGCAACTTTCAAGTATACAATATAATATTGTTAACTAAAATCACCACGCTGTACATTAGGCCCCCAGACTTTTTCTCCTTATAGAAACTGGAAGTTTGTACTCTAACATCTCCCAATTCCACACTCCCTGCCTTTCCCCAACCCCACATCCTCCCTCCCCCCACCCGACACACACCCCTGCCAGCCTCTGGCCATCGCCAGTCTTTTCATGATCATTTTAACTGAACTGAACTGACCAGTTAAGTCTATTGAAACAGTCAATTACCAGTTTTTATTTTGTTCCCTGAATTAAATAATTATTTGAGAAAACAAGATTGATTAATGGTTTGGGGCCATAAAAGTTTTTTGAATGACTATGATATACCTGTAGGTAGATATTCATCTATTTTAAGGTAATTTGATCTTTTCTTTGGATATTTTTCCCAAAAGTTGTGCTCAACCATATTCTATACATTCCTTAAAACACGACATGAGTCTCTCTGATGAAAGGAATCTTAGCCTACCATTTCTTTTACTAACTCCCTAGCATTTACTGCATTTTTATTTAAAATCAGCACCTTATGTTTTCTTATTTGCTATCTACTCTTAAAATTGGGAATTTCACTGTGTTGTATATAGTACATGTTGTTTTATAATATATTGCTGTACTAAGAATTTATTCTTTGGCTTCATTCTTATCCTTCTAATTATATTTTATGTCCCTTGACCACAGAAGGCATATCAAATCTATGTCATGATCTTCTATGTAGTGAGACTTCTTTTTAAAATATTCTCATCTACTGGTGATGTCACTTAAGTTAAATGATTTCTTAAAAAAATGAAATTTTTGGCTGAAGGACCTAACTTTATACACAATTAATATGATAAGACTTTTTCTTCTTTTTTACAAATACAAAACATACATGGATTAGTCATTAAATTTATCATATTTATTGTTTTGTATTAGGAAAACTGGACAGAGACAAATAAATGAGACAGACAAATAAGAATTACCCTGGAAAAGAGATGTAGGAGAGGGAAATGTTCCTAGTTTGCTAGGGCAAAAAATTTTCCAACCACATGTATGAGCAAGTAAGTGACCTGGGAAGAGGGAGCACAGTAAGTCTTGATAATTGACTTATGTCAGAAGCAAAGGATAGAGGAGAGGCGTGGCAAAGGCAGAATTACTAAGGGACATCTAAAGACTTTTTGGTGGGAGGAGGGGATCAAACCATTTTTTAAAAATTTAAATGTTCATTTATTTTTGAGAGAGAGAGAGAGAGAGATAGAATATGAGCACAGGAGAGGCCGAGAGAGAGGGAGACACAGAATGTGGAGCAGGCTCCAGGCTCTAAGCTGTCAGTACAGAGCCTGACATGGAGCTTGAACTCATGAACTGTGAGATCATGACCTGACCTGAAGGACGCTTAACCAACTAAGCCACCCAGGTGCCCCTCAAACCATTTTATTGAGGGGCTTTGAGAAAAGGTCAAAGGGGAGAAGCAGAAGGTGACTCCTCGTCCTCTGCCTGGCCAGAATCTTCCTAGCTTCACAGCTGCTGAAAAGGGACATCTAAAGATTTTTATTTTTTAATTATTTTTAATGTTTATTTTTGAGAGAGAGAGAGAGAGGGCGTGCACAAATGAGTGGGGAAGGGGCATAAAGACTGTTAAAGCATGAGCGTAAAATAATCTGCTTTGAGTTCCAGTAGTGACACTCTAGAGCAATGTAAAGGATGACACAAAAAGAAGTGATGTAGGTGGCCGAGGTAGGTAATTTAGAAACCCAGTTGAGATATAATGCACTGCTGAACAGAGACAAACAGCATGTTCTTAATAAATACAGATTTCTTCGTTAGCTGAATGTGATTTAACTTACTAATTGTTGAGATCTATTTCAACTTAATGCATTAACAGTAGTTTAGTCTTTTGGAAGACTCAGACACTTTTGTTTCGGGTGTTTTTGAACATATATACCTCTTAACGCGATGTTCTTTTTTATAAGCATGTTAGAGAAAATTGGAAATTTTGAAAAATTGGACACTTCCCAATGTGACATGAAAAATAATGTGCATATGGTAAAATTATTTTATTTATCTTGCTTTGATAATTGACAGGTTTAGAAAGAGTATCACTTGTCTAATGCAAAATAAATTCTAATGCCTGTCATTTCAATTTAAATTCTAACCACAAGGTAATCAAAATATAATCTTCGCTTCTAGTCATTTGTGAATTTAGGTTTTGACAGAGGAATACAAAATACTCCCTTTTTAAAAGACAGAATAAACTGCCTCATAAACTCACTAAGCAGAAGAGCATGAGTAATTTGTAGATTTAAAGTTAGTTCTAGAATCTCCTCTCAGTAAATAATGAATATATTTCTTTAACTGACAAAAAAAAATTTAAATTATTTCCTGGAACTCAATACAAACTGAGAAAAAATTACATATATTTTGCTCATGAGATTGATAAAATTATTTGCATCATCTCAGATTAATAGGTATATCAATAAGTATATCATATTTCACTTATTCACAGCTACTCCAGGGGCCAGGGGCCAGGAGCCATAAAACCATGTCCCTCCAAAGCCAGCACTCATAAGCTACTACATTTTAATCCTTTCTCTCGTGTGGCTTTTTAGTTATACTCATATTAAGAATCTGAATGCCTTAAGACTTTTAGACTGAAATAGTAGCCATACAGGTTGACAATTTCACTGACTTGTTAGAATACAGGTTTCAGTGAATAATTCATCATCATCGAAAAACCTTGGTTATGGTGTAGTGGAGATGAGTATTTGTCCAGTTAATTTTGGATTAAAAATTTTTTATTAATATTTTAAATTTATTTTTGAGAGAGAGAGAGACAGAGAGCGAGTGGGAAAGGGGAGAGAGAGAGGGAGACACAGAATCCGAAGCAGGCTCCAGGCTCTGAGCTGTCAGCACAGAGCTGGATGCGGGGCTCAAACTCACAAATTGCAAGATCATGACCTGAGCTGAAGTCTGATACTTGACCAACTGAGCCACCCAGGCACCCCATTAATTTAGGATTTTTAGAACTCTAAGAGAAAATCTACAGAAATCTTGGGATTCCCTTTTCATAGAGCACTTCCCTGAAACCAGACATTTGTTCATCTTTGGGGCATTGGTCATTGGATCTCCACTGGCTAAGCCCCAAATGTATTAAACTCTCCTGAAGGTATTCAGCCACCTAATCTCTGACTCATATCTGACAAGAGTTGTTCTGATGGGTGAACTGATGTGTTCAGTGACTTTAAACACAACACTGAAGATGGGTTAACAGGCATTGTTCCTCTCTCTCTCACCCTTCCACAACTAATGTGCCCTTCAGTCCAGTCCTGTCAGCCCTATCCTTACAATAGCTTTCATGTGATTCTCCTTTTTAAAATTTCTGTTACTACTACTTTAGTACAAGACTTTACCACTTTCTTCTGGTTTTATTTCAATATGCTACTAAGTAGGTCCAATTTGCCTTCACTGCCAGAATGATCCTTCTAAAAGATCAAACACATCATCTGTTTGTCCATGCCTAAAATTCTTTTTTTTAAAGTTTATTTATTTTGAGAGAGAGAGAGAGAGAGAGAGAGAGAGAGAGAGAGAGAGAGATAGGGCAGAGAGAGAGAGAGGGAGAGATAAATTCCCAAGCAGAACTTGATGCAGGGCTTTAATCCAGAAGCTATGAGATCATGACCTGAGCGAAAACCAAAAGTCAGACGCGGAACCAACTGAGCCACCGAGGAGCCCCTCCATACCTTAGATTCTTAATACTCAAAGAAATGCTTCTCAATATTTGTTTTCTACTGTGGTGCACAAAATGGATGATTTTCACATAAGAGAAACCTCCCTGGGAACATCTAGCATTATGAACCAGTATGCTGGCCTTATTCACATTTTATTTTTGCCTGCTCAGCAGAGTATGTTGTACTATTGAGTGAGAATCTCATATTAGAGAGCAAAACATGAATTGTAAGGAACAGAAATTGTAAGGAAAGGATCCATACTTTGGATCATTAGCATTAATGGCAATATTTATTTTCAGGGCATGGTGCTACTCATTCTTATGACTGAGAATAGATGACTTGTGAGGTTCATTTCAAATATTTTAACAGAGTAAACAGTGTTCTTCATGACCTGGTCTTTCACTGTCTTTGTGGGTTTGTCTTATTTTCTCTCTCCTGAACCTTTCAACTCCCATAACATGGCACACACAGCCACACACTCCAGTCAAAAGAGACATCTGTATCCTTTTTGTTCTGTTCCATATGTTTGGAATATTCCTCCCTTCTCCCTCATGCACACATTCATCTCTGATTCATCTTACAATTTTAGTAAACATCTATTCAAGATATAACTTTCAGGCTTTAGCTCCAGTGTCATCTTTCATAGGGAGCCCTTCCTGATGCTTCTAGTAAAACTGTCTTCTCCTTCCCTGGTGCCTAGAATTTATCCTAGGCCAGACCTGTAGTACATCCTGTTAGAGCACCAGTGGAATATCAGCAAAGAATATTCATTTCTAATTGGACCAAGTTTCTAAGAATAATGAATCTTCCTTTGTTTTGCTGAGAATGAGCCTTATATGTGAGTAGTTGTGCAAATTTGGAGATTGAACTTTTCTTATGAATAAAGGAAGAACATTTGGATTTCCAGGAAACAATTTGGGAAATGTGATAAATAACAAGAATGGATAGTGATGTATAATTACTTTCCATGATTTCTCCTTGCTAGTCACAATTTTTTCATTAATATTTGTTAAAAGGTTTTGTACATGGAATTTTTTTCAGACTGGGGAAAAGGATGAGTTATTTGGGTTGAAAAATAATTTGTTGCTGTACAGGCTCAAATGGAGAAAAGATCTTGACAACATAAAATGTTACAAATGTGACGTCTAGGGAAGGCTTCAGACTTTGCATCACATAATCAGACTATTTAAGGCAGTTTCATGTGTACACCCTCCACACAGGTCCTTCAAGACCTGAAGTCCCCGAAGACATAGATTGTGTGGTGTTATTTTATTAGAGGTGCTGTATATGATTTAGCATCATTGCTGATATAGCCTTTCCATAGTTTTCAATAGATAATAAGAATTTTGATTTCACCAAATTGTCTTGAAGTTTGGTTAAATATGCTATGTTCACATTAGTTCTAAGTGCTGACTTTTACTGTTTAAAATTCACAACTGGAATTTAGTTCTACATTATGTAATGTTATGACTGGGCTTAAAGTTTATGTGCAAATTCCCAGTTAAATTACTTACTAGACAACCCAATAAAAAGGTAATTATTTTCTAATCACCTTATCTCAGTCAGAAGCACCCTCTCCCTCCTTCCATTACCTTTATATTTCTAATGAGATTAGGAGGCTTGGAAGCGAGGTCAAGATGTCACTGATCCAAAGACTGCAATTGACATGGACTTTGGAGAATGGGTCTTATTAGTGGAATGTGAAAATGGAGGATAAAAAAAAGTTGAGCAACTGAAACAGAATGAATCTGTATATTTAAAAAAAAACAGATTCAAGGGGAAAAATTGAGATTATGTGGGAAATAAAAATATTTTAAATGTGTATGCCAGACTATGAGAATGTGATCGTTAATATCCTAAAAGACTTAAACCTGGAATTTAGTAGGGTAGCACAGCAAACATTCTCAACTTTTAGCTCTAAGTATTTAGTACATCAGTAATGTATTTTTAATCAAATTTTGGAATTTACTTTGATATTATCATGAAATAGAATGAGACAATTAGCTTGAGGAAATGTATATGTTAATATACATAAATGTAGGTCTTATTTATTGTAATCTTACTTAAATATTCTAGGTCTTGTATTGAATACTTAGATAAATATTTTGTGTTCACAGCTAAAATAATTTTGTATTTTAATGCAGATATGTAGTACCTAATTTAAGGGACCCTAAACACTAATTTATTTTATCTTTACATATAATAGGTTATCATATCCCCTGCCAATTTATTCAGTCATCAATTTATGCAGAAAGTGAAAATAAACAGTATGTGTAATAGATTGTGCTATGTACTACCATTAGTTTTACTTCTGTAAATTAAATGCATAACACAACTGATTCAAGGCAGATGGTAACTTATATCATGAAAATCTAATAAAATAGAATTTGGAGAAAAGAAATAATCTAGTACAAAATAGGAAAGAGTTTAAAGGAAGTTTTCTTGAAGAAGTTTTGAGGCAATAATCTCATGTTTAACTAGACTTCAACAAGTGGAAATGTTCTGCTTGGAAGTCTCCTGTTTCTTTTCATGAGGCTCTACCTCATTTCCTGAGATAGTTTTATGGATTAACATTATTCCTTTTTTGCTATTTCATATTATTTCTAGGCTAATTTTCTCATCACAATTACAAATAGTATTAAATGCTTGGAGCTAAGAGAACAAAAAACCTATGAGATAGAGTCCTACACATCGTGGAAAAATATATATCTTACCGTACATTTATATTATTATATATAATGTTTCTGAGGAAAATATTAGATAAAAAGTAAAGCTATTTATAATGAAATAGAGAAAAAGATTATAGATACTAAATGCTTTCAACTAGCAGAGTAGTTATCTGTGATCATTTGCACAAATATTCTGTATTAGCCAGATAGTTTAGAACTAGTGGTATTAAATATGAATAATCATTTTTATTTCTTGATATTATCTCTTTCTCCAAATAAATAATAGAATATACCATAAAGGTATCATTACTCATTTCAACAATATCTTCCAAATTGTTTTCTTCTCACCTTATTTTTAAAAAAAAATTTTTTTAAGCAAATCTCTGAAAACCTCCTTCCACATCATGAAATGGTTTTGAGGGAGAAATTCTCTATAGTACAGAATGCAATCTGTAAGCTTAACATCTTTCTTTGAGTGAAACACCAGAAGGATTATGAATAATTTAGGCAATAACTCCCCCTTCATTAGTATGACTTATTAGAAAAGACAGCATCATGCAATCCCTCCTGCTCCAAGAGAGCAATCACGTTACAATCACTTTCCCCTCAGATTGGTCTAAAGGATTTTTCAGGAGATAAGAGCACAGCATAAATCAAAGTGAATAAGAAGAACCTGCAGGGTCACAATAGCTTCCTCCCCCAAATAGAAACACATGGCTGGGACCACTGTGAGACTGATCGTCAGGTGATACTCTACATAATTATTTCAGCTGAAAGAGAGGAACTTGTGTTTTTATAGGATCTTTTTGAAAGCTCTGTTGTTTAACGTCCCATGCTAATAAGACTAAAGGTGCATTTTTTCCCTTTTCTTTTATAGCTTTACAACAGTCCCCGATCCTTATACAATGGCAGAGCTACACACGTAGGTGAGTCCCTTGTTAATAAGAATCTTAGTACTTAGCTGGTAAGACAATGATTGTAAGAAACGTAGAGTGACATGATTTATTCCTGCTAAAAACTGGATGACTAAAACATGCATTTATTATTTAATAGTCTGGTGCATTTTTTAAAGAAGTTGTTTTGGAGAACACAGTATTATTCCACTTGTTCAAGTATCATTTTGAGGACAACCATTTCAGTATTGCTTTTAGAGCTATTTGAATATTTATCAGTTAATGATGGATTTGATGTTTTTAATTAGCCAAAGGCAGGACTAATGATATGAAACTAATATAGCTGGGTGATTCCATTTTTTTCCCGTGTTGAAAAAATGCACTGTGAAATTAGTGAACATGGAGGCAATTACTAAAATTAAATTAAAAAATAAAAATATGATAGTAAATTGCACACAGTGTTGCATTACCCTATGTATCAATAAATAAAACTTCACTTAGCTCATAGGTCACAAAAAGCATGGATTAAAAAACGTGGATGGATTTAGCTTAAACCTATTGCAACTTCTGGAAAACCCCTTGCCTTCCTGAGCACTGGTCTGTAGTCATCTTATAGAAGGAATGGCACAAATTTCTAAAACCACCATCGTACCATAATGGAATCTTTTCTTAGTGTTTAGCATATTTTATAGTTGTGAATCAATAAAATTTCCTCTATAATAATAAACATGAAATGTAAAAATATTTCCTTTTGTTAATTTACAGTTACTCCTAGATATATCTGATCTAGTAGCTTAGTCACAGAAAGGTGTTTATTTTATTTTATTTCTCTTGGTTGCAGGTATCTGAAGATACTAATTCTTGCTTTGCTCTATTGTTCTGATGATAGAGAAGGCAGGGGTAAACATCTCACCTCCACTTCTTGTGAAAGTCAATGGTTACTGACCTTTTACTAGATTAATATAACTGGCTTGGAGGGATACTACATATATAGTTTGTACTCAGAGGGAGAGGTGTGGGGAACGAAAGCTCGAATAAGTGAATTTATGCAAAATCTCCAAGTGACTCAACCTCTAGTCTCAGTCTTTAGGTTTCATTCTTACTTGTCAGTAGACTGTTTATTACTCATTGACCATATACTTCTTAGAGACTTAAAAAAACAAAATTATTTTTCCACTTGTTCCATCTACATAGGCTGTATCCCACTCAAACACTAGACTCACTTTATTTATTTTTATTTATTTTTAAATTAAAAAAATTTTAATGTTATTTTTGAGAGAGAGAGAGACAGAGTGTGAGTGGAGGAGGGGAAGAGAGAGAGGGAGGAAGACACAGAATCTGAAGCAGGCTCCAGGCTCTGAGCTGTCAGCACAGAGCCTGATGCAGGGCTCAAACCCACTAATCATGAGATCATGGCCTGAGCTAAGGTCTGGCGCTCAACCAACTGAGCCACCCAGGTGCCCCAACACTAGACTACTTCAGATTCTGCCTATTGTGTGAAATCTTTTCAGATTGTATCAAGTATTATTTATCATTTACTTCACATCTGTATTATACTTGTCTTTTCTTCTAAATTTTAAAACTTCTGGAGGACAGGTTTTTTGTTTTTTTTGTTTTTGTTTTTTGCTTTTCAAAGTATTTATGCTAGTGCCTTAAATAGAGTATGGTCTCTTGGAATGTTTACAAAATACAAAAATACATGTACCACAGTGACATCTTTAGTTTACCCAGTAGTTTTTAAAATTCATTATTCGTATAAGCAGGCTATGCTCTATGTATTTTCACTTTCACTTCCTTGGTAATCACCTCAGCAGTCTTGTGAGACTGATAATACTAATCTTATTTCACAGATGATGTGACTATGGGGCTGAGTAAGTTGTTTAAAGCCACACAGGTAGTGTGTCAGAGAGCCAACACTCAAATCCAAATTTGACTTCATGGCTAGTGCCCTTTCCATTATAGCTGTAATTGATGTAAAATAAAATAGCATGTATTATTGAGGCCTTTTTTTCATCTTTGGAAAAGAAATTTCTATTTGAAAAGGATCTTGCAGGTAAAAACAAAACTCTAAAAGTATAAACTCTTACTCTTCAGTCTGTTCTAAGAGAAAAAGAAAGGTGTGTGTGTGTGTGTGTGTGTGTGTGTGTGTGTGTTAGAAGGAGGGATTGAGAGAATATGAAAAACCAAAAAATAGAGTCCCATTGTCTGGATCACCAAAATGCATTTAAGAACAGAATGTCTAATATTTAACCTCAAGGTCTTTGCAGAACCCCAATATAAACCCTTCCTGTTATCATGAATCCCCCACAAAGTTTGGTTGGGGTGGCTTTTTGTTGATGGTATTTTGAAAGAGTGAATGAATTAGAGTTGTGTCCATGATAGGGTTACCAACCACGAAGAAGAGATGACATACATGGACTAGACTAAAAAGAAATGGAAACAGCTTGAAGAGACCTATTAATCTTTATTTCCTGTGTTCCTCTAGCTTCAGGCAAGCATCTTTAGGGAGACAGAGTCATAGAGATAATATTTTTAGTGGACTTAATTTGAATCTTAAAAAACAGTACAACTTCAGTTTACCTTTGGGCTACCCTTGCAAAGAAAATATGTACGTATTGTGTGTATAATAAAAAAAAATCTAATGATCAGATGACTAACACAGATAATGATATTAAGGTAACCCTGGTTACATTATTTTTTCAAATTGATGCAGAAGTATTTATAAATATGAACTAATTGCTAACTTAGTCACTGTAAAGTCTTTATTTACAATTTAGTGAATAGATGTCAAGGAGTTTAAGGGATAGAGGAGAATTGAATTCACACTGCCTCTTTAATTAAGATCTGAGAGTGTCTTTATTAACATGACTATACTTTTTTATGAAACAATTTCCTAGGAAGATATGATTGAAAATAACTTATCTTAATAATAGATAGTATTAAGTTTATCTTAATAATATGTAATAGAATACTAGTAGAGTTAAGCTAAATAGAATAAAATTGATAGCGTCAGATGACTACTTACTCTTTAAGGCTCAAGGTAGCCAATTCCTAATTCCTGGAGTCTGTAGATGGTAACCTTATATGGCAAAAGGGACTTTGAGGGTATAATGTAATTAAGGATTTTGAGATGGAGAGAATCTCCTGGATTACCTGGGTAGGCCATAAATACCAGTCTAAATGTCCTTATAAGTGGGAGGTGAAGAGGGATTTGATGATAGAAGAAGGCAACATGATGATGAAAACAAGATGCTATATTGGTCGCTTTGAAGATGAAGGAAAGAGACATGGCCCAAGGAATGTGGGAAGCTTCTAGAGGCTAGAAAAGGCAAAAAAATCATTTCTTCCTTACAGCCTCCAGAGGAACCAGCTCTACTGACGTCTTTATTTTTGCCTGGTGAAACTGATTTTGGATTTCTGATCTCCAGAACTATAAGAGAGTAAATTTATATTGTTTTAAACCATTAACTACAGTAATTTGTTTCAGTAGAATAAGTAATTAATACATTCACATTGAAATCTTATCTCCTGTGTCCTCCAATCTTAAATCCTTATGTCACAAATTTACCCAATCAAGTCCTCTGTCCCCTCATCAAAAGACACACCTTAAACGAAATCCCCAAATCTCATAAACATCCTGCCTTTCTCTCTCCACTCTGAGATGCTATGAAGATTGTCAAGGTAGAGTTTCCCCTCAGATTTGCTTCATCTTCAGAGTGTTTTGGTAGCATTTTGGGGGAGCTAGCAATTTGGGAGAGCTAGCATTTTGAGAGAGCTAGCATGATGAGATATGATGAGGAAATTTGAAATAACATTCTGTCTGGATAAATAAAAGATAATGTTTTAGGCTCTTATAGTTCTATAAGTAAATAAAGAATTATCACAATGTTACTAGAATGGAATAGGTATAGCATTGTAAAAGATCACATAATTTCATGTGACTGATGTCAATTAATGAGGATTAAAAAAGATTATTATTACTTGAAAATTCTATTCATAGTCTTTTGGAATATTTAATCAGAAAAAGATATAGTGATAAGATTATAAATTATGAAAGAAAAAAAGCATGGAGACATAATTCAGGATGTAACATCTAATGTATATACATCTGAAGAGAGCAGAACAAAGGAAGAAAGATAATAATAAAGAAAAGATAGAAAAAATTCAGGTAATGAAAGAACATCTTTGTGAAAAGTGATCATTTCAAATTGGGGAATATTAATGAAGAAATCAAGGTTAACAGTTAAGGTACAACATTTAGAAATATTCAGTTTGCTTACAAAGGAATTATCAAATTCAGATCAGAATTCTCTTCCCCAAAACAAATGTTAGAAAGCATTTGATCAGTCTTTCTGGAATTCAGAGGAAAAGATCTAGGATTTACAAGTTTTAAAGCCAGCCAAACTATAATTTAAGAGAAGGGCAAAAAGAAAAATTAGCATATACATATCTTTTCTAAAACCTAATACTCAAAAATGATTTCAACCCAGTGAAATCTGAATCAGTGTAACATAGTCACGTGAAGAAAAGAAGTAGTGTAATACTATTAATACCACAATCCAAAAATTTCTACTCTTCTTATGTTTTCAGTATATACCAAGAATTGTGGTAAAATAGTTTACCTTACCTTATTTAACTTCCAGGAATTAAACAAACAATCAAATATACAAACAAGTGAGGTAGGTACTATTGCCACAGATAAAGAAATTGAGATTTAGAGAGGTTAATTTCTGTTTCTAGGTTATATGGTTAGTAAATAATAGATCTCAGATTCTGACCCAGATGTGTCTGATTCCAAAGCCTGTGTTCTTAATTGCTAGACTAGACTCCATATATAGAAGAAATATGAATGGAAAATTTTTATAATTAAATAATTAATATACACTTAATATGATAGATTTGGCAAATAAGGAAATCTCTGACAAAAAAAGTTAAAAATAATTTATGACCTTGTCTACAAATTATTCTTAAATATTTTAATGGTTGTAATAAAAGGAAACATCTGTCAAGTACTTTTTTTGTGCTTTTCATATCTTTACATATAGTTATATTTTTCCAAATGGAAACCTATATTACATATTATGTGGTAATCTTTCATATTATACCATTCCGTAGGAAATACCTTAAAGTCTATTCTGCTGTTTTCTTATCTTTAAGATGAAAATATCATGGAGCAGGAGCACCTGGGAGGCTCAGTAAGTTGAACTTCCTGCTCTTGGTTTTTGCTCAGGTCATGATCTTGCTGTTCATGAGTTCAAGTCCCACGTCAGGCTCTGGGCTGAGAGTGTGGAGCCTGCTTGGGATTCTCCCTCCCTCTCTCTCTGCCTTTCTCTGGCTCTCTCTCTCTTTCTCTCAAAATAAATAAACTTAGAAAAATATCATGGAGAAGATCTAAAAAAATACCATTAACCTTTCTTATTAATGGTATAATTAATAATAAGTTCTCATAACAGTCTTTTAATTTTATTAATAATGTATTATTTAAGGAGAACTAAAATGACATTTAAGTCTAATGAACATATCCATGCCCCAAATAAAATAATGTTTAAAAGTATTTTGCAAACTGTAGTATTCTGGAGATGAAGGAGGCATTTTGCTTATTATTTGTATAGCTACTTTGTAATTTAAATAGTACTTTAATATTTTTATTTAATTTGAAGTTATCACCAAGGCTATATCTGGCAAACTAAGAGTTCTTATTTCTACATTACATATAAAAATGACTCAATATTTATACAAGCCTTTGACTTAATAATTGGCAACTCAGAATAATAGAATTCTGACTTTAAACCCAGTGATTTTTCAGCATATCTTATCTCTCAATTCTATTCATTTTTAATTTTTTGTTGATTATTATTCTCTTATTTCAAAACATTAATGCTGTGTTCATATTTATTTCTCATAAAATGGTTAAAAACTTCAGGGGCCTAGGTGGCTCAGTCAGTTAGGCATCCCACTTCGGCTCAGGTAATGAATTATCTCAGGGTTTGTGGGTTTGAGCCATGTGTGGGGCTCTGTGCTGACAGGTTGGAGCCTGGAGCCTGCTTCAGATTCTGTGTCTCCTTGTCTCTCTGCCCCTCCCCTGCTCATGCTCTGTCTTTCTCTTTCTCTCAAAAATAAATGGTAAAAAAAACTTTAAAAATTTTTGAAAAATGGTTAAAAATTTCTAATGCATATAATGTAATCTAAGGGCATAAAGCATAATAAAGTATTTGGAAGGTTAAATGAGAAGCACATTCAGTATAGGACCTAAGTGATTGCTCATATTCATGAAACACATGCAGTCCAGGATTTCCTACTTAAGACAGAGATTATGCTCATATTTAATGTGTGAAGAACTGGATTTATTAAAAAACTTTTACAAAATGATGTTTCAGCTCTTAGATAAGTAGTGATTCTAAAATTTCAGCAACTTTCCTTTAATTTGATATTTTTAGAGAGGTTAGTAACCTGTACTCTCAAAGCACAGTAATCTATTTCACAAATGGAATCAGCCTCCTAGTAATTAAAATTTCTTTAGCTTTTAACAGAGAAATCAATGATAATGTTTTCAAGTGAAGAGTATGTTTTTGAAATGGTAATGAGAAAAAGAATGGCCTCTTTTGCCTATCATTTCATTTCCTTTTAGGACACTGAAAGACAACTATGGAAAATATGGTGTTCTATTTCCAACCAACTTTACCTTGGTAATAATTCTTAGTTCTAGCTGGTTTTACATTTTTTTCTTTCTCTGAGTTAATATTAACTAAAGGAAGAGAATATGATTTTAAAGAAAAGCCAGTTTGCCGCTAAATAAAATCTTGGCTGGGTAATCCATAAATAAGGTAGTTACCTATAGAATAAGGAACTTTTATATTTCTTTTTTAAAGGAAACTTAACCCAAACAAAAGTTTTAGAATTTTGGAAAGAATCTTTATACACATACGTATGTGTACATATGTAAATGACTAATATCTACTGCAGAATTAAAATAATGGCCAGTTCGTTTAGGGTAATATTTGCTTTAAACTGTTTTAATTAAACATCCTACATGGCACTTTATTATGTTTAGTGAGTCAAGATGTACAATATCTACAAAAAAATAGAAAGAAAAAAATGAAGAAAAATGGTATAATAAAGGTGGAAGACATTCATTATTAGAAATTTTCTTTATAGACATTAGTTGCACATCTAGCCATATTTTGCTGTAGGGATAAAGGGGACAAAGGGAGCACATTATATCTTGATTGGTTTTATGTCAGTTTGGTTCACAGCTTTCTACTTTGTTAACGAAATGCATTTATGGCATTATAGTAAAGAATCAAAGATAAGTGAGATATCTTAGTTAACTTTATTAATAGCTGAAATACTTTCAAAATATTTAAAGTATTTGAATGTAATTTTTAATTTCTTATGAATACTTGGTTTTATAAGGACATTGGACTTAAATTTTATTGTGTTGACAGAAATATTCATTTGATAGACAAATATTAGAAAAAAATGGCAGTCAACATGTTTATATAGGACTATAGCAGGATTTTAACTTTGCTCCCTTTATAAGTCAGTTTCCATTGAGGCTCTAACCTATTGGCTAAACATTATCTGCCAAGTGCATCCACATTCCAAAGTGAAGGATAAACCAGCTGGGTGGCTCTTGCAAGGAAAATTCTAGTGACTAGTTTTGTAACTTAGCCACTCACCAACCTCGAGGGATTGAATAGGCTCAATTTAAAATTATAGATGGGATTTATTTGTGTAGAAGTGATAGTGTTCTGTGAGGCCTTTCTGCCATGCCATGGGAAGTGAGGTGAAAGCTGGATGGTAATATCATCATTAAGGAGACCACATAAAGAACTTGATATATGTTTGTGGAGTTTGGGGAACACAGTGGATTCACATTGGGAAAGGCTAAAGGTGAGACTACATGGATAACTAACTAGCTGTTTTAAGTGAGGAGGGGCGGCTTCACAGTGAATACCTGAACTCCAAAAATTTATTGTACTTTCAGAGTTTGTCACAATCCCAGAGTTTGTTGGGACATAGTATGTCTTGAATGTTTCTCATGGGCCAATTGAGAGACACAAAATAGGAAGAGTTAGTCAGTAGGTCATTTTCAAGGATCTGGCTCCAAATCTTCCTTCAGAAGGACTGTTAGGAACTCTAAAAGCAGACTGGTAAATCTGGAGAAGATTGCTGACAATGAGAGGTATCCTAAAAACCTACTGTGGTTCTGGCGAAACATCTTCTATGGCCAAAGAGTATCAGTGCTATGTGACTAAAATACCGGTTAAATAAGACCAAAGATATTTCTGAACATTTTTCTACATACTCATCCTTCTCTAATCCTGGAGGTATTGAAAGCCTGTCAGACTGCTCTTAGTTATGAAGGACTGACCCAAAGAAGAATAAGTCAGTCTAGTTTTTTTTTTTTTTTACTAATGAAGGATTTTGGCTTGAAGCTGACAGGAGCAGGTGAGGGAGAGAAGATTTAATAAAATGAAATGTTCAAAATTTTTGCCTTGTACAAATGTAGACATTTTTAAATTTCTATAAATTTTTGTGAGTGGAAGTGACTTATTAATATTTAATTAGGTAAGAGTAATAAAGTCATTATACCACCTATGAACTAAATTTTGTCTCTCCCAAATTCATAATGATGAAGCCCTAACCCCCAATATAATGATATTTGGAGGTAGAGGCTTTGAGAGGTAATTAGATTTAGATAAGGCAATAAATGTAGGGCCCCCATGATGGGATTAAATATCCTTGGAAGAAGAAAAAGAGACCAGAACAGAGTCTTTCTCTCTACCATGTGAAGACTCAGTGAGAAGACAGCCTTCTGCAAGCCAGGAAAGAGGGCTTTAACCAGATACTGAATCTGCTGTCACCTTGATCTTGAACTTCATAGTCTTTAGAACTGTGACAAATAAAGGTCTGTTGATTAAGGTACCCAATTTATTACATTTTCTTATAGCAGCCTGAGTAAACTAAGACAGGACCTATGGGAAACACCCTACAGAGTTTAAAAGGACAGTGTAAGGATAAAAAAAGCCATATATATTTTTGTTTCTAATTAATAACTCAAACTTAATTTAACTACAGGAAAAATTATTCTGCTGTTTTCCAAAAATACCTGTTAAATAAAGGATGAATAATATAATAGTGCATTCATTTCTATAATCAGAATGTTAAATTAGCAATGTATCAGAAATATTCATTTTAAAAAAACTCTAAAGCTTAAATTGCTTTGTATCTTTCACTGAAATTCTTTGTTCTACTTCACCCCATTACTTTCCTTAATTGACTTTCTCAGTCTATATTTCATTCTCAAAGAGATATTTAATAATGAGAACTGAAACCAATTAATAGCCATTTTGACTACCACTTACAAAGCTTTGTCCTTCCTCTTTTTATTCTACATTAAGTTGAATTATTCAATCTCTCATTTAAAAATAACTTTTTTCAATGTTTATTTTTGAGAGAGAAAAAGACAGAGGATGAGCAGGGGAGGGGCAGAGAGAGAGGGAAATAAAGAATCTGAAGCAGGCTTCAGGCTCTGAGCTGTCAGCACAGAGCCCAATGCAGAACTCAAACTCACGAACCATGAGATCATGACCTGAGCCAAAGTTGGACGCTTAACCAACTGACCCACTCAGGTGCCCCTTCAATCTTTCATTTTTAATCAAGTAAATCCATACCTTCTCTTTATGATTGGCCTCCTTATGCCATTGCCAATGGTGTCCATGTGAAAGGAATACTGATACGGCAATGATTTCATGGTATCCTTTGTCTTTTGATGACTCTCCAGAGAGAAGTTATTAGGTCCCCCACCTAATGTGTAGTGTTAACTATCCTAGGAACTGCATGAAGTCAGTGCTTTATGCCACTGATTTAGACACCTCCATCTCTATATCTAATGCGTCTTTATTCTCTATTGTTTATCATATTCCTGAGTAGAGGAAGGGGGCATGAAAATAAACATATATTATCAAGTAAGTGCAAAATTAAAACAAATATCATTCCAGTATGCAACTAGGAAGCATTGATAATTACATTTTCCGGATATTGTAAAAAATAAAAGGTAGCCAGTAAAAGTTAGGACCTTCTCTTCCTTTCCCTTGTTGATGAATACATAGAGCTCACTAGAGTAAGGCTGGCTTGGTTTCAAATAATCATCATCCCTTGTTGGACAATGTAGCAAGTTACCTAGATTTACCCTTTGTGGAGTTACAGTCATAGATATTTTGTACTCTTGAGTTGTTATGAAGATTAATGGGATATATTCCAGTCAAGAGTCATTATTATTAATCTTATTCCTCCTCCACTTCTTCTCTATTATCATCATTAACTTCAACCTATAATCCCACCTATGTTTTAATTGTTCTTATGAGAGTTCTATGGGACACTATCATTTCCAAGAATCATTTTGATACAAAATTAGAAATAATACCTTAATTGAGTTGTAAAATTAAAACTTGCAGTCTTTTAGGTACATACATACATATTTCTCATATTTTCCCATTTCTTATGTATCTTAGAAATCTGTAAATTCATAGTAAGTGGTATAAAATTATTTATACTGTACAACATTCATAAGATGATCACACATCTTAGCAGCTTTAAAGACTATGTGGACTTTTGGGGTGCCTGGGTGGCTCAGTCATTTAAGTGTCCAACTTTGGCTCAGGTCATGATCTCGTGGTCCATGAGTTCGAGCCCACATCGGGCTCTGTGCTGACAGCTCAGAGCCTGGAGCCTGCTTCAGATTCTGTGTCTCCCTCTCTGTCTGCCCCTCCCCCGCTTATGCTCTGCCTCTCAAAAATAAATAAATGCTAAAAGAAATTAAAAAAAAAAAGACTATGTGGACTTTTTCTTGATCAAAGATAGGAGAAACAGAGTCAATTATCTACATTCATCATGCAAGTTTGGCATTTACAATGCTCAATTTTTTTCAGTACTTAAATAAAAATTTATAGCATTAAATGCGTATGTTAAAATAAAGTCCTCAAATAAAAAATTTAAACTTTTATCATAAGAAATGTAAAAAAATAATAGAAAATTATACCCAAAGCAAGCAGAAAGTAGTAAGTAACAAAGACAAGAGTAGAAATAAATAAAATTTAGGAAGAAAAACAAAGAAAATAAATGAAAACATAAGTTTAGTATTTGAACAATAATAAAATTGATAAAACTCTAGCCAGACTAACAAAGAAAAATAGAGAAGATAGAAAATATAAATATGAAAGTAGCTGAGGAAATCACTATCAAAAGGAATGCTGTGAACAATTCTATGCCCATAAATATGACAATTTGAATTCCTCGACAGACAAAAACTATCAAAACTTACTCAAGAAAAACAAATAAAATGAAATGCCTAATATCTTTTGAGGAAATTGAATTCATAATTAGACAATGAAGAGAACTTCAGGGACATAATTTTGCTGGTGATTTCTACCAACCATTCAAGGAATAAATAATAAACAATGTTACCGAATCTCTTATAGTAAACAGAAAATAACACTTTCTAACTCATTTTATGAAGCCGTAATTACACTAATACCAAAAAACTTCAACATTACAAGAAACAAAACTTACAGAACAGTAATCCTTATGGACAATGATGCAAATATACACAATCTAATATAAGACAATCAAATGCAAAGCATTTATAAAAAGAATAACATAGCATGACCAAGTGAGGTTTATTCCACGTATGTAATGCTGATTCGATATTCAAAAATTAATCAATTTATATAGAAGAAAACTTATATGATCATCAAAACATGCTGTAAAAGCTTTCAACAAGTAAAACATTCATTCATGTTTAAAAATCTCAGCAAACTTGAAAGAGAAAGCAACGTTTTAAAAATTTATTTTTAATTTATTATTACTTTTTAGAAAGCTTTTTAGAAAGCAACTTTTTTATTTTATTTTTTAAAATTTTTTAGTGTTTATTCATTTTTTTGAGAGAGAGTGGGGCACAGAGCACAAGTAGGGGAGGGCAGAGAGAGAGGGAGATGCCAAATCAGAAGCAGGCTTCAGGCTCTGAGCTGTCAGCACAGAACCTGACGCAGAGCTCGAATCCACACACTGTGAGATCATGACCCAAGCTGATGTCAGACATGTAACCAACTGAGCCACCCAGATGCCCCTAGAAAGCAACTTCTTTCATCTGATTAAAGACATCTACAAACTTTGCAGCTAACATTATACTTAATGGTGAAATGTAATGTACTCTACCCACTTGCCCCCATCACTACCCATCCTATACTGGGAACAAAGCAAGGATGTCTTTTCTCATTACTTCATTAAAACCTTACTGAAAATCATAGAAAATGTAATAAGAAAATTAAAAAAACAAAAATAAAAGTCATGTATGTTATACAGGCCATTCACTTCCTTGGTTAAAATTATTTCTAGGTATTATTATTAAAATTATTATTTTAATTTCTCTTTCTGCTGCTTCATTATTAGTGTATAGAAATGTAGTGGATTTCTGTACATTGACTTTGTATCCTGCAACCTTCCTTAATTCATTTATCACTTCTAGATATTTTTTGGCAGTCTTAAATTTTCTATATATAATGTCATGTCATCTGCAAATGATAATCTTTTTGCTTCTTCCTTACCAATTTGGATGCCTTCTTTCTTTTCTCTTGTCTGATTGCTGTGGCTAGGACTTCTAGTACTATATTGACTAAAAGTAGTGAGAGTGGACATCCTTGTTTTGTTCCTGATCTTAGGAGAAAAGCTCTCAGTTTTTCATCATAGAATATGTGCGCTGTGAAAATTATAAAACCTTGATGATAGAAGTTGAAGACAACACAAGCAAATGCAAAGACAGTCCATGCTCATAGATGAGAGGAATAAATATTATTAAAATATCCATACTACCCAAAGCAATCTACAGATATAATGCTATCTATATCAAAATACCAACAGCATTCTTCATGGAAACAGACCAAATGATCCTTAAACTTGTATGGAATCACAAAACACCCCAAATAGCCAAAGCAATCTTGAGAAAGAAAAACAAAGCTAGAGATATCACGATTCCAGATTTAAAATTATATTATAAAGCGACAGTTATCAAAACAGTATGGCACTGGCACAAAAATAGACACATTGATCACTAGAACAGAATAGAAAGCCCATAAATAAACCCATGATTTCATAGTCAGTTAATTTTTGATAATGGAAGTAAGGATGTGCAGTGGGAGAAAAAAACAGTCTCTTTGACAAATGGTATTGGGAAAACTAGACAAATACAAGGGAAAGAATAAAACTGGATCACTTCATGACACCATACACAAAAAATAAACTCAAAATGATTTAAAGACCTAAATGTGAGACCTGAAACCATAAAAATCATAGAAGAGAGCATTGGCAGTAATTTCTCTAACAGTGGCCATAACAGTATCTTTCTAGATATGTCTCCTGAGACAAGGGAAACAAAAGCAAAATTATTGAGATTAAAGTAAAAAGTTTCTGCACAACAAAGGAAACAACCAATAAAACTAAAATATAACCTATTGAATGGAAGGAGATATTTGCAAGTGACATATCTGATAAAAGGTTAGTATCTAAACTATATAAAGAGCTTACACAACTCAACACCCCAAAACCAAATTATCCAGTTAAAAAATGGCAGAAGACCTGAACAGACATTTCTTTAAAGAACAAATCCAAATGCCAACAGGCATATGAAAAGGTAGTCACCATCACTCATCATGAGGGAAATACAAATCAAAACCACAGTGAGATATCACCTTACACCTGTCAGAATGGCTAAAATCAGCAATACAGGAAACTTGTGTTGGTCAGGATTTGGAGAAAAGGAACCCTTGTACAACTTTGGTGGGAATGTAAACTTGTACCACCACTGTGGAAGACAGGATGAAGGATCCTTAAAAAATTAAAAATAGAATTGCCAAATGATCCAGTAATCACACTAGTGGGTATTTACCCAAAGAATATGAAAACACTAATTAAAAGGAATATATGCACCCCCTATATTAATTACAGAATTATTTATTTAAAAAAAGCCAGACTATGAAAGTAACCCAACTGTCCGCTAATAGATAGTTGGATAAACAAGATGTGATATATATACAATGGAACATTATTTATCTATAAAAAAGGATGAAATTCATATGATTTCTCTCATATGTGCAATTTAAGAAACAAAACAGATGAACAGAAGGGGAAGTGGGGAGAAAAAAGAGAGAGGGAGGCAAACCATAAGGGATTCTTAACTATAGAGAACAAACTGAAGGTTGATGGAGGGGAGGTGGTTGGGGGATGGGCTAAATGGTTGATGGGTATTAAGGAGAGCACTTGTGTTGATCACTGTTGTTATATGTAAGTGATGAATCACTAAATTGTACTCCTGAAACCAATATTACACTGTATGTTAACTAACTAGAATTTAAATAAAAACAAAAAAATAAAAGCAAGAAAAATCAGGAAAAAAAAGAGGAAATTTTTGCCATTTGCAACAACATGGATGGATCTAGAGAATATAATCCTAAACAAAATAAGCCAGTCAGAGAAAGACAAATACCATATGGTTTCATTTATTTGTGGAACTCAAGAAACAAAATAAACGAACAAAGGAAAAAAAAAGAGAAAACCAAGAAACTAAGAAACAGACTCTTACCTATAGAGAACAAATGATGGTTATTGGTGGAGAGGTGGGTGAGGGGGTGGGTGAAATAGGTAAGGGGATTAAGGGTATACTTATCTTGATAAACACTGAGTAATATATAGAATTGTTAAAACACCATATTGTACACCTGAAACCAATATAACACTGTATGTTAACTATGTAGAATTAAAATTTTTTTAAAGGCATATCCATTGGAACAGAAGAAACAAAACACACTTGACAATAATTAAAGAAGACATAACTTAATGGATATATATATATATATATATATACACACTGTTTTCATGGCTGAGAAACTTAATATTGTTAAGATGTCAATTCTCCCCAAATTGGGCTGTGTATTTAACACAATCCCAATAAAAATCCCAGCAGCATGTTATGTAGATTTGAACAATTGGATTCTAAAATACCCATGGAAATGCAAAGGACCTAGAACAACTGAAACAAATTTGAAAAAAAATAATTGGAAGAATAATGCTGATTTTAACAATTGTTATGAAGCACAGCAATAATGATAGTGTGATATTGGCTAATGTTCTAGAAAAACAGATCAATGGGATAGAATAGGGAATCTGACAATAGAGCTGCATAAATATAGACAAATAGCTTTTGACAAAGTTGTAAAGTAATTCAATGGAGAAAGAATAGTTTTTCCAAGAAATTGTCCTATAAAAGCTGGATGTCTGTATGAAAAAAAAAATTAAGCTTGACCTATACACCACACCTTACACAAAAATTAACCCCAAATTGATCACAGCCCTAAATAGAAATGTAATTGTATAAAATATCTGGAAGAAAATAGAGGAGAAAATCTGCATGACCTTGGGTTAGTAAAAGAGTTTTTACACATGAAAACAGAAACTTAATCTGTAAAGAAAAAATACATGGGGGGGTGGTGGTGGTGGTGCCTGGGTGGCTTAGTTGGTTGGGCTTTGGACCTTGGCTTAGGTCATAATCTCATGTTTTGTGGGTTCGAGCCTGCATTGGGCCCCATGCTAACAGGTCAGAGCCTGAAGCCTGCTTTGGATTCTGTGTCTCCCTCTCTCTCTGCTCCTCCCCTGCTCATACTCTGTCTCTCTCTGTCTCTCAAAAATAAACAAAATGTTTTAAAAAATCTAAAAAAATAAAAGAAAAAATGCATGGGGCTTTGTTAAAATTGAAAACTTGTGATCTGTGAAAAACACTGTTAAAAGAATGAGAAGACAAGTCACAAAGTTAGAGAAAATATTTCTAAATCACATTTCTCATGAAAACCTTTTGTTCAAAATATATAAAGGACAAAAAGAGATAAACAAAAAAACCTGAATTAAAAAATAGGTAAACTTTATAAACAGTCATATTCCCAGTGAATGTATAGTTAATAAGCATATTAAAAACTATTAATATCATTATACATTAAAAATACAACATAAAACTCCAATGAAATACTGCTGCAAAACATTGTCGGTGGAATGCAAAATTGTGCAGCCATTTTGGAGAAACAGTTTGGCAGTTTCTTATAAAGTTAAACATGATTTTACCATATAACCTGGCAATCCCACTCCTAGATCATTATCTAAAAGAAATGGAAACTTATCTTCATGCAAAAACCTTGAGTTTTTATAGAGACTTTATTTGTAATTGGTAAAAGCTGGAAACAACCCAGATGTCTTTCAAACTGAATGAATAAACAAATTATGGTATATTCATTCAACAGACTACTCTTCAGCAATAAAAAGATAGAACTACTGATTCATGCAATAACTTGGATACGTTGTTAAATGCATTCTAGTAAGTAAAAGAAGCTATATTCATAAGGTTTCATAGTCTTGAATTTATTTATATGACAATCTGGAAAAGACAGCACTAGAGCAATGGAAAACAGATCAATATTTGCCAGGATTTGAGAGTTTGGGGACGTGGTTGACTATAAATGGGAAATGTGAAGGACATTTGGATGATGAAAGTCTTCTATAAGGAAAGGTAGTATTGGATACATGACTCAAAACTCAAACAACTGTATACCACAAAAGGCATATTCTGTCACACATAAGTTTAAATTTAACAAAATCAACTATATTGTAGAGGGAATCCAACGAAGAATGCAGAATGTAGCAAACAAATCTGAATTACAAATGAATCTTGTAACCACATAAAGTGGTTTGGGAGAAGGGAAATGTCCTAAGTAACTTTGGCAAATAGCATTTAACTGGATATCACAAAGCAAAAGATGAAAAGAACCCATCTTTGTTGTTGGCAAAATTGTTTCTCACAGGGGTGTGGCCTAGAACATTTTAAGCTGTATGTGTGCTAGTGTCCAACAAATAAGCATATGTTTTTAGATATTGATAGTCATCATTTTTACTGTGTGAGAAATTCTAAATAATAGAGAAGGCTAAAGTTTTGATGCTGGGTTAGATAGAAGTTGTCAATATGAAGATAGAGAATAGCCAGAGAGAGACAGACAGACAGACAGACACACACACACACACACACACACACACAGAAAAGCAGGTGGATAGATAGATGGATAGATAGGTAGGTAGGTATATAGATCTAAACATACATATGTGTATATATACATACACATATGTACAGAAATAAATATAGATGTGTGCAGATATATAGGTTAGCATTTTCACATATTTCATTGCTCTGTCATCTTAAAAATTTTTTTTTTATGTTTTATTTATTTTTTGAGAGAGACAGAGCAGGGGAGAGACAGAGAGAGAGGGAGAGACAGAATCTGAAGACAGGCTCCAGGCTATGAGCTAGCTATAAGCACAGAGCCTGATGCGGGGCTCGAACCCACAAACTGTGAGATCATGACCTGAGCAGAAGTCGGACACTCAACCAACTGAGGCACCCAGGCGCCCCAGTCATCTTAAAGATTCTTCTGTAGCAACGAGCACACCCAGCATCCAGATCTCGGTTTTTAAGTATTATTATTCAATTAAGGGAATCAGGGCTCCTTGGAGAAGTGGTTAATTACTGGACTGGGGCAGGGAAAAGTACAGTAGAACATTTAATGCACTAGAGTACCTTATACCTATTCTAACAATAAGTTCCTACATCAAATTTTAGATTACTAAAGTGAATTTCCTTTTGAATACTGTCTAAATATATGAAGAGAATTAAGAAAGGAAATGAAAGGAAATCAATCTGGATCATAAAGCCGCACTCCTACATCTTAAATTTTTTTTTTTTTTATTTTAAGGGAGGGTATGATGCATAATATTTGAGAGGCAGGTTGAGTCACCTGTTTCTTGGTTGTTATTGGCAGACAAGTTATATATAACTCTGTGGTACTGAGAAGGGGTATTATTTGATACTTACTTCCATCTGCAAATAAGTTAAATAACATTTTCTGAAACTATTTCCATCTCTGAAGCATTCAAATTAGCCCACATCATTATTATACATAAGAAAAAGACCAAGTCCACTAAATCATAAAATTAGAAGACAGTATCTTCAAGGAGGAAAGGCATATCCAAACACTGTCATTCTACTATTCACACTGTCTAGGATGAAACAAAATAAGAACCGTAGGGGAGTGAGACAGTGAAGAGCTTCTAGTGGACATTAAGCTGTGATAGGTTCAGTTGTGACCTTGGTTGCACGGAACAATTCTCATTTCAAAACCAATAATTCGCCTGTCTTCAGGGTTCATAAGTCTGACCCTTTTTGCTTTGAAGGTACTACTGTACTCACTATAAATATTTACTTTTTTTATATACGAGCTACAAGCTTGATTAAACACGCAGCAGTCAGCACAACAGGTGATGAAAAGTACACAGAGGGTGTGTGTGCCCCCAGGTACCAATGCCTCTCTATCTTATAGCACCTTTGTCTGGTTTCTTACTTACCCTTTAAAACAGATATTTTGAGACTGACAGCTAAATGCTAGCCTAGAAGAATGTGTACATATATTCAACATCTCTAAAGAATTGAACAATAATTCAAGAAGATAACTATTGTAGTGATGACGACAACACAAGAATCACTCAACTATAAAATACCATTGTTCATATATTTTTAAAATCATTGCTAATATACATTACTTAGAACAATGTGTCTACTGGGGTTAAGGTGGTTGTTTTTTAACTTGAAAAAGTGTTTCTACAATGCTTTCAATTCTGGCTCATTTAAAAATAAAATACACGAATGTTGCAATTAAGAAATAGGATGATAAAATACATTAAGACATCTTGTTGCTTTCTTATAAATTGCCACAAAACAAGGAAGAAAAGCCAATACAAAGCAGCCTGAGTAAAGCTGATTCCCACTTTATCCATAATAATACATAAAATATATCTTATGTACAAAAAGCCTCTGATTATTTTTATATTTTGTACCTGATACTTATTATACTGTTAACATTTTTTTCTCATTCCTTCTAGCAGAATTATCAGAATGTCTGAAGAAGGATATAAATAGAAGAGTAATAGAAAAAGAATATGTTTATAATTATGTGTCACGATAAGGTGAGATGTTGGCAAAGAAAATGGGTCTTAAGAGGCAGTGTTTTTAATTCTTTGAATGAGAAAAGCATGTCCACAGGTTAAAAGCAGAGTTTTAAGAATCTTTGGAGACCTTTCAAAAGAGGCTAAGTCAGGGAGATTGATAGCATGAACTCTGAAATACTTTAAAAAAATCCTGCAATCCCTTCTTTTTTTGGTGAATCAAGCCAGGCTATTCCTGATTACAAGGAGTTTCTGCTGATAGAAGAAATCTATGGTAGATAGAGGGCTGGGTGTTGGTCTCAGAGGTGGTACTAAAGAGGACAAATCAGTAAGTTATGCCCTCTAAATGGTGTCTTTCTATTTGCTCTTTCCATTCCACCTAGTCCCAGAAATACATGACTCATTAAAGTAACTATGAGTCTTATTACTCAAACATAATTTCTTAAGACTTTAATCTTTGATTTAACAAAAGAAGCATAGTTTTCAGAAGTGATTTGTGATAATCTGATGACTTTTTTTTTCATGTGGTGTTTGTTAAATAGCTTGATTAATTACAAAAAAAAATAAAAGTATAGTTAACCATATTTTTTCTGCTGTGGCTTTTACAACTCTCAGTGTTGTTTAAACTTGAAGAGTGTTTGGGGTTTAACCTAATGTTTATTTTAATGAGTGCACTGTTGTTAATGTTAATAGCAGAAATATATGTCAAAATGACTTTCTGAAGCTTTAAAATCATATGGACACTCTGGCATTTAAGAGAAATCAACGAATCTAGAAAGGAATGTCAGTATCTATCCTTCACAGGCGCTATGATCTGTATATTGTAAGCACTTTTGCAAATGGAAATGATTCTACAAATTTAAGTTTTATTACTATAATTGCTATTATAATAAAGCTCTAAAATTTTGTAAACCAGGACCAAAATTTTTCTCACAATCTCCTCTCCTTTTCAAAAAAATGTTGTTTGTTTGTTTATTTATTTATTTATTTTGAGAGAGCAAGAGAGCAGGGAGGGGCAGAGAGAGAATCTCAAGCAGGCTCTGTGCTGTCAGTGCAGAGCCCCATGTGGGGCTTAAGCTCACAGACTGTGAGATTATGACTTGAGTCGAAAACCAAGAGTTGGATGCTCGACCAACTGGTGTCCAGGTGACCCCCGGCTCTTTAAAAAAAATTTTTTTTAATGTTTATTTTTGAGAAAGAGAAAGACAGAGCATGATCAGGGGAGAGGCAGAGAGAGAGGGAGACACAGAATCCAAAGAAGGCTTCAGGCTCTCAGCTGTCAGCACAGAGCCCCATGCAGGGCTCGAACTCATGAACAGTGAGATCATGACCTGAGCCGAAGTCAGACGCTCAACTGACTGAGCCATCCAGGCGCCCCAGGTGCCCTCCCCCTTTAATGTGTTGCCTCCTATTTCATGACTTTGTTTAATTCTGGAATAAGGATATTTCATATACAATATTGGAATACAGATTTCAAGAATGCAGAGGTTTTGACAATGCTGTTCACCGTTGTATCCCTAGTATCTAAAAGTGAGAGCAGAGATGAAAATAGGGAGACCAGATAGGAATCTGTTGCATAAAGTTGGCAAGTGATGATGATGGTAGCTTAGACCAGGATATTTGTAGCAGAAGTACTAAGAGGTGGTCAGATAATGAATATGTTGTGGATGTAGAACCAAAAGATTTTATTAATAGGTTAATTAAAACAATTTTTTTAACATTTATTAATTTTTGAGAGACAGAGTGTGAGTGGGGGAGGAGCAGAGAGAGAGGGAGACACAGAATTTGAAGCAGGCTCCAGACTCTGAGCTGTCAGCACAGGTTCCAATGTGGGGCTCAAACTCATGGACTGTGAGATCCTGACCTGAGCTGAAGTCAGATGCTTAACTACTGAGTGAGCCATCCAGGCACCCCTGTTAATAGGTTAATGTTAAGGTATGAGGTAAGGAGAAGAGTCAGAGATAATTTTTTTTAACTTTCTTCTTCTCCTCCTCCTCCTCCTCCTCCTCCTTCTTCTTTTTTGCCTGAGATGTTAGGTTAATGTAGTTTCCACTCACTGAGTAGACACTTGATAATGATTCTGAGATTCTAGCATAGATGCTGGGTTGAGGTATAAATTCAAAGAAGACTCTGTATATGCATTGCAGTGTATACATTATATACATTATTTTGGATATAATGACCAAAGGAGTGACTATAAATAGGAAAAAGAAAAGTTTCAAGAATTGAACACTGGGATATTCCTGGCAAAGGAGACTGTGTCAAACAACACTCACATGTCTAGTAAGATGAGGATGAGAACTGGGCATGGGATTCAGGCACATGGAGGTCACTGCTTATATTCATAAGGACAGTTTAGGTGAAGTGGGTAAAAACCCAATTAAAGTGGATGCAGAGAGGGGCACCTGGGTGTCTCAGTTGGTTAAACACCTGACTCTTGATTTCAGCTCAGGTCGTGATGATCTCATGGACGGTGGGATTGACCACTGCCTAGGGCTCCATGCTGACACTGTGGAGCCTGCTTGGGATTCTCTCTCTCTCTCTCTCTCTCTCTCTCTCTCTCTCTGGCCTTCCCCCACTAGCGAGCATGTGTGTGCCCTCTCTCTCTTTCAAAATAAATAAACTTTAAAAAAAGTCGATTCAGAGAGAATTGGAGGAGAGGGATTGAATATAATGAATGCAATGTACTTTTGAAGAATTTTGCCATAAAAAAAGAATTTACTAGTAACTGATGAGGGAAATTAGATTATAAAATTCTTTACCATGGTAAAAGCCATTTAAAAATAAAGATCATGCTGAGTTTAAGAGACTATATATTTCTATTCATGACACTTTTGATGTTATTCGAGTTTGTTAATAACTTTTATAAATGATTGCACGTATATATGTGTCTGTGCTTGTGTTTGTTTTACTTTTATTTTTAAAAAAACTATTGATTTTTGAGAGAGAGAAACACACAAAGCAATTGGGGGAGGAACAGAGAGAGGGAGACACGGAATCTGAAGCAGGCTCCAGGCTCTGAGCTGTCAGCACAGAGCCCAATGTAGGGCTCGAACTCACGAACTGCGAGATCATGACCTGAGCCCAAGTCGGACGCTTTAACGGACTGAGCCACCCAGGCGCCCCTATGTGTTTGTGTTTATATACATGTGAATGATTGCACACATATATGTGTGTATATGTAAACTTAACTTGGTAACAAACTTAACTTCATCTCCAGAAGTAGTGCATTGGGCTGCTGAAGGGCAGGGCTTTTGAGTTAGAGTAGGGTTAAAACGGAACTGTTGCTACATAAACACTAATAATAGTGCACCTTTTTGGGGTGCTGTTTATGTTTCAAGTCTTCTTAGTGGTTTATCTGCCACTTAATTCTCAAGAGGTTCTTACAATATAGGTGCTATTATCACATCCATTTCACAGGTAGAAAAACTGAGATGCAAAAGATTAAGGCAAATGTTCTCAATCTTTGGATGCTATGGGGTAAAGTTGGCTCTGACTTTCTGTTTCATTATTGTTCTACAGTTGTATTTGCCCAGCCCTTATATTCAAGAGCAATCTATAGCTTTTATACGGGGGCTTAAAAATTTTAACAGCATGATATATATCGCTTCAAGGAAAGAGTTACTACATTTAATTTTTCCAGTCCAATGCATATCAGTTCAACAGAGGCTTCAGTAAAAGTTGAAGCATAACTAGCGTGATTCATAACGTATGTTGAATCAAAGTGTGTAAAGTTCAGACGACGTAGTCTTGTGATGGTAGAAAGCAATCTAAAGTATGAATAACCTTTGATTAATATTTGTTCAGTAAGTCATATTGCAGATAAATATTCAAAGTCGGATTTCTTGGAGGGAAGCTTTTCTCCCAGGAATATCCTTCAATAGGAAAAGCCTGCTTTAAAAATAATCTCGCCTAATCAACAGCTCCTGCTCCCATGGGAGATCTTCTCAGCTTGCAATCACTCCTGGATAGAATGCCCCGAATTTGTTTCTGATTTACCGAGTGCTCTTCCTTCATTACATCTAATTCACTGCTAAGTGCCAATGCATTTGCTCCATATTAGTTGGACTAAAATGTAGAATGTCATTTTGCCCACGCTAGACATTGTCTAAATTGCTGTTGTTTGGCTTTGATGCTCTTTGGTGAGCCCTTCTAGGGACAAATTTATGAGTAAGAACATCTTTGTAACAATACTGCGGCTCATGTTCTACCTCTTAATTGGGTTCCCAAAGGACGTAGTTTTTGCTTTGTAACATGAAGTCATTAATTATGTAGGATAATCACACTTAAGCAGTTTTACTTTTTTGTGTGTGAGAAATGATTTTGGAGTTAGACAAGATCTGGTATTGCCAATTCCTGGTTTTTCACTTGGAGGAAAGTATTGACCTTCTCTAAGCCTTAGTATATTCATGTAGAAAATGGGGATACTTTCCTTGAGGATTGTAAAGCCTAAAAATAATATATTATAGAACCACTGAACATAATATCTGGTATCTCCAAGAATTTAAAAATTTTTGCATGTTAAATGAAATTCTTATAAAAATATTTGCTGTGGACTACTAAATTTGACAAGTTATGTAAAGCTCCTGATGTATGATAGATATTCAGATAATTTTAATAATTGTTTTTCAACTTTAGTTATAATACATAATGTTAATTCAGATATGGACTATGATATCAATATGTTATATTGCTTCTACTACTCCTAAAATTAATATTTTTCTGTCAATCAATAAATATGGTAGAAATAAAAAAAGTTGTCAAAGGACTGGAAAAGGAATAAAGATTAAAGTTTACTTTGAGTCAAAAAGGCAGAGTATAATCCAATAAATCTATCTATAGTAAATAAAATGCTACTGTAAAAAGGGGGATTAGTCGATGACAAAACTGGACAAAAACAGCCAACAATTTCACTAGAAGAATCAGGCCGATATGTTTGGAAGGGGTAGTATATTATAGTGGATAAAATCTCAAATTATAATGACATAGGGATGACTGGGTTTAGATCCTGGCTTTGGCAAATATATGTATTTTTAGTACTCTACAGTGCAACTTCCCTCAATGTATGGAGGATATTATTATAACATCTTTCTGAAAGGTGATTTATATTGACTAATTAATAAAACAACTCCAGACTTGCCATAATCATTTAATTAAATCTTGCT
This sequence comes from Cryptoprocta ferox, assembly GCA_028646485.1. Taxonomy (NCBI): domain Eukaryota; kingdom Metazoa; phylum Chordata; class Mammalia; order Carnivora; family Eupleridae; genus Cryptoprocta; species Cryptoprocta ferox. The sequence continues at coordinate 56,339,698 of CM053567.1, forward strand.
TTCAATAGACAGCCTTATGGTCAAGCACATAAGTAAAATACACTTATCGCATTAAAGGTAAATTCACCCTCTTAAAGTAGCTAACCCACTTAAACTACCTTAATCGCTAAGGGTTATCTACCTCCTTAATTCTAGGAAGTAATTTTAAAGGCTTACATATGATTATTTCTTACAGAAATGTAACTACTTTTCTATGATTCTTGCCTCTTGCTTGACTTACATTCACATTTTCTCTATTTAAAATTAAAAGAATTTTTTTTGACTTTTTTTTTTTTTTTTTTTTTTTTTTGAGAGACAGAGAGAGACAGAGCATGAGCCGGGAAGGAGCAGAGAGAGAGGGAGGTACAGAATCCAAAGCAGGCTGCAGGCTCGGAGCTGTCAGTACAGAGCCTGCTGTGGGATTTGAACCCACAAACCGCGAGATCATGACCTGAGCTGAAGTCAGCTGCTTGACTGACTGAACCATCCAGTTGCCTCAAATTTTCTCTATTTTTAAATTGATATTAATGAATTACCTCAGTGGCTCTCAAAAATGGTCACATATTTATATGAAACATGTAAGTTTGGATGTCATATATTGAATAGAAATTGCTCAGTGGAGGGTCTAAGAGTCTGTTTTTAAGAAGCAACCCAGGGGCACCTGGGTGGCTCAGTCGGTTAAGTGTCTGACTTCAGCTCAGGTCATGATCTGACAATCCGTGGGTTCAAGCCCCGCGTCAGGCTGTGTGCTGACAGCTTGGAGCCTGGAGCCTGCTTCAAATACTGTGTCTCCCTCTCTCTCTGCCCCTCCCCCGCTCTCTCTCCGTCTCTGTCTCTCAAAAAAAATAAAATAATAAAGATATAAAAAATTAAAAAAAAAAAGAAGCAACCCAGTCAGTATTCATCCACACCATAATATGAGAACTTCTGCTTTATTGCCTATAGAAGAACTTGTCTTTTGCTTGAGAACCACCCTGACCCAAGGTAGAGATTAAACAGATGAACTTAACCTCAACTATTGGTCTATAAAGAAACCAAATTCTAATGCCTGGGCCATATATCTTAAGATAATAAATAATTACTTTAAAATAAAATGACATCGATTATGTAAAAACCATTCAATGCTCAAAAATACTTAAAATGGATATTTAAGTATGCTCAATCCAACTCTTTAATCTCTGATATTATTTGCTCCAGAACCATGCCAAATCATTGAATTTCCTTAAAATCTTGTCACCATCATAACTTTTAATATCCCTTGAAATATGACTTAAATATCCACTTAGTGTTCCTTTGATAAATTGGCATATAAGACTGTACACAGCATATAGAATATAATATCATTTCCAAATAATTGTACTTGAATGAATGGAAAGGGACAATAGCTTTTTACAAATTAAATTATTTACCATGCTGGTCTAAATTATCTAAGGACTCTTATTTCTCTGTAGTGAAATGTAACTGCTGCATAATTAATAAAACAGTAATGTTAAGTCTCAACTGCCAATGCGGTCGTAAAATCTCATGATGAAATTAAGCTTCCTACGGCAACAGTGACAGGAAGTGGACACATTTTTAGATCCTCATTCAATATTTAATTTGAAAAACAAAATAAATAGAATTTTCTAGGAAATTAATACTTTCTAAATAAGTAAATAATATTATTTTTGTGCCAAAGCTTAGCCAAATAATTATGCTGTGATTTTTCTTGAGTAAAAATATTGTAGTAAAAAAATAAAAAGGCTTCCTGAAAACCTTTTTTATAATATAGATTTAAAAAGTGTCAACACATAACACAATTATATATAATTTCTAAGACCATGTGAAATGGCTGTCTTTTAAAAATGTATATTTAGATTACTCAGGGTTTTTGTAGGCTCTTCAAAAGTTTGTGGACTGTTAGAGCAGTTGGATCAAAATGATTCCAATAAGAAAACAAAATACATTGCTTAAATTCAACAGTCATTCAAAAATAAACTATATTCTGAAGAGATCATAGATTTAAAATAAAAATTAATGATCACATCTATTTTTAGTTTCTTGTAGAAATACATATGGAGAAAAAAATCTTAGACGTCAGTGAGAATTCGAAGTTGGGTTATTATGAAACAAGGGCATCTAAATTGCCCCTTATGGAATAATTACTTCAAAATTAGAATAGGATTGAGATTTAATAATATTAACTTCATTTAATAGTTATAGTGAACATCCACTAATTAAAAATTTAATGAAAAATAAATTAGAACACCAATATTTTCTGATGAAAATGTCAAGAACTACACATGAAATTTTACAAATAAGGTTTAAATCTCAAGAGACTCGAGAAGTATTATAGAAATAGCCATTATACTTACATAGTCTTCACAGAACATTTTGATGATGGTGGTTAACTTCAGAGTAGATTAAAAAAGTTTTACTAAGTGATCAAGTCAATAGACTTGTTTTCCTATGTAGCTAGAAAGAATTGAAGTTCAATCAAATTTATAAGTCTACCATTCACCTCAGTTTCTCAGAAAAGAAAATGTAGGGTCAATTCTGGATACAGCATGTCTCAAGATACAGTATTTATACTGAGCTATCAGTCATAAGTGAGTAGGCAGAATTATTGCACAAAATAAATAGAACTCCTGGTCCTGTGTTGATTAAAAAACATACATTAGCCAACCAATGAAAGAAGTGTAATCTTTAGAAAAAGCAGATGACTTATGGAAAGGTAAGTTGATTAACTACAAAGTTAATGATTTATTTTCTGCTTTATCGTTTTAAGATACTCTTTCAAGTACACTGGTCCCTAGCTTCATGTTTCAAACTGCTAGGTTCTTTGTGCATCTCTACCATTATTTAAGTATTTTTAACTTCTATATATCTGGTCTTAAATTAAAAAAAAATAATGCATTTAGGTCAGAATTGAATACCCAGCAATAAGTCTTTGAAGAAACCGTATATATTCATTATTTTCACACTTCATATATATTTTTATTTTAATATTTAATTTTATTACATTTTAAGGAAACAGTTTAAAAAATACCTTCAAATTCTAATATACTGTTAGGAAATGTCTATCCCCATAAGCTTCATACATTATTCCAGATATCACAAAATTATTATGTATTATATCATTTTATTGCCATTTAGTGAACAGGACAGTGTTCATTTAGTCTATAAGATTTTTAAAAGGTTTTGAAAATCAATTACAGATAAATAATTTTTGGTTGAAAGGACATAAAATTACATTAAGTATCAACTGATCAGCATCCATAACTACTTTCAATCTGATGTTAAATATGGATAAAGATCATTAAGCAGGATCTTTTAATGTAATGTATATTATGAGCAGAGAGATAGATGATGTCTACATTATTCAATTCATAAAATTATGATTAATTTAGTAATATACTTGGTACTGTTTAAGATGTAAAGAAGCATTGCGCCTGCTTTTGAAGATGTTGTAATCTAGTAAATAATTCTATATACATGTGTGCACACATGAATGTATGCACATTCATGCCTGTGTCTATATTTGTGTCTGAATTTGTCTTGTGTTTTCTTTCTCTATATTTAAAAAGCATATAGTAATTACTAAATAACTTTATATTGTATGTATAGGATTCAAAATTTAAAACAAAAGAAAATGAGTTTTTTAACTAAAAGTATTTTCTTTCTTATGATTATTTTTAAAAGCTGTGTGATTTATGGCTCTAACTATAGATTAAGTGTGTCAATGTGAAATGTGAATTGTGAAAACACTTGAGGTAAACATTTTCTCTAATATTATCATATAATTGAGAGAAAAGAGATTTGATAATATTAATTTATTTCCTTTATATTTATATATATATTCCTTTATATTCAGACAATGAATATTTTATTTTTACTCAGCATTACTTTGTGACTTAGCTTTTTAAAAAATGTACTCAATTAGGAGTAGCTGGGTAGCTTAGTCAGTTAAGTGTATGACTCTTGATTTTGGCTCAGGTCATGATCTCAGTTCATGAGATCAAGCCCCACATTGGGCTCTGCGCTGACAGCGTGGAGCCTGCTTGGGATTCTCTCTCTCTCTCTCTCTCTCTCTTTCTCTAAATAAATGAACTTGTAAAAATTCTTTTAAAAATAACTAAATAATGTATTCAATTAAAACAATGATGTCTGGGATTTGCTTTATAACAGTTCATGCAAAAAATGTGTGGGAGATATTAATTCAGTACAGCAAAATCTTGAAAGTTGTTGGGGAGATGGCCATCCATTAGTTAATTCTATTTTTTTCATTTTTGAAAATTTTCATAATAGATTTTTGAGTTTGACTTATTTACTCATTTAAATATCATTTGAGTATTGAATATATGGAAATTAATAAATGCTAACAATAACTGTTTCAAGCAAATTTACCTGTATAAGAGAATTTAATTCTTACAACTCTATGGGCTATGTATATTTTCATGAGGAGAATACTGAGGTACTACGTAGTCAGATCACACCCTAAAACATGGTAGAGTGGAAATTTGATCCTTGGCAATCCAATTTCAGAACCTATAACCTCAGTCTCTGTGCTAATACAGATATTCTGTTAAGGAATAAAACAAGACAACTACTATATAGAACAAAATTAAAAAGCATATTTCTTGATTCAAAGGTATTTATATTTTAGTAGATGGGTAAAATTCATAGAATACAAGATGAAAAGTGCTAAGTTCCATAAGCAAATTATCTAAAACATTATGGACAATTTCCCAAGAAGCAAGTAGATCTAGAACATAACATTTGAAGTGCAGCTTAGAAGTTGAAGGAAAGAGCCTTCCAGTCAAGAAGCCAAGGAACAAACACTCAGGGTTAGAGAAGGGAGGTAGGAGATCTCAAGTGTGTACTATAACTGTATTAATTCTAAATTTGACTTTGAATAGTAAGTTATATATGACCTTTATCAATATTTTTTCTGCTACATTTGAGTTAAAATTCAACCTTATAGGTACAAAAGAGAAATACTAACAGCATTCAATATCTTAGAATTAATATTGTCCCCTGGTCATAAATCAGCATATACTGGATCAGAAAGGAGATATACTAAATCAGTCTAAAAAGACAGAATGACTTTTAGGCCAAGAAGACATGATTGTAACCTGTAAAAGTTAATGATTTTAAAAAATGTGGATAAATCCAAAGGCAGGTGGATTAGTTAGAAAAACATAGAAAAGTCGGGCAAGTATTGGCAGTACCCACTAATTGCTTATGTTAGAGATGCATTGGCCTGAATGCCAGGTATATTGTAGATTATATTATTGTTCACAATCATTCACTTTCTTCATTTTTGTTATATGTATATACTTTTAGCTACCTTTGATTTTGGGTTTAGCCATGTGACTTGCTTTAACCAATGGAATATGAGCAGGTGGCGGTATGGTAACATCTGAGCACATACTTTTAGATACATGGAGATTTTCTGCTGCTTTTCTCTGTTGCTTCTGCTCTCTGGCACCATAGGAAATCCAACACCTCTTAGATTTGAATGAACTAACTAATACAATCCCAATGTTGACAATATTTATCATGCTATTCTGGCTGGAAGCCTTTCAACATTGACCCTATGATTTTTTTTTTAGTTTTGAAAACTATTCACCAGGCAATCTTCTAGATAAAATTTTAAATTCCCATGTAGTATGCCATGCCAAACAATCATTTAATCCCTCTAGGATTCAAATTTTATATCATTTATTCAATTTATTAGCAAATATTTATTAGGCAACTAATACATCCCTGGAAGTACTAGGTGCTTGGAATACTTCACTGAACAAGACAAAGATTCTTGCCTTGTAGTGCTTATATTTATTAATTAATAATTTGGAATTCTTATTTTATATATGATTCCAAAAAAGTGCTATTAATGTAAGTCATTTAATATAAATTTTTATATACTTATGTATAATAACACTGCCTTCTTGAGCACCGCAAAATGCCTAAAACAATTGTGGCAAGGTGGCTATAGATAGAACAAATTTCGTTCCAGCAAGACAGTGGCCTTCAAACTGTTTCATCTCAATATTCCCTAATGAATTTTGAAAACCTGTGTACCTCCTTATCCTTTTTAAAGGGGTCATATAAATTCAAAATTTATATGGGGGTCTAATTCAAATTTAGATGGTTGCATTTTATCTTTTTACTAGTGTAAAAGCATCCAATGAGATCCAAATACCATAGCAATTCCATTCCCATTATCATTTTAAAAACATACAATCAGCTCTTATTCAAGATTTGAGTACTTAGCATCCTTCCTCTGCCTCTCTGAACTCCTATTTCCATTCTACTTCCCTTTTAGATGTTTATCACAAGGAAATTTATGTTTGCATGTCTCTTGGAGAAGTCATTTTATTAGATTATGTGTATACTGGGGTGCCTGGGTGGTTAGGTCAGTTAACCATCCAACTTTGGCTGAGGTCATGATCTCATGGTTGGTGAGTTTGAGCCCTGCATAGAGCTCTCTGCTGTCAGCACAGAGCCTGGAGCCTGTTTTGGATCCTCTCTTCCCCTATCTCTCTGCCCCTCCCCTGCTTGCATTCTCTGTCTCTCTCAAAATAATAAATAAACTTTAAAGAAAGAAAGAAAGAAAGAAAGAAAGAAAGAAAGAAAGAAAGAAAGAAAGTGTATACGTTTTTTTTTCTAAGCTTGCCTGTAAAGGTTTCCATTTTCCTTTAAGCCACTAGCTCTTTTCCACTAATCTTTATTATTTTTTTAAACAACTTTAAATTGTCTACAATTAACCACATCCGTTTATGGTGTATTAGTTGCTAAGTTTTGAAGGTGCAAAAGTGAAGGCACAATCAAGATTCCAAACATTTCCATCACCCACAAAGGTGTTCCCAAATCTCTTTGTAGTTTCTCCCTCCATCCATCTCTTGCTCTAGGCAGCCACTGATCTGTTTTACACATCTATAGACTATTTTTGAGATTGATTCATAATGTATATACCAAGAGTTCATTCCTATTTATTGCTGAGTAATATTCTGTTGTATGGATATACCACATATTATTTACTCATTTACCTGTTGATCACCTAGCTGTTATATAAATAAGGATGCTTTTATGCCAACACTTGATATTATCATTTAAAAATTTTTAATTATATAATTGCATAGTTATATCACATTGTGCTTTTAATTTACAATTCCCTTATGACTAAGACTATAGAGTATCTTTTCATGTACTAAATGTCCATTTTTACATCTCTTTATATAAATTGTTCAAATCTTTTATCTATTTTCTGAGTTGATGGTGTTAGTACTGAGTAGAAGGAGATCTTTGTACATTCTAGACGCATATTGCTTATCATCTTTGATTAACAAATGCATGCTTTCAGTGTGTTTTTGAAATGGGGTCTTTATGGGGTCACCTGGGTGGCTCATTTGATTGTGTCCGACTTAGGCTTAGGTCATGATCTCACAGTTTGTGGGTTGGAGCCCTGCATCGGGCTCTGTGCTGACAGCTCAGAGCCTGGGACCTGCTTTGGATTCTGTGTCTCCTCTCTCTCTCTCTTTCTCTCTGCCCCTCCCCTGCTCACTCTCTGTCTCTGTCTCTCAAAATAAAGACATAAAAAAAATTAAAAAAAAAAAGAAAAGGTGTCTTATGAATAGGAAAGTTTTCTTTGTTTATTTTTAAATTAATAATTGGACAAAGTCTAATTAATAGTTTTTAAGTTTATGCTCTTTGTGTTTTAAAAGATTTTGCTTATTCCAGTGTCAAAATGTTTCTTTTAGAAGTTGATAGTTATCTCTTACAAGATATATGATCTATTTTGTATAATATAAAGTAAGAGTCATGCTTTATTTTTTTCCCACAGAAACTCAGTTTTACAGCACCATTTGTTTAAATGATTTTTTTCCTCCATGAATCTGTCCTGGTGCTTGAGTAAAAAATTATTTTACCATATATCTATGGGTCTATTAGTGGATTCTACATTATGCTCCATTGACCTGATTGTCTTTCCTTTCACCAATATTACACTTTCTTAATTAATAAATGTAGCTTTATTTCTTGGAAATTTTTATTTCTATTATGGATTTAATGTCAATAGTTACTCATATTTCCATTTCTTCTTATATCCAAATGTTTATAATAGGAGCTTTGAGGTCTTCTAAATTCATGTGTGGGCTTACTTAGAATGTTTCTACTGACTATCTACCGAATACATGTCACACTTTGTTGTTTTTTTTTGAATGTCTAGTAATTTTTGTTTTAAATTTCCAGCTACTCTTCCAATCCTAAACTTATTTCTGGTATTTTGACTATGTAACATTTTTTTTTTCCTGCCTGTTTACATCATTGTAGCTGTGGGGTTCTAGAGGACTAATAATCCAAAAGCCACAAACTTAGGCTCTAAGCCTTCAAATTCACATTTCTTATTGTTGTTGAGAGTTGATTTTTGAAAATAAAATTTCCTATGGCTTCTGTCTGATTTTGGACAATTGCTAGTATCTTTACATAGGTGACTTTTTATTTTATCCAGTTATTATAACTGTCATCCATTATAATTATTATCTATCTACAGTGATTGAGTCTACACAAACATGTTACTTGGGCATCATTACTGGAAATTCTCCCTTTATACATCAAAATTTAATTTCTTTAATCCTTTAAAAATTTTATTTATTTATTTTAAGTAATCTCTACACCCAACATGGGGCTCGAACTCATGACTCTGAGATCAAGAGCTGCATGCTCTACTGACTGAGCCAGCCAGGTGCCCCCACCAAAAAATTGCTAGAACTGATACACAAATTCAGCAAAGTCAGAGGATACAAAATCAATGTACAGAAATCTGTTGCATTTCTATACACTAATTATGAAGCAGTAAAAAGAGAAATCAAGGAATCTATCCCATTTACAATTACACCAAAAACCATAAGATAGATAACTAGGAATAAACCTAACCAAAGAGGTAAAAAGATCTGTACTCTAAAAACTATAGAACAATTATGAAATATATTGAAGAGGGCAAAAAGAAATGGAAAAACCTTCTATGCTCATGGATTAGAAAAAAAAAACATTCTTAAAATATTTATATTACCCAAAGAAATCTACACATTTAATGTAATCCATATCGAAATACCACCAGCATTTTTCACAGGGCTAGAACAAACAATCCTAAAATTTGTATGGAACCACAAAAGACCCTAAATAACCAAAGCAATCCTGAAAAAGAAAAGCAAACCTGAAGGCATCACGATTTCAGACTTCAAGCTATATTAATCACAAAACTCTAGTCATCAAGACAGTATGGTACTGGCACAAAAACAGGTCAATGGAACAGAATTAAAAACCCGGAAATAGATCCACAACCATATGGCCAACTAATCTTCGACAAAGCAGGGAAGAGTATCCAATGGAGAAAAGTCTGTTCAACAAATGGTGCTGGGAAAACTGGATAGCAACATGCAGAAGAATGAAACTGGACCGCTTTCTTATACCAACACAAAAATAAATTCAAATTGTATGAAAGAACTAAATGTAAGATAGGAAAGCATCAAAATCCTAGAGAAAAACACAGTAAAAACCTTTTGACATCAGCCATAGCAATTTCTTACTAGACATGTCACTGGAGGCAAGGGAAACAAAAGCAAAAATGAACTATCGGGACTTCATCAAGATAAAAAGCTTCTGCACAGCAAAGGAGACAATCAACAAAACTAAAACGCTGCCTATGGAATGGGAAAAGATATTTGCAAATGACATACTAGATAAATAGTTAGTATCCAAAATCTATAAAGAACTTATTCAACCAACACCCCAAAGACAAATAGTCCAGTGAAGAGATGGGCAGAAGACATGAGTAGACATTTTTCAAAAGACATCCAGATGGCTAATAGACACATGAAAAGATGCTCAACATCATCAGGGAAATACAAATCAAAACTACAATGAGATATCACCTCACACTTGTCAGAATGGCTAAAATAACAACACAGGAACAATAGATTGTGGCAAGGATGCAGAATAAAGGGAACTCTCTTACACTGGTGGTGAGAATGCAAGCTGGTACTGCCACTCTGGAAAACAGTATGGAGGTTCCTCAAGAAGTTAAAAATAAAACTACCCTACAACCCAGCAAATGCACTACTAGGTATTTACCCAAATGATACAGAAATACTGATTTGAAGGGACATATGCACCCTGATGTTTATAGCAGCATTATCAACAATAGCTAAATTAAGGAAAGAACTCAACGTCCATCAGCTGATGAATGGATAAAGAAGATGTGGCATACACACACACACACACACACACACACACACACACACACACTGGAATATTACTCAGCCATTAAAAATAATGAATCTTGACATTTGCAATGATGTAGATGGAGCTAGGATGTGTTATGTTATGTGAAACAAGTCAGTCAGAGAAAGACAAATACCATGACTTTCCTCATATGTGGAATTTAAGAAACTGAACAGATGAACATAGGGGAAGGGGAAAAAAGAGAGGAAAGCAATGAAAACTATAAGAGACTCTTAACTATAGAGAAAAAACTGAGGGTTGATGAGAGGAGGTGGGTGAAGGGTGGGCTAAATGGGCAATGGGCATTAAGGAGGACACTTGTGATGAGCACTGGACGTTATATGTAAGTGATGAATCACTAAATTCTACTCCTAAAACCAATATTACATTGTATGTTAACCAACTAGAATTTAAATAAAAACTTGAAAAAAATTTTTAATTAGTTTTTCAAATCCTGTTAACATGAGTCTCTAAGTGTTAAAATTGTGTCTTCTTGGTAGATTTCCTTGGAGTAAGAGTGCACATTTTGCCAAAAACATAAATAAATATCTTTGAAATATATTGTAATATAATGAAATAGATAAATTACTTTCTCAATGAGTACGTGTATCCAGGGATGAATGTGACTGACAGCCAGAATGAGACAGTATAACATACATTTTAGTTTTATTCTTTTAATGGGTATAAACTCTGAGAAGCGTATTCAGAGAAGTACTTTGGTAAGAATGGTAGTTTTGTACAAGAATGTAACTCAATTCTGTGAAGTTCTGAGTGATATGAACATTGTAATTTATTATCAAGATATCAATTTATTAGCTGATAAATAATATTTGGTTCAGAAGGATTTGCTATTCAATCATAATAATCATTCATCTCAATTTCTAGTAAATATACCAAAAAACAAAACCTCTAAAATGACTATTGAATTTGCTCATATTCTCTTCTTAGATACATCTTATTGTCAGAATTAAAATTAAACATAACTGGAAAAAGCAACTCTATAAATAGGAAGATTTTTGGTCAAACTTTCTGTTACCTAGTAACAAAGACCTATATATTTATATTAATGTTTAATTTTATTTATTTATTGTTAATTAAATTATCTTTTAGTTCCTTGAAAAGTCTTGTCAAATGGACAGTAGACAGATATTTTAGAAATATTATATAGGTATGTTAATAATTTCATATCATGTTTGAACATAATTAAGTTTTGGGCACCTGAGTCGCTGAGTCGTTTAAGCGTCGAACTTTGGCTCAGGTCATCATCTTACAATTTGTGAGTTCGATCCCCACATTGGGCTCTGTGCTGACAGCTCAGAGCCTGGAGCCTGTTTAGGATTCTGTGTTTCCCTCTCTCTCTGCCCCTCCCTTGCTTGCTCATGCTCTCTCTCTCTCTCTCTCTCTCTCTCTGTCTCACACACACACACACACACACACAAATAAATAAACATTAAAAAATCTTTAAAAAAAGAAAATAACTAAGTTTGTAATTTTGAATTTGACAGAGTTAGAATAGCAGTAAATATCTGAGAAAAAGTAATTACTCTTATTTTAAACGATGATGGTTTTCCAAAGTCCTGTGTCCCAGATGGGAGTGAAGGATATTTTGTCCTATATCCTTAGGTAAGTTGATGTTCTTTTCAGAATGCAGATTTGTGTACTTCACAGACATTAACAGTAATGAAGTGAGTAACTATTGGGCCATAAAAAGTACAAGGCTTACAAATTACACTAGTAACTTTTGCTAAGTCAGTTATTTACTGGAAAATTTGCATGCTTGTGTTATGTTGATCAATCTATATCTAATAGATATGTCATCAAAATATTTATGTGCAGAGAGAAATATATATGGTCACATCACAAAGAATAAGGAAAACATATACACAATAAAAACACTAGATTGGGTACAATTTAAATATGTGACAGAAAGTATCAAGTGTGTCATAACCAATTCTGAAAATGCTCTCTCTTGAAGAATATCACATCTTAATTTTCATCAAACCTCAACCCCCCATGCTCTTCTTCACTTCTAGTTTTTATAATTGTTTTAGTTTTTAGCAGATGCCTCTCTTATTGTTTCACTGAGGAAATATCCAATAATATGTCATGAAGTTTTTGTATATCATGTACATCTGTACATTTATATTCTTCCTCACCATCTGTAATAATGGTTGTTGCTCCTAACTTAGGCCCTTTTCCTATCTGTATCCAAGCACTTGACTTATGCTTTCTCTCTTAACTTATACAAGGACTTTAATCTTGAAATCATCCCATTTCTCCCATCATCATCATTTTATTCTTTTAGTATTTTAGTATTCTTTTAGTATTTCCATTAGCTCCAAAATGTGTCATAGCAACTGTCATTTCAAAAGGCAAGCAACAGGAGGCACTTGGGTGACTCAGTTAATTGACTGACTTCAGCACAGGTCATGATCTCATGCTTCAGGTTTATGAGTTTGAGCCCTGCACTGTCAGTGCAGAGCCTGCTTGGGATTCTCTCTCTCTCCCTGTCTCTCTGCCCCTTCCCCACCTGCATTTTCTCTCTTCCTCTCTCAAAATAAATAAACTTTTTTTTTTTTAAAAAGGAAGCAACCAACCAAACAGAAAACAAATTTACTTGACTCCACATTCTCCACCAGCTTCAACTCCATTTTTATTTTCCTCTACATAGAGAAAGCTCCTTCACACAGTTTTCTATACTCCCTCTCTCTACTTTAACTATTGATGCTTCATGTCATTTCAGTCAAGTTTTCCCCCACCACTCTGAAACTGTTTTTTATCATGAATCATATCATCTTTGCAAATCTAGTGGCTTATTCTCTATTTTCATAGAATATTTTCATGGAATAGTTGTCATCTAGGTCTCATCTTGCTACTTTTGTCTACCCTGAAGCATCGGTGAGTCCTATCGATACTCTCTTTATCATATATCCTGACTATGATCACTTTCATCCCTTCCATCACAACTGTCTTAATCCAAGCCGAGAGTACTGCAAAATCTTCCTCACAGAACTTTTTTAACAACTTGCTTTACTGTGTAGGGTCCATTCTCCACACAGGAAGCAGAGTTATTAGATATGTTACTCATCTCTTCAGAATCCTTCAGTGACTTCTGAAACCCTTTCAAAAAAAAAAAAAAATCCCAAACTTCTTCCCAATATAAGATCTAGCCCTGTCTTTCTGCCCTCTTCTCCGACCTCATCCCATGGCTCATTCCACTACAGACTAAATCTCATCTTCTTGATGTCTTAAAAACATTGAGCTTGTCTCTTACCCAAAACCTTAGCAATTAACATTTAACTTGCTTTTCATTTATGTAGGCCCTCTATCTCCATGTTTTGGCAAGGGTAGCTCTTTCTTCTTATCTAGACTTTTTCTTAAATATTACCTCCTTAGAAATATCTTATCTGACCACTTTGTTTTTAATAGACCCTTCCATTTACAACTCTATCTTTCCTTTTATTTTATTCTTTTTTCATCTCCTATGTAATGAAAATGGTATTTTTCCTTTTTAAAAAAAAAATGTGTCTGGGCACTTGAGTGGCTCTGTCGGTTGGGTGTCCCGACTTCGGCTCAGGTCATGATCTCACGGTTTGTGGGTTTGAGCCCCGCGTCGGGCTCTGTGCTGACAGCTCAGAGCCTGGAGCCTGCCTCAGATTCTGTGTCTCCCTCTCTCTGACCCTCCCCACTCATGCTCTGTTTCTCTCTGTCTCAATAATAAATAAACATAAAAAATTTTTTAAAATGTGTCTTTACCACTGATTAAGCTCTATGAAGACAGACAATTTCTTGGTCTTACTCATGATCATACACAACATAAAAGTGTATAAAATGTAACAAGCTCCCCCAAAATATTTTTTGAACGAATTATTTTGATTTTCTCAGAACTTAGAGCTAAGGACAAGATCATTTATCATGTTGGTGGGGCTATTAGACCTTCTCCAATGACCAAGGAAACCTCTTAGGTACATACAAATGATCTGTTAGCTTAAAAACCAAAATTATGTGTCACCCAAATCCATGTACTATATTTTAAAAAAATGTATTGTCTTGTAACTTTAAAAATATGATTATTGGTCATCCTAGCTAGCAATCTCTCTAATTTCACTTTTTGTGTACTTCAAGGTTCTTACTGAGCAAAATAGCAAAAACTATCTTTCCTGAATTATATTGCTTATCGCTTATAACAATAGATTTTTACTTAGTATACCGCATGTGTACTATTCAAAAGAACACGTCAATTTTTATAAGTTGGCAATGATAATTGATGTTGAAATTTAAGTACTTTACAAGCAAATTCACATATAATTCACAACATATACCCATGTCATGGATAAATGAACAAAATGTGATTTTAAAATTATCTTTATCTCTGCACTTTGGACATTCTGATATTATAAAGCCCATTTAAGTTTCACTCTGATTGGAAATTTGCACTGACCCTTTCCATTTTGTAGCAATAGAATTCATGAATAAAAATAACCCAAATTTAATTATTTTTCAAATCAGATCTCCAAATCCTTATAGAAGAAATTTAATTAAAAGTCAAGGAAAAAAGTAACATATAAAATTATTTTCATCACTTTGAAAATTAGATTCTAGCACATTAGTCATGTATATTAAATTGAAACAAAGTTCATGTTCCAATAATAATTTTTATATATTTCACAGAGAAGTCAGAGAATCATTATCATTAATGAAGAAGAAATATTTGTGCTGTTAAATTGGTCTCATTTGAAATTAATATCAAAAACAAAGTATATTAAAAAGCAGTATCAAATATTTCTGGATCATATTTAGCTTTTGGTTCATAAATACTTTTTCTTTTGTTTTGAAATAAAACATATGATGCATTTTATTCACCTTTGACATGGTTACCCTGGTAATAGAAACATGAGTTCTTATAGAGAACTACTGTGGCCAAAGTAGAGCCTTAAACTTGATTTCAATTTTCTTGAAATCAGAAAATAAAGCTCATATCACAGTACAAAAATATTCTGTTTTCAACATATACATATGCTTATCTTTTTCATTGAAATAAGAAATATGTTTTTGGTAAAATAACAGATTGTGTTTTGATGTGTGACTATGAGGTAATTAAAAAATAAACATTAGAATTGATATGTCCAAGTATATATGGCTCTTCACCTTGGGAGATTATACATTGACTATCCTAATGATGCCATTGTTCCAGTGATAAAAGAATATTGTTAAGTACCTAATGTTACAGCTTTGCTGTGAACTCTGTAAATGATTTAATTTATTCCTCAAAACACTCCCATGAAGTGGGCCTCATTGGGCCATAATATAGATGGAGATTGAATAGATTGAAAATTAGATTCAGATAATGCCACATGGCATCTTTGTATAGGTTTTTAATAAAAGTAAGGACAATATGGCAGGAGAAAGAGAGCTCGAGGAAGCAGTAGGGGCCTGCTTATCAGGGTCCTTCTTGTTTACAAGATTATGATTTATCTCCAGATTGAACCATTATTTGTGCAATGTACGTTGCTTTGGGAGAGCTTGCTAAAAGTTTCTGCTAAGATCTTTTATGTCCCTCTGCTTATGTAGCTAAGTCAGGCCAATAACCAGTAATAGCAGTTATGGGGTTATTGTGGTAGTTAAATGGGGGTTCTTTTAGAAATGCTGCATTTTGAGACCCTCCCTCTAATTCCATGACACATGTTGTCATACAGCACCCCACACTGGTGTTCCTCCATCTTTCAGTTATCTTGGGCTCATTTTCTGGACCAGATTGCAATGCCATTGGTTATTACTCAGGAATTGGCAAAAGGCACTTTTACTTATATCATTTCCTCTGGTGTTGCAAGGAACTCTCAATTCTGCCCCCTGAACAGATTTGTCTTTTATCTCTTTAATTACTATAATGCCATCAACACTTCAATAGTGTAGCTGCTTTCTAGATTGAATGCAGACTGGGCTGGTCTTCCACCTTTGATGACCATCTACAAACCATACTGTTTTTTTGACACCCTTCGATAATGTGTCATAGGGAAGGGACCATTCGGTTACATCCTTATATAACTCCACAGTGAGATGTAGGACCCAAAGGGATGGTAGCTTCCTGTTCATATATGTGATAAGTACACTAGGGGTCCTTACTATTGTGTGTTCTTTTTTTAAATCTTTTTTTAAAGTTTATTTATTTTGAGAGATAGAGTGAGAGAGAGAGCAGGGGAGGGGCAGAGAGGGAGAGAGAGAATCCCAAGGAGGCTCTGCACTGTCAGCACAGAGCCCGATCTCACAAACCATGAGTTCATGATCTGAGCTGAAATCAAGAGTCTGACACTTAACCTACTGAGCCACCCAAGCATTCCTATTGTGTGTTCTTGAATACACCATTTTCATTTAAAGACGAAAATTTTCTCTCCATTTTCTTCCATATGACATAATCCACAAAAATGGATATCTCAACTCTCAAAATAAATTTATGTTCTCTATAATACAAACAGTTTCAATTAAAGCCCCAATAACAATAATAAGCTGAGTTATTTTCAAATGATGCACTTTCAAGTGGACCAGGTTACTTTCTAGTCTAGAATATCAGCAGCTACCTCTGGGTGGCAATAATGGACTTTTAATGAACAGTTCCCAAATCATTTGAGCATGGGGAGCGAGGGGTTGTCTTGAGATGAATGTGGGAAAGTAAGGTTATAAAGGACTTGATTGTGCTATGCTTTTTAGACCCTCAAAAAAAGAAAAAAACCTACTGTCTCTCAAGGCCCCACTCAAATTTAGGGTTTTCTTTCTTTCTTTCTTTCTTTCTTTCTTTCTTTCTTTGTGGTAATTTTATGAATAAGGGCAGATTTCTCAGATGTTGTGTGTGATTTCTATAGAAACTGAACAACTTAATTTTAGTAACTTTTGTTCTGATTTTGGAGTTGACAAGAATAATAAATTATTTTTTGTTGTATGAGGAAAGCCTTAATCACCCCTGTCCAAGAGATGTCTAGGCATTTGACCATTTTTGTTAGGCCCTGTTCTTTAGTTGAGTTAATCAGCCATCCTCTGGGGTTATATGACTAACAAGCATATATAATTTTAGCGTAGGGTTTAGATTTATTATAAATATTGTATCATTAATATAATAAGTAACCATACTTTCCTATTGAGTCAAGTCTATCTCAAATTCTCACAATATATAAAGAACACATACAACAAAAAATGAGGATTGGAACTTAATAGATATTTCTCCAAAGAAAACTTATTATACAGGGGTGCCTGTGTGGCTGTCAGTTGAGTGTCAGACTCAGTTTCAGCTCAGGTCATGATCTCATAGTTTCATGAGTTCGAGCCCTGTGTTAGGCTCTGTGCTGACAGTGCAGAGCCTGCTTGGAATTCTCTCTCTCTTCCTCTCTCTCTACCCCTCCTCCACTCATGCTGTCTTTGTCTTTCTCAAAATAAACAAATAAACTTTAAAAAATAATTAAAAATTAGAAAACTTGTGATACAAATGTCAAAGAGGTACATGAAAAGGTGCTCAATGTCATTATTAATCATGGAAATGCAAATCAAAACCATGAGATATCACCTCACTCACTGGAATGGCTATCATCAAAGAGGAGATAACAAGTTTTGGTAAGGGTATGGAGGAAGGGAATTCTTGTTCATTGTTGGTGGGAATGTAAACTGATATAGCCACTATGGAAAATGATATGGTTTCTCAAAAAATTAAAAGTGAAACTATCATATGATCTAGCAATTCCACTTCTGGGTATATATCCAAAGGAAATGGAAACAAGATATTGAAGAGTTATATGTACTCCTATGTTCACTGTACTATTATTCACAGTAGCCAAAGTATGGAAACAACCTAAGTGTCTGTCAGTGTATAAATGGATATAGGAGATGTGGTTTATATACACAATGGGATATTTTTTAGCCATGAGAAAGAAGGAAATTCTGCCATTTGTGGCAACATGGATGGTCCTTGAAGGCATGATGCTAAGTGAAATAAGTCAGAGAAAAACAAACGCTCTGTTATTTCTGATCTCACTTTTATGTGGAATATTAAAAAAACTGAAGTCACAGAAACAGAGAGTAGATGGTGATTACTAGGGCTAGGGTAAGGTGGGGGAAACTGGAAGGTGTCGGTCAAAGGGTATACATTTGCAGTATAACGAATAAGTTTTGAGGTTTTAATGTACAGGGAAAAAAATCTTTACCTCATTAGGTGTAGCAATAGCAGAAGAATTTAAATATCTTTGTGAAAACACAGTAAAAGCATAATTTTCCAACCATCTCACATGAATGCAAATTGGCCTTGAGTTTCTTTATGAGTAGAAAGCATTAGCCAAATTGATCACAAAATTACAGTCTCCCTTAGCTTGTTGCACAGTTTGAATATGTAATATCATATTGTGCATTCCTTGCAACGTGGGGCTGTTACTTATTAAGATTTCTGTAATCTACAGTGAATCTCTCCAGGATTCATCAGCTTTTCTCACAGATCATTAAATAAGGAATTTGTGGGTACTGATATACCTGCGTCTAAAAGAACTTTAATTAAAATCAGAATTTCTTTATGTACCCCAGGTATCCAACCCTAGTCTATCCTAATGGTTTTAAATTAGCCATTTGATTGGGCTTAGATCATTTTAAAAGTTCCCATCGACCATGCTCCATTAAAGAAGAATGCAAAACAGATTTTCAAGACAACTTTCCCCCAATAATTTGGGTAAGGTAAGAGTCTTCCATTCTGTCAAGGTAAGACAACCACACAAAATGTTGTTAATAAATTCCTATATTGTCTGTCAGTATATATTGTAAGCCATACTTTTACCTGTATCCTCTACAAATGCTCATTACATCTCCTCAGATGAATTACATTGCCTGTTAACTTTTCATTATTATATTTAATATGAAATTATATTGGATGCCAGTGTCCAGCAATCTAAAGTTTCTTCACCATCCTTAGATCATTTTACCCATATTAATATCAGCAGCCTTGCATCCCTTGCTAGGGCTTTGAGCTAAGTGACTTTGGCCCCACTGTCATCCAGAGTCATATTCTTTACTTTTGTTCCACTCAATTTTAATTGTCATTGACTCAGGAATTATAAATTCCTTTTTTAAATGGTAATCAGAGTTTTAAAAAAATATTAAGGCTAGGACACATGGAGCAAATCTGTCACAGTCTTTTATAGTTTGAAGAGTTTGTGGGGCAGTCAGATCACCTAATCTTTATATAGTGATTCATTAAAATTTTAGTTATACTATCTATAGTTTCCTTTTTTAGTGTTGTTTTATTTTATTTTATTATTTTTTATTTTAAAGAGAAAGCACATGTGAGTGGGAAAGAGAGGCAGAGGGAGTGAGAGAGAGAGAGGGAGAGAATATTTTAAGCAGACTCCACACTCAGGACAGAGCATGGCATGGGGCTTCATCCCACAACCCTGGGATCATGACCTGAGCTGAAATCAAAAGCTGGACACTTAGCCAACTGAGGCACACAGGCACCCCAGTGCTATTTTAAATGACTCTTCTGAATACTTAACATTCAGTTTGAGTTTTTTAAACTCCCTTTATTTTTATTTTCTTTCTTTTGAATAATCATTTTTCCATCACTGGTTTCCATTTGCAGTAACTAGGCAAGAAGTTCCCCCATGGTTCCCCTCACATCATCTTGTCCCTACAACAATTAAGTCCTATCAGGAGTTCAAGCAGCCAGAGCCTCTTCTATCAAAGCTTCCACCATATAGAGTTGGAGAACTATGACTATAGAGTTAGAAGAAATTTTAGAATTGTTACAACTAATCAAAGTTAGGTAAACTGTCTACATCTCAGTGGCCTCAAAAGAAGTATGCTTTAATATTTAAGGATAGATTTGAACAATTCTCCTGTTTAGTTTTGTGTTATTTACTTTCATTTTCATAGAGTTCAACAAATTGGGAGTTTGGCCCTCTGTCTACGTTTCTGCAAAAGCTTCAGGAAGTGAAGGTGCTGAGTAAGAACTAACATGCATGTCCACCTAATAGTATCTGATGTAAGGGGAAATAGGTCTTTGATTTCCTAAGCATAATGTTTGATTTAGTAGAGGTTCAGAAATGACTTTGGAATCATCTACAAAGTAGCTTAATGAGTGAACTGTGTATGTTTGTGTTTCTGTAGTCCCTTGATGTTCTCCCCCATTTGTAAACTTTTAGTGATTTTTGTTCTTAAAAGGACCATATTTTCCAAACTCTCATTGGGCATTACAGGCTGAATCACATGTAGCAAGTCTGTGGCTCTAGAAGCCACCAGCTGTTTCTGTTACTATATTTTTCTCTAGAAAAGACAAAAGCAGCCAACGTGCATTTTGTTTGGTTGACTTGCCCTCTTTTTGAATTTCTTCTGTAAATTTATTTAGCACTTTGCCATAGTCAAGGATCCATCTCTTCAACGTCCACTGCTAGGCATTCCTCACCAAAATTATTACATTTGTGCACCTTCATGCCAGGAATGGGAGTGGGGGTAAGTCATCTGGTTCCTGATGTCCCCTCGTTTCTTCATTTTTTATTCTCCTAAACAGAGCCTTCACCATCACTTAAATTATAAATGATGCTATCTGCATAAATTGCTACAGGTCATATAATTGAAAGGACTCCAAAAATTCCATAGAACATATACCTGAGAGGTTTTAATAAAGGTGGGAAAACAGTAGAAAGACTGTGGGGGTAGCACCAAGAGCCAGGAGAGATTTCCAGGTGCAGCTTCTCAAAGTCTTTCTCATTTGCACAGAACGTATTTCATCTCCAGATTGAACCATTATGATGTGTGTGATAAATCTTAGTTTTGGGAGACATCCCTGAAAGTTTCCAATGGGCTTTGTAATGCCTCTAATCAATCAATCAAAGGTGTCTAACTGGAAATACCGGTATAAACCATGAATAACTTTACCAGTTTGGTGCCTGAGGGAACTTTTGAACTTTAAATAGTACATTGTAAGTTATTAGTTATAGCACTAGTGTCCTTATTTCGATCTAGAGTCAGTTCCAGGGCACTTGGGTGGCTCAGTTGGTTAAGCATTCAACTTTTCATTTCTATTCAGGTCATGATCCCATGGTTCATGGGATAGAGCCCATTGTAGGGCTCTGTGCTGCTAATGTGGAGCCTGCTTGGGATTCTCACTCCCTCTCTTTCTGCCCCTCCCCTTCTCTTTCTCTCTCTCTCTCAGAAATAAATAAACTTAAAGAAAAAAAAGTCAGTTCCAGACTTCCAGTTGGCCCCAGAGATAAGCATAGATGTGTCTTGTTTCAGTTGTAAAATAACTCTTTTACCCAGACATATGAAGGTACAGGAGGCCTGGTCAAAGCTTACTCAGTTCATAGGTGGTAGAACAAGATTTTGAACTCAAACTTTCTGGCTCTGCAGGCCTCCACTAAGCCCCAAGTCCTTGGAAGCATTTCTGTAGTAGTTTTGTAATTACTAGAGAGTCATTTAAAGTCTTAGAAGACAAAAGTCACTAAAACTGACTGCTGCTAGTAAACAGCTAAATCACTCTATATGATTATTGAATTATTACACATGTATTAATGAGGTTTAATACTCTATGCAGACTCTAAAACATTGAATGGAGATTTCAACTTTCAATGAACTCACAGGAGAGAGAGTCAGGAAGATGTGGGGTCTTGCAAAGCTCCATTGATCTGCACTGTTGTTTAACTTGGCACCAGATTTATGGGTTAATCCCAGCACAGGACACAGTGAAGCTAACCTGGTACTTGACATAGATCACTTAGAACTATCACCTGCAGCAGCTCGCAGGGTGCAGTACATCAGAAGCAGCAGCAGTAGCTGCCTGTGCTTCAAAGGGATTCATAAGAAAAGTGGCTCAGACAATTCAAGTCTCCCAATAAGCCAGACCTCAATTATTTTTCAATTTTAGGCATATTTTTATTTTATGTAAAGCTTTCCTATTAACTCCTTAATTTTCTACTTTTACATGTGTATAGGCATAGCCCTGTAACTAACTCCTAGTTTATGTATATTGTTAAAACAAATTAGTGCTTCTGTCTTTTGTTTCTCAATAAAAATATTACTTTCTCACATATATATTTTAATATGATGATATAAATGTATAATTATTACTATAATTTGATTAAGTTCTTCAGGCCATTTCCATTACGATGCAAGTTTATCTTAATGCAATGTTCTTTTATGTTTTTAAAACAAAGCCAATGATGTCAAGATATTAAGCTATATTAAAGTACATCAACAGGGAAAATATTCATAGTTTTATCAATGTGAATGTATGGTCAAGTCTATTTCCTCGATAATTTCTAGCTCTATTGGAAGCTAACTTTATAAGAAAATATAGGAAATGTACAGCAGCCACGTAAAAGTAACAATAGTTCATTTATTTCTAGCCCACTGCACACTTAAGTTCTGTTAAAAAATGCATCATAGACACACAAATTACTAACAGGTAAATATCACTGTGAAGTAATGTTTCCCCAAAAGTGGTTGTTAAACCACCAGTGATATTTCACTTGGAAAATTGTAAGAAATGCAAAATTTTTAGTCCTACCTCAAACCTGCTGAATCAGAAGTTCTGGGGGAAGAAACCTGCAGTTTTTGTTTTAATCAAATGATTCTGATGAACACTAGTTTGAGAACAACAACTTTCAAGGGTAATTGTTATTCCCACAAATTGTCAAGAAGTAGGATTTATAATTCAAGAGAATTGGCTCTTTGTTTCCAATTTTTACTATTCTCCAAATATTTAATCTTTCCTCACAGCCTTCTTCTCATCTTGAATTTGGCCATAACAAGATGGTACCAAAGTTGTGTTATGGCTCTGAGAACTAGAGGTTGGGCCAAGGACAAATTTGTTTAGGGATGAATGAAAAGGGGGTGGGGTGTAGTGTTATAAACTAAGAGTGAAGAACAAGTGCCGTGAGAACATGGAGAAAAGAGAATCCTTGTGCACTGTTTGGGGGAATGTAAACAGGTACATCCACTATGGAAAACAGCATAAATGTTTCCCCCAAAATTAAAAATAGAAATACTATAGGATTCAGCAATTTTACTTCTGTGTCTATATCCAAAGAAAATTATGAAAGTAAGTTCTCAAAGAGATATCTTCACTAACATGTTCATTGCAACATTATTGAAAATAGCCAAGATATGGAAACAATCTAAACGTCTTCCAATAGGTAAACAAGTAAGGGAGATGTTATATATAAACAATGGATGTATTCAGCCATGAGAAAGGAGACAATCCTTCCATTTGAGACAACATATATGGAACTGGAGGGCATTACGCTAAGTGAAATAAACCAGACAGAGAAAGAAAAATACTACATGATATCATTTATATGAGGAGACAAACAAAAAAGGTTAAATAAATAATAAGTCAAACTCACAGAAACAGAGAAAAGTGGTTTCCAGGTTCTGAGAGTAAGGGAAAATAGGGAGAGGTTAGCAAAAGGCACAAACTTTCAGCTATGAGATGAATAAGATCTGAGGACCTAATGTGTAGCATGATGAATTTGGTTGATAACACTGTAGTGTATCACTGAAATTTGCTAAGAGGGTAGAATTTAAATCACACACACACACACACACACAAAGATAAATATGCGAAGTGATGGATGTGCTGATTAAATAGTGGGGGAGAAATCTGACTACAATGTACATAAGTCAAATCACCACAGTATACACTTTAAACATCTTGTAATTTTATATGTCAATTGTACCATAAAACTGAAAAGGAAGAAATAGAGTGAAGGCTTGAAATTGGCTATGCTTTCACAAAGTTGCCTTAGCTCTCAAACCAAGACCTGTAAAAAGGGGACAAAGAGATCACAGGAGATTTAAGTTTATATTACTCATATAATTTGCTGTTTCACCCAGACAATCCCAGCCATTTCATGAAGGGCTTTGATGTGATAAATAACAAGACTATTATTCGTCAAAATCCTGTCGCTGAGCCCTATGTGATTCCAGTCATTTAGTGGTGGCATATTTTTGTCCAAGTAATATAATGTCTCTCAATTTATATTATCTAACTTTTTATGATATATTATTGAACATCAGTCTGGCTTATTTATTGTGGGCTCTTTAGCTTTATCTAAATAATCTTATAGCTTTATTTAATGTGTCATAAATTATAGAGTCAATTTAAAAGATAAAGCTCCTAGATTTTAATATAATACATTTTATTACCAATGTATGTTCACATGGCCCTTATCACATGCAAAGCATTGCACATGTATCTTTCTTCACTGGGGCCATGGAGCAAGATTGTATGTTAACCTGAAGAGCATCCATATGAAATTGCGGTGATGTGAACACAGAGCCACCTGCATGCTGGCAGCTCTCTTCAGTTAGTTACTCTGTGTGGTTGTGTTGAAGATAAACTTATGTGTTTTAAACTCATTATCGCTATTAAATAAAGGGCAGCCATTTTTAGAAAGTGAAAGAAACAATTCTGTGTAGTTTGGATTCTATTTTATTTGACTTGAGGGAAGAAATAAACAGCAATCTTTCTGCCCATGAAAATAATGCGGCTGCCACTTTGAACTCTAATTAATCTAAATTGACTTTTTGCTTATTAATTTGCATCTTGATTTACCCTTTCTTCTGGGAAATCTTAGGAACATGAATTTCCATTAATTAAGTATCCTCCATCACCTGTTAAATCATCTTCATTTATTAAAATATAGATTTAAAATGTGAAAATGGTCCTTTTAATCACATTAAGTTCAGAACCTTGGAGAAAATGTGGAAAACATACCAAGCATTCACTGTTTACTAATTTAGTTGAAATTAAATGGACACATCAATAAAACAAGAACACAATTTTGATAAAATGCAGTGTATTTCTCTACATAGACTCTGCATGAAAATCTCTTATGTTGCTCTTGAATTACTCTGAATGCTGAATATTTCCCAAACTGACATTTGTGGTTATGATTCATAATTATATTTTAGTTGTGATAAAATATGTGGTGTTATAAGTTGATGATTTGCAATTGCTATAGACTGACTTTGCACATGGGAAAAGACATTCTTGTTGTTTATTGATCAGTGCCTATTCTAAAATAAATAGAAAAGAACAAATAATGAAGAATACCTCTTGAGTCATGGTATGCTTTCATCAAAAGGGAGAAAATTTTTTCATACATAATTTTTATTTAATTTTTTTCTTGTAGATAGACTTTTGGATTTCTTTCATTTTTTAAACTGCCATAGTTCTGAAATATTTAAATATATAGTAAATCCTGTATTTGCAATATATTTTTATACTTTTTGCTATACTGATACTGTATTTGCAATATATTTTTTTACTTTTTGCTATTATACTTTTTGCTATTACTGCTATTGCCATTTTTTAAACTGCCATAGGTCTGAAATATTTAAATATATAGTAAATACTGTACTTGCAATATATTTTTATACTTTTTGCTATTACTTATACAACAATTTGATGATGTCTTGATGTTTTCTTTGTATTTGTTTTCCTTGGGGCTTATTGAACATTTTGAATCTGTAGGGTTATAATTTAAAAGGAAATGTTAATGTTTATTTATTTTTGAGAGAGAGAGAGAGACAGAGACAGAGACAGAGCATGAGTGGGGGAGGGGAAGAAAGAAAGAGAGACACAGAATCTGAAGCAGGTTCCAGGCTCTGAGCTGTCAACACAAAGCCTGACACGGGGCTCAAATCCATGAATCACAAGATCTTGACCAGAGCAAAAGTTGGGTGGTTAACTGACTGAGCCACCCAGGTGCCCTCTAGGTTTATAATTTTTACATTATTTGTAAAAATTTGGCCACTTTTCTTCAAATAATTTTTCTACTTCTTGGCTTTTTACTCCTCTTTTTTGGAACTTCAATTACATGTCTGTTAGACAGGTTGATATCCCATAAACTCTTCAGGCTCTATTTGTTAACTGCCATTTTTTCTTTGTGTGCTTTAATTTGCAGAGTTGATATTACTATATCCTCAGGTTCAGTAATCTCTCTTTCTACAGTGTTTAATTTGCTTTTCATCTCAACCAGTGAATTTTTTGTTTCATAATTTACAAGTTTGTTTGCATGTTTGTGTATATGTGTCTTTTTTTCCCTATCTTTTTCCTTTTTATTTTTATTATTAGTTTCAATTTCCTAGATATTGTTGCAATAACTGTTTTAAAGAACTTGACTGTTAATAATAATGTTTCTTTCATTTCTGGTCTGTTTTCGTTAACTAAGTTTTACCCAGTTTATGGATTACATTTTCTGTTTGTATATTTTGGGAGGGTCGCAGGAAGAATTACATGACTATTTTTACTAGATACTGACATATTTATTACATTGTTGAATATTTATATTTTCATGTCTTTCTCTATAGAATTTTGGGCCTTGATTTGGCAAGTATTTTGACTATTTTTTACTTTTTCTGAATCTTATTAGGATGGGTCTGAAGAGTTATCAGATCAAGATATAAGAAACCAAGTCAATTTGAAATCCAGATAATCGACAAATCATTTTTTTCAGGATATGTATGTCCCATGCAATACTATAAGTAAAAATTGAGACATTGAAACTTCAGTTGCAGTATTTGAGACATACTTATATAAAGCAATGTTGTTTATCTGAAATTCAACTTGACGAGGTAATCTGTATTTTTATTTGCCAAATTTGGCAACCCTAGGAGTAGACTATTAGGACTCTACTAAATCACCCAGGTATTCACCCAGATCTCTCCGCTTTGGCAGTTTGGAAATTGATCATCCCCTATCCCTATTTGACCTTTAGGAATTTTCCAGCCTATAACTTGCTGGAAGCTTTTCTTTACTTGACTTTTAGGATTTTCATTCTATACAGTGCAGTTTTGTTTTCAGACAAGGACTTAAGAAGAATCCTGTATACATTTCTTAGACTCTGTTTAGTTTATTATGATTGTAACAATTATTACAGACACAATGGCTTAAAGCAGCAGAAATTTATTCTCTCATAGTTCTGAAGGCTAGAAGTCTAAAATTAGTATCACTGGACTGGAGACGCTTATAACCATCTAAAGATGAGCAGATTCTTAGCATGTGCAACACACTACTGTCCATTCTTTAGAACACACAGTTCTTTACATTCTTTCCATTGCCTATTAGCATATATTCCATATGCTTGAAATGACCTTTCCATTATTCACCAAATTTCTTTTTTTTAATTTTTTTAAGTTTATTTGTTTATTTTTGGGAAACAGAGCGAGCGGGAGAGAGAGAGAGAATGAGCTGGGAAGGTGCAGAGAAAGTGAGGGAGACACAGAATCTGAAGCAGGCACCAGGCTGTGACTGTCAGTAGAGCCTGACATGGGGCTTGAATCCATGAACCGTGAGATCATGACCTCGACCCAAGTCAGAGGCTCAACTAACTGAGCCACCCAGGCACCCCTCACCAAATTTCTAATTAGTTTTCATCTCTTCTGGGGAACTCTACTTTAATTCCTTTTGGTAAATAGCACATCTTCACCCTGTGTTTGTCTTTTATATATCTTTTGTAAATACCATTTATATTCCTTTAATTACTTATATACAGCATTGTGAAATAAGAGAGAACATAGTCCACAAGATTAGTTTCAGATTTGATAATTTTCTGGGAGTACTCATAGAATTCACTGAAGGCTGTTGTATTCTCAGGTATGGCTTATTAGAGCTAAAGGATACATAGTGAAACCAGCCAAGGGAAAAGGTGCATAGGACAGAGTATAGGAAATTTCTGAATGTGGAGTTTCCCGGTTGTCCTCTCCCTGTGGAGTCGCAGACAGCCTTATTTCTCTGGTATTGATGTGTAACAATACACATGGAGTCTTGCGAACCAGAAAAGCTCACCTGAGCCTTGCTGTCTAGAAATTTTGATGGAGCTCTGTTGTGGACTGTATGCAAAGCTGACCTTCAATCTCCAGCACCTCCAGAGGTAGAACAGATGTTGTGTAGCTGATGTTTAGACCGCCGGCCCATACAGAGGTAGAGTGTGTACTGTGTGGAACAAAGCTTCTGTCATAAATCACACTGTTGGGTCGTTCTGTGGCCAAGTGGACAGGACATTCCCAAGGCATAAAGACTGTCTTCCAGTAGTTGAGGCAAATCCAGATGTCTCTTTGGGTAAATTTAATTTTTGCTTCATTAGACTTTCATATGTTTTATTATCTTTAGCATATATGTTTTATAATCTTTACAAAAATCATAGCCATTCTGTAGATATTCTCATATTAATGAATAAATATTTTCAAATGAGTGAATATGTGAATGTGATATAAGTTAATTAAATTTTCAGTATGCGATTCTTGTTTCCTCAGCATATACTATTTTAGGGTAAAAGAGCAAAGAGTAATACATCAAAATCTAAGTAGTGAACTCTATGTTTATGTTAATGATTAGCGTAATTCCAATTTGAGGCAAAGATTATTTCTTATTATGTATATGAGAGAAAGTATGAGACAGAGTAGAGGGTGTGAGTAGAGAGCTAAAAGATTGGTTCAAACCAAGCACACTGAGTTCTGAAGGATTGTTATGGACTGAATTCTGTCTCAACAAAATTCATGCATTGAAGTCCTAACCCAATTACCTCGGAATGTGACTGTATTTGGAGATAGGGCCTTTAAAGTGATGATTAAATTAAAGTGAGACCATTAGATGTCCCTAATCCAATATGCCTGGTGTCTTTATAAAATGAGATTGGGACATACGGAGAGACACCATGGTCACATACACAGAAGAAAGATCATGTGAAAACCCAGCGTGAGGCCATCTGCAAGCCAAAGAGAAAGACTCAAAGAGGAAACCTCCTGATACCTTGATCGTGGACTTTTACTTCCCAGATGTGTGAGAAAATCAATTTCTGTTGTTTAAGTCACCCAGTCTGAGGAATTTTGTTATGACAGCCCTAGCAGACGAATACAAGGATCCTTCTGCAAACTCCACAAAAAAGCTGTTCACTTTATTTCCAAGACCAGCCCATGAAGAATCAATTGAAAACCAAATACAACTCCAAGCTCTAAATCCTGACACTTGCTAGAAATGGCTCATCTTGAATTGTTTACACTTACAAATCAAAGCAATAGTAGTAAATGCGAGTTAGACTTCAGGAATTTCCACTCACAGACATCTGAAAGCCTGATGCTGTTTGAGACTGCTGAGAGTAATTAGACATGGGGATATAATTCTGTCACAGATATCAGCCACTTTAAGTTAAAATACAGCAGGAGTCCTCATAGCAAAAATCATTGCAATGTAATCTTGATTAAAAGCAGTTAGGGACAAGTGAGACACTGTGTCATAATAGAGGAAACATTGAAAAGATATATTAATATACATGTGTGTCGAACCTTGTTGCAAAGTTGCATGTGCCATGAGGGGAAAAAATGTAATAAGGTGAGAGAAACAGAAAAGGAGGAAGGGATGGAGGGGGTGAGAAAGAGAGAAAGGGAGAGATAAAAAAGTGAGTATAGGGACACCTGAGTGGCTCACTTTGTTAGGCGACCCACTTCGGCTCAGGTCATGATCTCATGGTTTGTGAGTTCGTGCCTGGCATCAGACTCTGTGCTGACAGCTCAGAGCCTGGAGCCTGCTTCAGATTCCGTGTCTCCCTCTCTCTCTGCTCCTCCCCTGCTTGCACTCTGTCTCTCTCTTTCTCAAAAATAAATAAAACATTTAAAAATTTAAAAAAACAGTAAGTGCATATTGTCTATAGCATGTACCAAGCCAGCAGTGAACATAATGTCATTGACTAGTTATTATTGGAAAGAAACCAAAATGATATTGCAGGTGTGATAAACTAACTGCATTGAAAGGATTTTAAATGAATTTTGCGAAGGATAAGAAATTATTGATAGTATTTTTCAAAATATTTATATTGCCAAAACAGTAAGAAACAGAGTGATAGTGTGAGAGGAAAACCAGCGACATGTGACCTTACTCTAAGTCTTTGAGTTTAGCTGCAGAAGGACTTTCCCTTCTTTGTTCTTTCTAGGGCAGACTGCCTGAAGAGCATTCTTTTACAAAAATATCTTGATAATTTATTCAATAATTAATTCAAAAGTGTTTATTGACTACTTCCTCTGAGCCAGACTTTGCTCTGAGTGCTAAGGTTACAGCTGTGAACAAAACAGACAAAAATCACTAACTACCTCACTACCAACACAAGGTTAAACACTGAAAGAGGAGGGGTAACAACAAAATACATTTTAAAATATAAAGAATGTTAGATGCTATAAGTGCCATAGAGAAAAAGAGCAGGGCAAGGAAATAGGGAGTGCCGCGCTTGGTGGAAGTTTCCATTCTAATAAGGGTAGACTTATTGGGTAACTGGTGGAAGGTAAGTTCACTGAGAAAATGGTTTTGGAAAAGACTTGGAGGAGGTAAGGGACCATATCATGACAATATTTAAGAGAAGTGTGTTTCAGGGTTAGGAAAGAATAAGGTCAAAGTCTCCAAACTTAAAATGTTTTTGCAGGTTTAAGAAAAAAGCAAGAGGCTAGTGTTTATGCAGTTGAGGGAGACAGGGAAACGGAGCAGGTAATAAGATAAGTGAGGGGAAGCATCTGGTCAACTCATTCAAGGACTTGTAGACAAGAATTGGACCTTTGGCTATTATTTTAGGAGGGATCAGGAGACAGTGGAGGTTTTGGCCTAAGAGATGACATGATCTGACTTAGGTTTTAACTGAATAACTCTGATTTTTGAGTTGATGATAGACCAAAGAGGGTAAGGGAATAAGCAAGTAGAGTACTTA
>CM053567.1:56371156-56422803 GCA_028646485.1 Cryptoprocta ferox
TGAGTATAGCATAATGTCAAGAGTGGTCAAATCACTATATTGTACACCTGAAACTAATATGACATTGTGTGCTAACTTTACTTCAATAAAAAAAATCTTCTAATTGATCTTATTACTAAATTCTTTTTGATGACAAATACATATCCTTCATTTTCATATGACTGCCGAGTTTTTTTCCCCATAGACATGTTTCCACAAAAAGATTAAATTTTAAATTGGTTAATATGTTTCTTGCCTGTAAGATTAACTCTACATATCTTATCTTGATTTTATGAGGCCACTTAGAATCTAACACTAACCCATCACCCCAGTTTAGTCTCCAGTCATAATCCAAGCTTTCCCCCTTCCTCCGGCTTTACATCTTGTCTATATCAAACCACTTTCTAAATATGCCAGATCTATATCCCTGAAAGGACATTTCTCTCTTTTCAGTTTCCAACATTTGCTCATTTCTCAAGACTTAGCTATATGCTATTAGATTTATTTCTGCAGGGTAGATTGAACATTAACAAGAAATTTTTTGAAAATAAATAGGAGATTTAACCTATCATTGAGAAAAAAGAAATACAAATTTTGTTATTATTAAAAGTATTTTTAAGTTTCAAAAGTAATTTTGTATAAAATCCATACAATAATTAAATCATTTTTAAATTATAGTGAAAGTTATCATCATTAAATAAAACATTATGCTATCTGGCTAATATAAATTTAATGTCATAATATTAATTTCTCATTATATTTTGTATTGTTTCTGCTCATAATCCTTGCATCTGTAGTAAATTATCCCAATATTCATCTTTAATAAGATTATACCAATTAATTTGATTGTCTTACTTAGAAGTATATTTTGAAATTTATATTTTATAATTCTCAAAATCTTTTATTTCTGAGAGATGCAATGTTTAGTTAGCAATATTCAATGCTTCACTGTCCATATTGAATTTCAAAGCAACTTAGATCATTGAATACATAAAATTAATTGCCAGCACTTAAAGTATTAGAGAAAATAAAAAACTGTATATGATATGTTCTTCATCAATTAGAATTTATACTCTTGCAGTATACCAGTGAGCATAAATAATGTTTGTTAACATGATTACATTTATAATGTGGACAAGTTTCTTTTAGTAACTTAAGGATTTATAAAGAATATTTTTGTAAGCAGGCACACCTTTTATGTTGTACCTTAGTTTTACTTGGTCTTAAAGTGACTATGAAATTCCATAGTAAAACAGAATTTTTTTAAGTTTACTTATTTATTTTGAGAGAGAGAGAGAGAGGCAGAGCACATGAGCAGAGGAGGGGCAGAGAGAGAGGGAGAGAGAGAGAATCTCAAGCAGGTTCCACGCTATCAGCATGGGGCTCAAACCTACAAACCATGGGATCATGACCTGAGCTGAAGTCAAGAGCTGTACACTTAACCAACTGAGACACCCAGGTGCCCCATAAAACAGAATTTTTGAGAACATATTAAGCTTGTGATCATCACAGTTTAGATGTGAGGGTAAAGGTGATCTTCCTGTAATAGTTAAAGCATATATACAAGAATCTGTTCTTTCAAGCTTGTAATGTGTTTGGTCTGGCTGACCTGAAAATTCCAAGTTGTCACTGCCATCTTTTTTCCTTGGGGGGGGGGATGATTTTAATTTATAATTTCAATCTTACAGAAAAATATAAAAACAGTACAAAGAAATCCCAATATGTTGGAAGCCATTTCTGAACTCACTAAAGTTGAGAAAACTCCTTGTGAGGTAAGAGAAGTTTGCAAGGCCTCTTGCCGTCAGATGGTGACCGATATCCACCCCCACTCGATTATTTTTGTTTGAGCACCAACCCCCAAGGCGCCTTGTTGACTGGTATCAGGAGTGACTTGTCCTCTTATCCTAAAATATGCTAATTGCACCTTGTGAAGGAACTTATTGTAGGAATTTCTTCTTTTGTGATTATGGGAGCAAATATTACATTTCCTGAGAAACCTGTTTTTCTTCCCCTCAAGAAAACAGGCTATTGACCCCTGCTCACAAGAACTAACTTTTTGCCTTTGCTATGCTAAAAACATTGCCTTGAATTTGAATGCTGAAGATACCTTCCTTCCCCATATGATAAGCATCTAAGTCACCTACATCAATCACTATTGATAACGATTATGCATGAGTCTTCTACCAATCTATGTTCTGGGAAATTGTTACATGCCAAAAGAATTTGTCACCAGAAATCATTGCCTAAGGCAAATGCCACTTCTGTTTTGTACCCCATACATTTTTTCCATAAATAAAGCTGACTCTCTGATCGGTGCAGAGATGCCTGCCTGGTGATCAGAAAGAAACTTGAGGCTCTCTCATCTCTTTCGTGCTGTCCATTCTTCAGGGAACCTTGGACCTGCTGGAGCTGGACTCTGGCACCAATAACCCTTGCTCAGCCTATTTTTTAACATTCTCTTCGATTTGCTTTATCATCTGCTGTCACTCAGTCTTTCTTTCTTCATTTTCTCTCATGATCTTTTCTCTCCATCTCTCTTTCTATTTTATATCCCTCCACACACATATGCACATGCAAACTTGTGTCATGTGAGCAAATAGAAAGTAAATAAATGGAGAATAAAACTCAAGTCACTTGAGGGTAAATTGGAAGCATTAAGTTTGCACTTTACCCCTAAATGTTTTATTCAGTATTACCTGAGGACAAGGAAAATTTTTCTTTCAGCCCATAATAAAGGTATATAAACCAGGAAATTTAATATTATACAATGCTATTATTTAATCTCAGCTTATATTAAAATTTTGCCCTTGGTCCCACTAAGGCCATTTATGGCTGTTTTTGTTTTTGACTCAGGATCTAGTCGAATATGCATTGTTTTCCATTGTAATGTCTTTTTAGTCTCCTTTAACCTGAAAGAGTTCTTAAGATTTTTTTTGTTTCAATGACCTTGACATTTTGAAGATAAAGGCCAGTTTATTTTCTAAATACTTTTTCATATATGTTTGTCTGAGAGTGTTTCATGATTATATCAAAGATAAACATTTTTTATCAGGATCACAAGATACTGTTTCCTCCACACTGCATATCAGAAGGTGCATGGTTTCAGTTTGTCCCCTTACTTTGGTCTTAAATTTGATCATTTGGTAGTTTCTGCCAGATTTCTTCACTGCCATATTATTATTGTTCCCACTGTAATCAATAAGTAATTTGTGGGGACATGAGTCTAAAGCAGTATAAATAGCCTATTCCTCATCAAATATTTATCCTATAGGTTTAGCCTTCATTGATGATTCTTCACTGAAATAATTATTAATATGGCCAAAGTGACATTTTCTAACTCCATCATTCGTTCTACACTTAGTTGCCATTCCACACAGTAAGATCTCGCTCACTCCTTTTTTGTTAATTAATTAATTCGTATGGATTGTTTTACTCACATTTTATTTATTTCAATGCCTCAGTTGTGTCAGATTTAGCCAGTAGGAGCTCCCTGAAGCTCATTTCTGTATCCTTTTGACAAGGTGCCATCATTTTTTGAGAGTACCTTTAGTTTAATTCAAAAAGTGTTTGAGACTCGTCTTGTACTGCTCTGCTTGGACCTATAATCAGTTACCTCCAAAGACTCTCAGTTCTTTTGAGTGGAAAATGGTATTTGGGAGTCAAGATCTATACCTATTACTACTAGGGTGTCATTGCTTTTAGGCTTTCTTAGCAGACAGGCTTAGGAAATTATCTATCTATCTATCTATCATCTATCTATCATCAACTTCTTATTCTCTCTATTTACAAAACATATGCATGTATATATACAAACTCATATTATACATATAAAACTTTTATCTTTCTTTCCATCTGTTGTTCATCTATTAAAAAATGATTTCACTCTAATACTTTTAATTCCAACCTAACACCTCATGATTGATACTAGTTTCCACCTTTTCTGTATTTGTAACTTCTTTCTCTAACAGTGAGAAATCTGCCTCTGTTACCCAATATTTTAATCATTTGATTAATCTTCTAGAGATGCAGACAAAGTAGTCCAGAAATGTTAACCCACACGGTGAAAAAGATACCTATTAAACTACAGGTCAATAATTCTTTTCAGTTCTGTTTTGACTTTGGGCAGGTTATGTTACTTGAGTTAGTTCTTTTTCCCTTTTATTTGAAATTGTGTATTTATTTGAAATATTGTTTGGTTCATTTATTTCTGTTTTATCTTCTACTTTATAGTAATTACCTTTATCTGTAATGGCAAGTTAGCGTATTCCAGTTACTATTGCTGACTTTAAAAACAATACCAAAATAACAGTGCCATAAAATTCCATTTTATTAAGTTTATTGACTCTGTGGGTCAAAAATTTAGACAGAGCACAGTGAGAGTGTTCTATGATTTCTAGACCTTCTGTTGGTAAACCTTGAATGCCAGGGTCATGCAATGCCTGGGTCTGGAATACTCTGCAGGCTCCTTCACATGCATGTTCTGTGGATGACTGAGTATTGACTTCTAGCTTACTGGGGCTATGGCCAGACTATAAGTGGCCTCTTCATGTTGTCTAGTCTCTCAAAGAAGAGTCAGACTTTCTACATGGTGGTTTACACATCCAAGACTGAGTGTTCCATCCCACAAAAACAAGAATGCATCACCTTTTATGACATGGTCTCAAAAGTCACACATAATTACTGCTACATTCTAGTGGTTACAAATGAGTCATAATCCTGCCCAGATTCAAAAAAAAGGGGGAATTATACACCTCCTTGGATGACAGAATGATAAGTTTCTAGAAGAGTATATTAGATGGATGATACTGTTATACCCATCCTTGGAAAATAATCTGTAGTCTACTGGCTAGTTATCACAGTTCACATTCCTACCACATGTAAAATATACTTTCTTCCTCCCAGAAACACACAAGAATTTTATCTTTCACTGCATCAGTCTTAGGCTTGAATTCCAAAATATTATTTAAATCAGGTATAGCCTTGTATAAGTCTCCTCACATGTATTATCTTAGGTATAGCTCTTCGAATACTCTTCTTGTTTTAAATATGAAGACTTATAAACTAAAGACGCATGTAATCTGCCACACCCAACATACCATGGAAGGATAGACATAGGATGAATAATATGTACTTTTCAAAACCAAGTATTGATCCACAGCTATTGTGAAATCAAATCAGGGACAAGTTCTCAGTTTCTTGGTTAGAACTGAATCTTCCTTACAGAAAGTTTTTTTGTAGCTCCTATTAGTACCTATTGGAATTTTGACTCTACTCTCCTAGTTATCCTTTCTTTGTAATGAATGACTTGTGTTTGCAAATAAGTTACTTCCTCAGCCTACTATATACTGGGGGGAAAAAAAACAAACAAACCCAGAGATCCAAGAGTATTTTATTTATGTTTATTTATTTATTCTGAGAGAGAGTAAGAGCACACAAGGCAAAGAAGGGCAGTGGGGAGAGAAAGATAATCTCAAGCAGGCTCCATGCTCAGTGAGGAGCCTGATGTGTGGCTCAAGCACATGACCTGAGGCAAAATCAAAAATCTGATGCTCAACTGACTGAGCAATCCAAGTGCCCTAAGAGTATTTTTTTTGTACTGTTTCCGACTCATTCAGTATAATCTGATATAATTCCTATAAAACATTATGGGCTTAAAAATTATGGATATAAACAAAAATATGGTTATCAATTTATCATCAATGAATTTATACAAGAAGTATATTCACAATCTCTTTGAGATAAATCCTCTTTATTGGATTTTTTGTGAGTATACTCTGGAATAGTAAGTACTCTTAAGTTTTTTAAAGCTCAATTATTTAATGGAGTATATCTGGTATTCCTTTAAGACGGTAAACAAACTTTTGTCAGTTTGAAATGGCCTACAAAGTGCTGCCTTAGATCTTTCTGAATTCTTAGTAAGAATTTTACAGCCCTATCCCAAATTTGATATTTGCTCAAAAGCCATTTCTTAATTCAAGAACTTTTTACTGGCTAGACTCTTCATATCCTTTTCTTTTTTCTTTCTTCATAATTCCACCAAAAAACTAGCACTTATTTCATTTATTTTTCTTCTTCTATATCATTATAGATTGGAAAAAAAAATCTGATTGTACCCTAAACATTTTGCCTGGAAATCTTAGCCAAATCACCAAGTTCATTAGGACATTTTCTATATTCTACATTAATTTGGGAAACAGTTTTCTTAAACTTTGTGTCACCACGTAACAAGTGTCATCTTTCTTCAAGTTTCCAACACCATTTCTATCACTTTCCATTAAGACCTTACTGGCATCGTTGTCAAGGTGTTAAAGGTTTTTGCTAACACTTTTCATGAGGCCCTTTTGGCTTTCAATAAGTCTCCCTAGTGCCTTGCCAGCTCACCCTTCTCCCCACCTTGCTACTCAATATCAAAGCCTGGGCACCTATTTTATTTTTTGTGTGTGTGGTACTTCCTAGCATCCTGGTATCAAATTGTTGTCAGTTGAGAGTTGATCAGAGAAGGAAAACTGCAATGAATAATATAGAATAAAGACCTTAGGCAATTGTGGGATCTGGTGAATGAGTCTATGTAAGGTTATTTTCTACATGTCTAGTGCTGAGGCTAAAGCCATCGGTACGTTACACTATTTGTTGTGAAGAAACAGTGGATGTGAAAATTCCTTATAATCTTTTTCTGCATATATACATATACACATACATACTTTTTTTTTTCTTTTAAGGAGATCAGGAGGATGGGTTCCAAAGCCATGACTCTTTGAGGGGAAGGTGAATGGGTTTCTTTTATTTAGGATTAAGATGAATATTTAAATAAGGGAGCCTTGTCATTGTATGTAGAGGTGGACATAAGGTCACGCATGCTCCTTAAGGAAACATGCCATACACACATTTTATGTTACTTAAATGAGGCTGAGGCTCCTTCTTGGGTGGAGATTTTAGTATTATAATCAGGTAAAGGTGATTATAGGTCATTTCAGAGGTCATTCCACAGCACATCTTGCACAGGTGGAAGTTGCAAGCTAGGGATTTAGTTCAAAAGATCTAAATGGTCTGGGTGGGCAGGAGGTACTTGCTAAGGCAGTCATTATCACCTGAGGGATGGTTTTGGAGGTAACCTTCTGAAAAGAAGAACTTTTTATAGTTCCTGTCCTCATAGGATCCTGTAGGTGTTTCACAAATAAATTTATCCTCTGATATATTGTCGTACATACATAACACCTTCTTCAAATAAGTGTGTAATGAAATAATTTTTTCCTCCTTTTTGAGGAACCTTCATACTGTTTTCCACAGAGGCTGCACCAGTTTGCATTCCCATCAACAGTGCAAGAGGGTTCCCTTTTCTCCACATCCTTGCCAACACCGGTTGTTTCTTATGTTGTTAATTTTAGACATTCTGTCAAATGTGAGGGGATATCTCATTGCAGTTTTGATTTGCATTTCCCTGATGATGAGTGATGTTGAGCATCTTTTCATGTGTCTGTTGGCCATTTAGATATCCTCTTTGGAAAAATGTCTATTCATGTCTTCTGCCCATTTTTTCAATTGGATTATTCATTTTTTGACTATTCAGATTTATAAGTTTTTATAGATTTTGGATACCAACCCTTTATCAGATATGTCATTTGCAAATATTTTTCCCATTCTTCAGTATGCCTTTTAGTTTTATTGAGCTTTTTAGAAGCTTTTTATTTTGATGAAGTCCCAATAGTTTACTTTTGCTTTTGTTTTCCTTGCCTCAGGACCATACCTAGAAAGAAGTTGATATGGCCAATATCAAAAAGGTCATTGCCTTTGTTCTCTAGTAGGATTTTTATAGTTTCAAGGTCTCACATTAATGTCTTTACATACATACATACTTGCTTACTGCTGGTTGTTTCTCTGGAGAGCCCTAATACAGTGACATTGGAGTACATACAATTCTTGATAACATTTAACAGAAAACTGACAGGTTTGGGTGCATTTTAAAGAAACCCACTGCTATGAAGGGAAGTCTTAAACCATTTCAAGAATTAATAAAGAATAATGGATGGTTTATTTAGAGAAAAGTAGACCAAAAGGAGAAATGAGAGCTTTCAATATTAAGGGGGATGTCATGTAGAAAAGAGTATCTGTTTTGGTAGATTTGGCTAGTTGAAGGAAAGGACATAATTGTCCTGAGTTGAGCCAGCATAAGTTATAATTGTACAGTTTTCAGGGGACAGCAATCCATTTTTAACTGTTGAAATGATAATATTTTAGTAAAAGAAATAAGTTTCTTGCTGTTGGAAGTGCTTCAGCAAGAGACAAATAGGGATACTACAGAAATGTTTAAAAAATTTTTAAAGGCATTTTTATAATTTTTTCAGCTATATAATTTGGTGAGTCTCATTCAAACTGATTAGTGGTTATAGTGGTTTATATATCCAACTTTGTTTTTTATTCAGAGTATCCTCAAGGATAAATGAACTTTTAATTTTCTTCTAGATTTATTGATATTTGTTTCCTGTATAAAATGAATTTATGGCCATATATTATTGTGCTTTTTTAATTTTGTGAGATAATGTAGAAAGTAAAATATCTTTCCCATAATTTTCTAATTTTAATTAGAAAGATAGAGAAGAGAAATAATTTCAACTGGTAATGAACACAGGTTAGGTACATAGATGAAAGGGAATATTAGGGTTATAAGTTATTTTTGATCTCAACTACTGTTTTTAGTTCTATCCTAGATTAGGACCTAAAATATACTTGAAACAAAGCAATTACAAATATAATGCTTTGTACAAGTATATGTAATATTTGAAGAAACTGGACAAAATTTTCAATTTTCTGTTGGAAAAAAGAATTTGAGATTTTTTTTTATTTCTGTTGAGGAGAAACTGCTGGTCCTCCATTGATTCTGCCAAATTTTCCTTCATTTAAAAATGTAATTGAATTTTTAAA
Source organism: Cryptoprocta ferox (assembly GCA_028646485.1). Taxonomy (NCBI): domain Eukaryota; kingdom Metazoa; phylum Chordata; class Mammalia; order Carnivora; family Eupleridae; genus Cryptoprocta; species Cryptoprocta ferox. The sequence continues at coordinate 56,380,055 of CM053567.1, forward strand.
GTTAGAAAGAATCCTAAAAATTACCAAGACTTTTTGTGAAGTCTTTTTGTTTTGTAGGTAAGAGAACTCTGAATTTTAAAAAGACTTGTAAGAGTATTAAATTATTGCTCCAATGCTGTCAAAACTAGAATTCAGGAGCAGTGTGTTTTCTATTTATTACTGTTCTCTGACTCTGCAAAGTGAAATACTCTGAACATCAGGTGCTATCCAATGGACTGACTAATATATCAATTACCTGCTACTAATCTTTGCCTTTATTTAGTCCCACCTCTCTGGACTACAGTTTATGCACCAGCATGATACACAATTATGTATCATACCTTTGTTGAAAGTCAAATCACTTGGTTTTTTAGCAATATTGAGTTCTATTGTTTAAATTAAAGTCAACTTTACATTTAATTCAATCATTTATTTTTAAAATCACTAAAGTCTGTCAACTTCAGGATTAAAAATGGTTTGCACATTAATACATCCAACTGTTTTTCTTAATATTAGAAAACTTATTTTTATGACTCATGATTTTAATTCACTCAAAGCTAACCACTTATCTAACCCTGTCTACTGTAAGTGCCAATACATTACTAATCTGGAGATGGATGTACTCAAAAATGTTTGTGTTATAAAGGTTTTTATCTTATGATATTGACTTTTTCTTTTTCTCCCTCTGTAACTTTGAATGCTATAACTCATATTTGAGTTCCTTTTCTTAACATTAACACAGATTATGTGCTTGAGCATATATTTTAAATGTTATTTTTTGAAAGAAAAATAGGTTTTGCTTTTAAATGCAAACTGACAAAGTAATCTAGATGTTTAATGAAACTATTGCCAGATTGTGAATCCTTATGGAGATATGTACAAGTGAAGATAAGATATTTCATTATTTGTCATAAATGTTTGCTAATGAAGATGGCTTTTAAAATGTGAATAGCTTCAACTCCCGCTCATTTTAAAATACATATTCAGCTAAAGAAAAACACGGTAGTGTCCATATTCTAACCATCTTTTTTCCCCTAAATAAAATATGCATTAAAAGTTACCTATGTTGTCAACATTAGAAGGATGTTTCTTGTGAGGTGTAATGCAATCCTTCTGTTTGCAACAAATTTGCTTGAACATCAAAACCTCATACCATTTTTTTCTTCAAGACAGATAAAAGCTGTTAGTGGCAAATTAGAACTTTCCTGACTATATCCTATAATACCCAATGTGAAGATTTTCCCTCCAAGGGTACCCTTTGGTAATTATCTTGACTCTAATTTTTCTTTTTTTAAATGTTTATTTATTTTTGAGAGAGAAAAAGAGTGTGAGTGGAGCAGGGGCAGAGAGAGAGGGAGACAGAATCTGAAGCAGGCTTCAGGCTCTGAGCAGAGAGCACAGAGCCTGACATGGCGCTCAAACCCACTGACCATTTGATCATACCTGAGCCAAAGTTGGCTGCTTAACCAACTGAGCCACCCAAGGAACCCCTAATTTTCCTATAATAAAGAGTGTTTTAGTATTCTTAGTGACTTCCATAAATTCATCTGAAAATCATTGTTGAAATGTTTTTAAATACATTTTCAGATCTCTGTGGTGTATTATTTGCTATTTCTTTTTCATATTAAGATGTTTTGTGGCAATAGCTGGACCTGAATGATTTATTGTATTGTATTATAGGGAGTTTATTACTTCCTGTGATATGATTTCATAGAAAACTTAGTCTATTTTTTAAAGATCTCAAACCACTGTCTTTCTCATTGTATTGTTGTTCCTTAGGATTCCTTATATTGCACCTGAAGAATGTTTAAACTTGGCATATTTTAAGGTTTTTTCATAAATCAATGAAATTGGGGTATTATGCCCATTTGAAATAAACTTAGGAACAAAGTTTGGATGAATGTGGATTCAACAATTAACTGTCAGTTAGGTTTGATTCAAGAAGGGCATGATTGAAGTAATGAGAATAATCTATAGGATACTTACATACCAGAATTATGAAGTTTGGAAACCAGAGAGATTATATGTGTGTATCTGTTGTTATTACAATGCTGCCTCACAGCATCAGATGGGAAGAGGCAGTTAATATAGAGTATATTTGCTACTGAGTTAGGATTGGTGTCCACATAAAACTTGTAATTAAAATACTATGCCCTGTTTAACTTCTGCTTCTATCCATGAAAATTTCTGGTGCAGAACTTACTGTCTGCTAAAAAAGCTGGATAAAATATATAAAACATATGTGTCCAGGTATTGGTACAACAGGGAACATAAGACTGCAAACCTTGAGAGAAAGGATAAATGGGAGGAGAACTAAAATTTCACTGGCTTCTTAAGTAGATGTGCTTTTTAGTCCACAGTACAAGAAAGGAGAATACAAGCCGAGCTGGGAAACTCTTCAAAATGAAGAGACAAAGACAGAAGTTGTTGGAGTCTGAGGCAGCTGAAATTTGCAGGACAGAATAATATAGTGAGGTAACTCTAAAGTAAAAAAAGCTCAAGAAATCGGCAGAAGAATCCTATCGAGCCTTTGGCTATTTACTGATATGTACCTACACAGTGCATGACCTCAGGAATCCAGGCAAGACAGCTCTCAGAGAATTATAAATTGAATAAATTCCAGGGTTCACACAGAGCTGGAAATGATTTTCAGCCAAGTAGGATTCTGAATTAAGCATGCAAAGTCAAGCATCCAATACAAAATTACTAGACATGTGGAAATTTTCAAATGTAACCCATAACCAAGGAAGAAAATCAGTTAATTAAAAAAAAAAAAAACCCTAGAAATGATAGAGATCATGGGATTTGAAGACAAGAATTTATTTTTTTTAATTTTTTTAAATGTTTATTATTTTGAGAGAGAGACAGAGTGTGAGGAAGGGAGAGGCAGAGAGAGAGGGAGACACAGAATCTGAAGCAGGCTCCAGGCTCTGAGCTGTCAGGACAGAGCCTGATGCGGGGCTCAAACTCCCAGACGAGAGATCATGACCTGAGCCTACATCGGATGCTGTAGCCAACTGAGCCACCCAGGCGCCCCCTGAAGACAAGAATTTAAAATATTTATTATAAATATAATAAATATGCTCAAGGATATAGATGAGAAAAAGACTTTAATTAGGAGAGAAATAGCTTTGTAGAAAAGAATGAAAAGAATTTTTTCAAATGAAAAATGTAAGAGCTGAGATGCAAAATTCACTGGATAAGCATAAAATAATGTAAGACATTGGAAAGAAAAAATGGAGGCAGGGGAGAACTTGAAGGCATAGGACTATTTAGGCCCAAGTATAAAGATTAAAAAAGGAAAAGACTGAAAGAAAATGAAAGATATTGGTTACCTGTGAAGCACTATCATGAAGTCTAGCATATGTGCAATTGCAATTCTAGAAAGAGATGAAAGAAAGGCAGAAAACAATTTTAAGGAATAATGTTTCCAAATTTGATAGATGCCAATAATCCACAAATCAAAAAAAGAAAGAAAGGAAGGAAGGAAGAAAGAAAGAAAGAAAAGTAAAGAAAATAAAAGCTCAGTGAATCTTATGTAGAATGATCACAAATATGACCATGGTGAGAAACATTTTAATAAATTTTCTGAAATCCAGGGACAATGAGAAATTTAAATTTATTATAAAAGCAGCCAGAGAGAAAAGAAACACAATACAAATAGAAAAACAAAGTTAAGAATATACACAGCCATCTCGTAAAAAACAGTTACCCAAATAAAAGTGAAACAATGGCCTTGCACACACAGCCACCCTGGAGCTACCCATGCTGCCCAGCCATGGTCAACCCTAGCACATTCCTTGGATAGTGAGCCCTTGGGCTGTGTCTCCATTAGCTGTTTACAGTCAAAGTTCCAAAAACAACAGAAGATTTCTTAATCTGAGCACTGAGGAAAAAAGATTTGGTTATAAAGTTTCCTGCTTTCACAGGATTATTTTGGGATTTAAGTGCAAACGTGGTGACTTCACATGCCATGATGGCACTGGCAAAAGTCAATCTATGGGGAGAAATTCGATGATGAAAATTTCATCCTGAAGCATAAAAGTCCTGGCATCTTGCCCATGCCAAATGCTAGACATAGGACATATGATTCCCAGTTTTTAATCTGCACTGCAAAGTCTGAATAGTTGGATGGCAAGCATGTGGTCTTTGGCAAGGTGAAAGAGGGCATGAATATTGTGGAAACCATGGAGTACTTTGGGCCCAGGAATTGTGAAAACAGCAAAATCACCATTGCTGGCTGTGGACAAATCTAATAAATTTGACTTGTGTTTTATCTTAACTACCAGACCATTCTTTCTCTTCCTCAGGAGAGTACCCCTTTGCCTCCATCTGCTCAAAATATCCATAATCTTTATGCTCTCATTGCAATTCTATGGCCTCCATATTTTCCTTATTCCCCTCCAAGTCTAGCTGGATTGTAGAGTGAAGGTTTTGATTGTGAAATAAAAAACTAAACAACACCCCCCCTCACCCCTCAACATAAACACAGAGACACCTGAGGGAAGCAGTCCACCATGAACATTGGATGCCAAACTGCTTACACCAAGCCCCACACCTTTTGCTCTGGTGTGACTACCCAGAGCAGAAACCCAGTTAAGCATGTTTCAGTTCCAGCATGGCAGGTCTTGCCCCAGCATAAACTCCTGTCCATACCATGTTTCTTGACCAGAGTTCTGCAGAGTCTTGGTTCTGGTAGAGTTGGTGTCAGGTCTCATTTCACAAACAGACCAGAATACACCTAATTAAAGCTCACTACATTCAGGCCAGGGACCAAACACTGCCCAGAACAGCCAAAAAGTGCCTCTGCAGACAAATGACCTGAAGGATAGAGCAGTCAAAACACAAGAGCAAATGCACAGGCAGCACACACCAGAGGCATACCCAGGTCCTGGGCACTACATGACCTTTTCCTCATAAGGTCGTTACTTTCATAAGCAGGAAACATAACTGGCTTTTCTAACACAAAGAAGGGGGTAGGCTTAGACAAAATGCCAAGATGGAAGAATTCATCTCAAATGAAAGAACAAGATAAGGCCAAAGCCAGAGATCTAAGTGAAATAGATATAAGTAACATGCATGATGGAGAACATAAAGCAACAATAAGGATATTCACTGGGCTTGAGAAAAGAATAGAAGACATCAGTGAGACTCTTACTACAGAGATAAAAGAGTTACAAAAGAATCAGTCAGAGATGAAAAATGGAGTAAACAAGATTGGAAACAGGCTTGATGCAATGAACAGCAGGCTGTAAGAAGCAGAAGAACAAATTATTAACAAGAAGACAAAATAATGGAAAATAATGAAACTGAACAAAAGACATAAAGAAGAGTTATGGAATATGAGGATGGACTTAGAGAACTCAGTGACTACATCAAATGTGGTAACATTCATATTATTGGAGTCCAAGAAGAAGAGAGAGAAAAGGGGGCAGAAAATTTATTTCAAAAAATAATAGCTAAAACGTTTTCTAAGCTAAGAAAGGAAATAGACATCTGATCCAAGAGGCACAGAGAACTCCCAAAAAATCAACAAAAGAGGCCAAAACCAAGACATATTGTAATTAAATTTGCAAAATCTAGTGATAAAAAAATCTTAAAAGCAGCAAGACAAAAGAAGTCCTTAGATTACAAGGGAAAATCTATAAAGCTAATAGGAGATTTTTCAACAAAAATGTAGCAAGCCAGAAGGGAGTGGAATGATATTCAAAGTGCTGAATGGAAAAAATATTCAGCAAGAATACTCTATCCTGCAAGGCTGTCTTTCATAAAGAAGGAAACATAAAGAGTTTTCCAGACAAACAAAATGAAAGGAGTTCTTAACCACTAAACCAGCACTGCTAGAAATGTTAAAGGGGATTATGAGTGGAACAGAAAGACCAAAAGTGACAAAGACAAGAAAGGACCAGGGAAAATCTCCAGAAACAAGCATTTGAATATAAACGGACTAACCGCTCCAATCAAAACACATAGGATATCAGAATGGATACAAAAACAAGATTCATATATATGATGCCTACATGAAACTCATGTAGGAAACATGCCTACATGAAAGACACCTGCAGATTGAAAGTGAGGGGATGGAGAATCATCTATCATGCTAATGGATGTCAAAAGAAAGCTGTAGTAGCCATACTTATATCAGACTAACTAGATTTTAAAACAAAGACTGTAACAAGAGATGAATAAGGGAATTATATCATAATTAAGGGGTCTATGCAATAAGAAGATATGACAAATATAAATATTTATGCATGCAACATGGGAGGCCCAAATATATTAAATAATAACAAGTATAAGGGAGCTATTTAATAATAATACAGTGACAGTAGAGAATTTTCACAATGCACTCAAGTCAATGAATAGATCATCTAAATAGAAAATCAACAAGGAAACAATTGCTTTTGATGACACTCTGGACCAGATGGACTTAACAGATATATTCAGAACATTCTATCCTAAACAGCAGATAAGAAATTTTATTCAAGTGCACATGGGACATTCCCCAGAATAGATCCCATATAAGGTCACAAAACAGGTCTCAGCAAATACAAAGAGAGTGAAATCATACCATGCACCTTTTCTGACCACAAACTATGAAAATAGAGGACAATCACAAGAAGAAATTTGGAAAGATCACAAATACATACAGGTTAAATAACATGCTATTAAGAAATGAATGGATCAACCAGGAAATCAAAGAAGGAATTAAAATAAAAACACATGGAAACAAATGAAAATGAAAACACATGGTCCAAAATCTTTGGGATGCAGCAAAAGTGGTCCTAAGAGGGAAGTATATAGCAATACAGGCTTACTGCAAGAAACAAGAAAAATCTCAGATAAACAATCTAATCTTATAACCTAAAGAAACTAGGAAAAGAACAACAAATAAGACCTAAAACCATCAGAAGGAAGAAATAATAAAAATTGGTGCAGAAATGAATGATGTAGAAGCCAAAAACAAAACAAAACAAAACAACAACAACAAAGAATAGACCAATGAAACAAGGAGCTGGTTTATTAAAAATGTTAATAAAATTGATAAACTTCTAGCCAGATTTATCAAAAAGAAAAGAGAAAGGACTCAAATAAACAAAATCACAAATGAGAGAGGAGAAATAACAACCATCACAGAAATACAAACAATTATAAGAGATTATTATGAAAAACTATATGCCAACAAATTGGACAACTTGGAAAAAATGGATAAATTCCTAGAAACATATAATCTATCACAACTGAAGCAGGAAGAAATAGAAAACTTGAACAGAGCAATAACCAGCAAATAAATTGAATCCGTAATAAAAAAAATCTCCAACAGGGAAAAGTCCAGGACCAGATGTCCTCACCAGAGAATTCTACCAAACATCTAAAGAAGAGTTAAAACCATTTTTCTCAGACTATTCCAAAAAACATAAAAGAAAGGAAAACTTCCAAATTCATTCTATGAGGCTAGCATTATCCTGATACCAAAACTAGATCAAGACTCCACCAGGAAAGAGAACTACAGGCCAATATCCTTGATGAACATAGATGCAAGAATTCTCAATGAAATATTAGCAAAACAAATTCAATAATACATTTTAAAAAATAATTCAGTATGATCAAGTGGGATTTATACATTGGTTGCAAGGGTGATTCAGTATTCACAAATCAACCAACATGATAAGAGAAATGATAAAAACCATATGATCATTTCAATAGACACAGAAAAAGCATTTGACAAAGTACAACATCCATTCATGATCAAAATCCTCAACAAAGTAGGTTTAGAGGGAACATAGTTCAAAAAAATAAAGGCCATCTGTGAAAAACCCTTGGATAACATTATTCTCAGTGGGGAAAAACCAAAAACATTTCCTCTAATGCTGTCAGGAATAAGACCGGTATGCCCACTCTCACCACAACTTGAATACTAGACTGAACAACTGCAGAACAACTGTGTTTTATAAACGTTCATGAACTGTTGACCAAGATGAACCTTATACTGGGCCACAAAAGAAGTCATCTACAGAGTAAGTGGATGACAAATAATTAAGATAAGAGAGGATATTAGTGAAATTGAAAAAACAAAAAAATAGAGAAAATAAAACTAAAACATGGTTCTTTGACAAGTCAATAATATTGATATATTTCTAGATAAAATGATGTAAACAAAAATTAAAAAAAAGAAAAGATAAATATCCTGTATCAGAAATGAAAATGAGGACATCAGTACAGATCCACAGAAAGTTTTTAAGAACATAAAATGAAAAAATAAAATAAAATAAATGCATCAATTTGAAAAAATCATGAAGTCCTTGATAATCACAAGTTAACCAAAACTGAAGCAGGAAGAAATAAAAAACTCAAAACAGTCCTGTATCGACTAAGGAAATTGAATATGCAATTGAAAACCTTCTCATAAAGAAAATTCTAGGTCCAGTTGGCTTCATTCTTGAAGTATATCCAAAATTTAAGAAAGAAAATACATGAACACATACATTTTCAGAATGTATTTTCAGAAAATCAAGACAGAGGGAACAAGTCCCAGCTGCTTTTATCAAGGTAGCATTTTCTTGAGGATAAAATAAAATTAAAAAAAAAAGTTTTAGAAAAACAATAAAACTTGGAAACAATATTCCTAATAATCACTGGTTCAAAAATCCTTTTTAAAATATTAGGAAATACAGTATAGCATAGATAAAGGATTATATACCCTAACCATGTGGAGTTTATCTAAAAAATGGATGACTGGTTTAGTATTAAAAAAATCACTCAATGTAATTCACTCACTGTAAATTTTAAAAACTCAGAAGCAAAAATATCTAATTATCTCAATATGTGCAGAAAAACAAGCTTTGCTATAATTCAACATTGACTCATGATTAAAAACTGTTAACAGCTTAATATGAAAAAGAACCTCTTCAATCTAATACAGGACAAATGAATATGAGGTGATTTCATATTGAAAGGTAAAAAAAAACTGAATGTCTTGCCCTTCCCATCAGGAACAAGAGTGATGTGTGTTGTCACCACGGTCATGCACTTTTACAATGAAGGTTCTACTGGTACATTAAGGTAGTAAAGGAAGTGAAATAAACACATAAAGATTGAAAGGAACTAGTAGAACAGTCTTTATTCTCATAATGTTATTATTGACAATGTTGAAAATACTATGGAATCTACACAAAAGCTACAAGAACTTATAAGTAAAGTTTTGAGGAAATAAAGTAATGCTTAATATTAAGAAATGTATCTCTGTGGTAGCAGTGAACAGTTAAAATATTGATTTTTAATAAATTCAAGTGAAACTAGCATCAAAAACCATGGAATACTTATAAATTTAGAAAAATATGTGCAAGATCTGTGCACTGAAAATTACAAAACATTGCTAAGGAAAATAAGGAATTGTCAAATACATTTAAAACTGTGCCATGTACATGGTTTGGAAGACTCAATCATTTGTAGATGTAAGTTCTTCCCAAATGGATCTAGAGAGTCAATGCAATTATTTTCAAAATCTCAACAGGCTTTATTTTGGGAGTAAGTAGAAATTGACAAATTTATTCTAATATTCAAAAGAAAATGCATATATGGAAACCAACTAGACAATAAACTATAAAAGAAAAATATGCAAAGAAAAGATACACAGTTTGGGGGGAAAAACTGTCAATATTTATTTCTTAGACATAAAACCATATTATAAAGGTACAGTAACCAAGACAGCATGGCATTGGCACAAGGATGGATTTACAGGGAAGTAACATAGAAATATAGTACAGAAATAGTCAATTGCTTTTCAAAAAAGATGTTATGAAAAAAAAGATGTTATGGTAACTTAATGCAGAAAGGATGGTTTTTCAATTTTAAAAATAATGTTGGAAATACGGATATCCATTAAAACAAAACAAAAACAAACAAAACCCCTCAACCATTTTCCTCACACTATAGACACATAGAAAAATGACTTGAAATAGATCAGAAAACTAAATGTGAAAGCTAAAATTATAACACTACCAGTGAGAACATAGAAGAGCATCTTTGTGATTTTTAGTTGGGTACAGATTTCTTAGGTAAGGCATGAAATGTATAAATCATAAAAACTTCTATATATATGGGCGTGTGTGTGTGTGTGTGTGTGTGTGAGTGTGTGGTATGTGTATACACAAGTTGTATACATACACACATATACACACATAGAGTTTTCTTTATCAGAATGAATACTTATTCTCAAAAGACATTGTTAAGAAAGCAAAAAGAGAGGCACCTGGGTGGCTCAGTCGGTTAAGCATCTGACTCTGGCTCAGGTCATGATCTCACGGTTTGTGGGTTTGAGCCCCACATCAGGCTCTGTGCTGAATGTTTGCTCAGAGCCTGGAGACTGCTTTGGATTCTGTGTCTCCTTCTCTCTCTGCCCCTCCTCTCACACTCTGTCTCACTCTGTCTCTCAAAAATAAATAAGTGTAAAAAAAATTTAAAAAAGAAAGCAAAAAGAGAATCCACACAGTGAGAATAAATATTTGCCACACATATATCAGAAAAAAGTTTGTATGTTGAACAAATAAAAACTGCTCAATATTATATAATAATACAAACAACTCAGTTACAAATAGGCAAAATATTTGTACCAACATTTCACATCTGAAGATATAAAAAAGGCCAATATACATGTCAAAAGATGTTGGCCAACTTTATTCATCAGGGAACTATAAAATAAAATAAAACCAATAAGACATTTTACACACAGTAAGATAGAATTTAAATTAAAAATACCTGAAAGTAGCAAGTGCAGGTGAAAATTTAGATTATTGGAATTCTCATATACTGCTGGATGAAATATAAAACAGTACAACCATTTTAGACAAGAATTTTCTAAATTATTAACTTTCTGAGACAGTTAAATATAACTCTTACCTTCTGACTCCATGCTCCAAAGTTATGAAAACATGTATCCATGCAGAAATGTACACAAATATTCATAGCATCTTTATTACTAATAGTCTTAAAGCAGAAACAACTAAAAGTCCCTCAACAAGTGAATGAATAAACTATAGTATGTTCACACAATAGAATACTACTTAGCATTTAAAGGAATAAGCTACTGGTAAAAGAAACAACATGAATTAATACAAAGAAGATTATTCTGAGTAGAAAAGTAGAAGCAAAAGAATAAATAATGTATGATTCCATTTTAATGAGATTCTAGAAAAGGCATAAGTAATCTGTGGTGATAGAAGGCACATCTGTGATGCCTCGGGCTCTGAGTGGGTGGGGATGATTGTGGAGGGACTTTAGGGAACTTTCTGGCACCATGACATTGTTCTTGCTTGTGGTTACACATTTTGATATCTGTTAAAACTTATCAAACTGTTTATTTAAAAATGAGTGAATTTTATTTTATATAAGTTGTAACAAAAACAACAAAAACACTTAACAGTGTCATGCCTCAGACTGTTTTTGTTCTATTATCTCTCTTCTGCTTCCTGAAACACATTTTGCACAAAGGTGTTCCTTTGCATCTTTAGGACAAAGGCAAAATGTCAGATGTCCTAAAAAGAACCTAAGCATAAGAGTGATATCCAATATTTATTGAATACTGATTTAGCTTCAAGTAATGTTCTAAGGACTTCAGTTGTATTAATTCATTTTGTCTTCTCAGGAGCCCTCAGAGATGGTGAACAGAAATGCTCTAATTTTACAGATGAGGAAATTCAGTCTTAGAAATATACAACTTGTCTAAGGTAAAACAGCTAGCAAGTAAGGTAGGGAGGTTTTAAATTCAAGAAGTTTATTTTAGAGCCTTTCCTCTTGATAATAGAAATATTAGTGGATTTTTAAGGCTTGCGGCAAAGACAAGAGAAGAAACAAATTGGACAAATCTTAATTTTCAATATTATCCTCAAAGTCAAACACTTGTAAAATAGAAGTTGAAGAAAGAAAAAGAAAAAAGCAAACCAGCCCTTAATTTCAAAAGTGTTGACATTTTATAAAATATAAAATATATTTTAAAGGGCTATATAGTTCTTAAAGTGACTTTTAATACTTTGATAAGTGGTAAATTAGTTGATCTTGGGATAGCATGACAATAGGACACATCTATCATTTATTTATTATTGAGCACCTGATTTGTGGGTTGCAGCCTTCAGTTATGGACCATCTCAACCTGCTACCCAAGAATTTTTCCCTTTGGATTCCTATCTCTGTTATGATCCCTCACTAAATCTTCAGAATCTGCTTCTTGGTCAGAGAAAATTGCCTTCTCTTATGAGCAAGCTCACTTATTTGAATTGGACCAACAGACAAACAGTTCTTTTATTTCTATTGTAGCTTAGCCCTTCCAAAACATTCTCAGGCACAAATGGCAACAGTGGTGGTGGTGATATTATGTGGGGTTGAGGAAGCACTGGGTTTTTAGTGCTCAAGTACAGAATCACAATTTACTGTGTTAACTCATACTACATGTTGAATTTGGTCCTCCCCAACACACCTGCCTTATTTATGCTGCTTCTTTTTTTTTTTTTTTAAAAAGATCATTTATTTCTGTACGTAACTGATTTATTTAAATTCAAGTTAGTTAACATACAATGTAGTATTGGTTTCTGGATTAGAACTCAGTGATTTATCATTTAAATACAACACCCTGTGCTCCTTTCCATAAGTGCCCTCCTTAATGCCCATCACCTATTTAGCCCATTGCCCCACCAAACTCCCTTCCATCAACCCTCAGTTTGTTCTCTGTATTTGACAGGCTCTTTTGGTTTGCTTCCCTCTCTGTTTTTATCTTATTTTTCCTTCCCTTCCAATATGTTCATCTGTTTTTTTTTTAATTCCATGTATGAGTGAAATCATATGATACTTGTCTTTCTCTGACTGATTTATTTCACTTAGCATAATACATTCTAGTTCCATCCATGTTGTTGCAAATGTCAAGATTTCATTTGTTTTGATCACTGAATAATATTCCATTGTATATGTATACCACATCTTCTTTATCCATTTATAGATTTTGTATATGAACCCTTTATCTGATATTTCATTTGTAAATGTCTGATCCTATTCCTTCTGTTGCTTTTTAGTTTTATTATTTGTTTCCTTCGCTGTGCAGAAGATTTTTATCTTGATGAGGTTCCAATAGTTCCTTTTTGCTTTTGTTTCCTTTGCCTCCAGAGACATGTCTAGGAAGAAGTTGCTGTGGCCAATGACAAAGAGGTTACTGCCTGTGTTCTCCTTTGGGATATTTATGGTTTCGGGTCTCACATTTAGGTCTTTAATCCATTTTGAATTTATTTTTGTGTGTGGTGTAAATAAAGTAGTCTGATATTTTATTTTATTTTATTTTATTGCAACTTGCTGTCCAGTTTTTCCTACACCATTTGTTACGGAGACTGTCTTTTTCCCATTGGAGATTCTTTCCTGCTTTGTTGAAGATTGATTGAGTATATAGTTGTGGATTTATTTCTGGGTTTTCTATTCTGTTCCATTGACCTATGTGTCTATTTTTGTGCCAGTACCATAGTGTTTTGATTACTACAACTTTGTAAAACTCTTGATGTCTGGAATTGTGATGCCTCCAGCACTTTGTTTTGTTTTGGTTTGGTTTGGTTTGATTTGGTTTTTGTTTTTTAGTAGGCTTCACAACTAGCACAGAGCCCAACAAAAGGCTTGAACTCAACCCTGAGATCAAGGCCTGAGCTGAGATCAAGAGTCAGACACTTGACCAACTGAGCCACCCAGACGTCCCAAGCCCTGCTTTTCTATTGAAAATTGTTTGGGTCCTGGGATCTTTTGTGGTTCCATACAAATTTCATAATTGTTTCTTCTAGCTCTGTAAAAGATGCTGTTGGTATTTTGACAGGGATTGTATTACATATGGAGACTGTTTTGGGTAGTACAGACATTTCAACAATATTTGTTCTTCCAAACCATAAACATGGAATGTCTTTCTATTTCTCTGTGTCATATTCAATCTTTCATCAGTATTTTATAGTTTTCAAAGTGCAGGATTTTCACCTCTTTGGTTAGTTTTATCCTAGGTGTCATTTTTGGTGTAGTAGTAAATAGAATTGTTTTCTTAACTTATTTTTTTAAAGCTTATTTATTTTTGAGAGAGAGCAAGCATGAGAGGGGGAGGGGCAGAGAGAGTGGGCACAGAGGATCTGAACCGGGCTCTGCACTGAGCACAGATAGCCTGATGTGGGGCTTAAACTCACGAACCATGAGATCATGACTTGAACAGAAGTTGCACACTTAACAGACTGAGCCACCCAGGAGCCCTGTTTTCTTAATTTCTATTTTTGCCACTTCATTATTGGCTTATAGAAATGCAACATATTTCTGTACATGGACTTTGTATCCTGTGACTTTACTGAATTCTTTTATCAGTTCTCACAGTTTTTTTGGTAGTCTTTCAAGTTTTCTATATACAGTATCATGTCATCTGCAAATAGTGAGTGTCTTACTTTTTCCTTGCTGATCTGGATGCATTTTATTTCTTTTTATTGTCAGAGTCTGCGGGTAGGACTTCCAGACTGTATTGCATAGAAGTGGCTAGAGTGGACACCCTTATCTTGTTTCTGACCTTAGGGAAGAGCGTCAGTTTTTCCCCACTGAGGGTGATGTTAGCTGTGGGTTTTTTTATAGATGGCCCTGATTATATTGAGGTACATTCCCTCTAAACCTACTTTGTTGGAGGTTTTATTATGAATGGATGTTGTACTTTGTCAAATGCTTTTTCTGTGTCTATTGAAATGATCATATGGATTTTATAATTTCTTTTATTGTTGTATCTGTCACATTGGTTGATTTGTGAATACTGAATTACCCTTGCAACCAATGAATAAATCCCACTTGATCATACTGAATGATTTTTTTTAAATTTTATTGTTGAATTAGGTTTGCTAGTATTTCACTTAGAAATTTTGCAACTCTGTTCATCAGGGATATTGGCCTGTAGTTCTCTTTTCTAGTGGAGTCTTCATCTCGTTTTGGGATCGAGATAATGCTGGCCTCATAGAATGAAGTTGAAAGTTTTCCTTCCTTTTCTGTTTTTTGGAATAGTTTGAGAAGAATAGGTTTTAACTCTTCTTTAGATATTTGGTAGAATTCTTCTGTGAGGACATCTGGTCCTGGACTTTTCTTTGTTGGAGACTTTTTATTACGGATTCAATTTCTTTGCTGGTTATTGCTCTGTTCAAGTTTTTTATTTCCTTCTGCTTTCTTATATTTCTTTTTCTAGCTTTTAGGGGTAAGTTTAAAATTTATTTTATTTAATTTATTTTAAATTTTTCTTTCTTCTTGAGGTAGGCCTGTATTGCTATAAACTTTCCTATTAGGACTGCTTTTGCTATCCCAAAGATTTTTGACTACAGTGTTTTCATTTTCATTTGTTTCCATGTACTTTTAAACTTCTTCTTTGATTTCCTTGTTGACCCAGTCATTTTTTACCAGCATGTTATTTAACTTCCATGTAGCTGTGGTCTTTCCAGATTTTTTCTTGTGTTGACTTTTCGTGCTTAGCATTGTGGTCAGAGAGATGAATGGTATGATTTCAATCATTTTGAATTTGTTGAGGCTTCTTTTTCTGGCTGAAGATGTGGTCTGTTCTGGAAAATGTCCCCTGTGTGTTTGAAAGAATGTGTTATCAGCTATTTTAGGATGGAATAGTCTGAATATACCTGTTAAATTAATCTGGTCCATTGTGTCATTCAAAGCTATTTTTTTCCTTTTGATTTTCTGTTTAAATGATCTGTCCATTGATGTGAGTAGGTTGTTAAAATATCCTATTATTATTGTATTATTTTTGAATAGCTGCTTTATGTTTGTTATTGTTTATATATTTGGGTACTTCATATTAGGTCCATAAATATTTACAGTAGTACTTCTTATTGGTTGTCTCCTTTATAATGATATAGCGTCCTTCTTTGTCTCTTGTTATACTCCTTGTTTTAAAGATTATTTTGTCAATATAAGCACTGTTACTCTGGCTTTCTTCTGACATTCATTTGCATGATGAATGTTTCTCCCTCCCCTCACTTTCAATCTGCAGGTGACATTAGGTCTGAAACCAATCTCTTGTAGGCAGCATGCAGTTGGCCTTAGGTTTTCATCCATTCTGTCACCCTGTGTCTTTTGATTTAAGTAATTTCACCATTTACGTTCAAAATAATTATTGATAGATATATATTTATTGCCATTTTATTCCTTGTGTTATGGTTGTTTCTGAATATATTCTCTGATCCTTTCTTATCTTTCTTTCTTTCACGTTTTGCTGATTTTCGTTAATGGTACATATAGATTTCTCTCTATTCCTTGCATGTTTATTAGTAATTTCTGATACATTGTTACCAGAAGTTTATATGTAACCTTTTATGCATATAGCAGTTTAAATCAAGTTGATGATTGCTTAAATTTGAACCCATTCTTTTCTCCTCTTGTTTTAGGTATATATTATTATATTTTATATCCTTTGTGATTTTCTTGAATGATTTTTTACAGAAATATTTAGTTTTACCACTTTTGTGTTTCCTACACTTTTGGTCTTGTCTTTCTACGCAGAGTCCTTTTTAATATTCCTTGTAGAGCTGGTTTAGTCATCGCAAAGTCCTTTAGTTTTTGTTTGTCTGGGAAACAGACATTATTTCCATTATTTCCTTCTATTCTGAAGGATAACCTTGCAGGATAGAGTATTTTCCCATTCAGTACTTTGAATATCTCATGTCAGTCCCTTCTGTCTTTCCAAGTTTATGTTGAAAAATCTCCTGCTAGTCTTATGGGCTTTCCCTTGTAAGTTATGGACTTCTTTTGTCTTGGTGCTTTTAAGATTTTTTCTTTATCACTATATTTTACAACTCTAATTACAGTATGTCTTTTGTGGGTCAACTGTTGATTTTGATGGGAGATCTCTGTGCCTCCTAGATCTGGATATCTGTTTCCTACCTCAGATCAGGAAAATTTTCAGCTATTATTTCTTCATATAAATTGTCTGGCCCCTTTTCTCTCTCTTCATCTGGGGCTTCTATAATATGAATGTTTTTATTCATATTATACTGAGGTCTCTAAGGCTATTTTTGTGTTGCATAATTCTTCTTTTTCTCTTTTGTTCAGCTTCATTATTTCCCATTATTTTGTCTTCTATGTCACTAATTTGTTTCTCTCTTTCTTACATTTTGCTATTCATTCCAACAGGTGTGGTTTTTATTTCATTTATTGAGCCCTTTATCTCTGCTATGTTATTCCTTATCTCTGTGGTAAGGGGTTCACTCATGTGTTCCACCCTTTCTCAAGTCCAGTGAGTATCCTTATGATCATTGCTTTAAATTCTCTATCAATCATGTTACTTATATCTATTTTCCTTAAATAGATAGCCCTGTCCTATTTTTCATTTAGGATACGTTTCTCTGTCTCCTCCTTTTGTCTGCCTCTCTCTGTTTTTCTGTGTTAAGAAAGTCGGCTATGTCTTCTGCCTTTGAAAGTAGTGACTTTATGAAGAAGAGTTTCTGCTGCACCCTGAAGTACAATGTCATCTGTTTACCAGAAACTGGCACTTCAGGGGAATAACCTATGTGTGTTTTGGCCTGGTTGTTGTGTCCGAGTCACTTTCCTTCCAATGCAGTAATCTGCTCTGACTCTCTGTTGTGGGCTGTGCTTGCTCTCAGTGGTGCTAGTGGGATCCAGGCAGGCCAACTCTAAGGGAGCATGCCTGCTGAGGAACTTGGGAGTGGGGTGGTGGTCTTAGTAAAATTTGCATCAGGCCACTAGTCCTATGTCTGATTCCCCAAAGCAGTGCTGTGGATTGGTGGCTGGGTGCTGGGGGAGGCAGGTGGGCAATGCTGGGCCTGGTGCCTGATGGTGTCTGGGACCAGCTGGTTGGGCCTGATGCAGTGCCTAAGCATGTTGTTGAAGGGCAGATATGCAGCTGGCATCTGGGCCCAGCACCCTATGCTTGTGTGCAGCTGGGTTCCACGTGGTGGCTGGATGCTGTTTAAGGCAGCAACTGTGCACCAAGTGGTTGGGCACCTGGCAGCTGGGCACCTGGTGGTTGGGTATGCTGAATGTGACTTGGTACAGCAGCAGTTGCATACCCAGCAGCTGGGTAGAATGCAGACAAGGCTTTAATAAAATTAGCCCTGAGGCCTAGGATGAGGCTACAGGTGTCTGTGAAAGCCCCACAGTTGGCTGTGTGTTTACACTGGAGGATGGGAAAAGAAAATGCCAGACCCTTCATTTTTGGAGAAGTCCCCCAGTATTCTCTGAAGTCAGATGAAAAGATCTACTTCCCATTTGCCCCCAGCATTATGTAAACTGCTGTTTTTATGTTGCCTATCTGTGCAGGCTGCTGTCTCTTTAAGGATGACAACCCAGCTATCACACCCCCTTCAGTCTTACCCAGTGATGAGTCAGATGGCTTGTAAAACTCCAGGTTCCAAGTCCCACTGGTTTTACAAATTCAAAGAATTCAACCCCTCTGGTTTTTAAATCCAAATTTTATGGGGAATAGTTTTTTCTGTGTGAGCTCCCTGGTGTGAGGGCTCAGTTTCTCTGTCCTCTCCAGGGATGCAGCTCCCTCCCTTTTGCAGACAGACCCCCCTCCACCTCTCTGACCTTCCTAAGCTTTTGATACAGCTTCTTTATATTTAGTTGTGGAGATTATTCTACCAGTCTTTGGATTGCTCTCTGGTTTATTGACTTGGATGTGGGTGATATCTAGTTGTAAATATGGGACGAGGTAAGCTCAGGGTCCTCCTACTCTGCTATCTTCCCAAGATCCTAGCCCACATAGCATAAGATTTAGTGCCCGTGGTGGCATATAGCAAATGTATAAGTGCTTTTAAAAAAATTTGCTTAAGTATAGTTGGCACATAATGTTACATTTGACAAGTTCATAAGTTATGCTGTGCTTACCACAAATGTAGCTATGTCACCATACAATACTAATACAATACCATTGACTATATTCCTTATGCTGTGCCTTTTATTCCCATGACTTATTCATCCCACAAGTGGAAGCTTATACCTCCCACTCCCCTTCCACCCACTGCCTCTCCATTCACCCACCTCTTCCCCCAGTTTGTTCCCTGTGTGTGTAGGTCTGATTATGCTTTTTGTTTGTTTATTCACTTCTTTTTTTTTTAAATTTTTAATGTTTATTTATTTTTGAGAGAGAGAGAGAGAGAGAGAGAGAGAGCATGAATGGAGGAGGGGCAGAGAGAGAGAGGGAGACACAGAATCCGAAGCAGGCTCCAGGCTCTGAGCTGTCAGCACAGAGCCCAACGTGGGGCTTGAACTCACAAACTGAGATCATGACCTGAGCCGAAGTTAAACAGTCAACTGATTGAGCCATCCAGGTGTCCCTATTCACTTATTAAAAAAAAAAATTCCACATATGTGTGAAATAATGGCATTCATCTTTCTCAGTCTGACTTATTTAACTTAGTATAATACCTTCTAGGTCTATCCATGTTATTACAAATGGCAGCATCTAAGCCTTATGTATGGCCACATGATACTCCATTATCTGTATCTATATCTATCTATATCTCTCACATCTTCCTTTTCCATTCATCTGTGGATTTTCAGGAGATTTTCTCCCCATAATCACATAATAGCAGCTATGGTGAATCGATAAAGTTAAGAGAACTGAAGTCTCACCCTACAATTTTCACACACTCGTAACTGAACAGGGAAAGAATCCTTTTCTAAAATTGTTCTGCCTCTTTTCTTTTCTGTCTGGAAGAAACATGGAAAACTGATTTTTCTTTATTTTGTTTTTCTACAATGATGAACATGCTAAAACCATTACCTACACCTTTCACTTTCTTCTTTTTGTTTTTTTACACAATATTAAAAGATCTATTAAAATTTATGCTTAGGGGTGCCTGGGTGGCTCAGTCAGTTAAGCGTCTGACTTTGGCCCAGGTCATGACCTCACAGTTTGTGAGTTTGAGCCCTGTGTCAGGCTCTGTGCTGACAGCTCAGAGCTTGGAGCCTGCTTTGAATTTTGTCTCCCTCTCTCTCTGCCTCTCCCCAGCTCACTCTTCCTCTCTCTCTCTATCAAAAATAAATAAAATCTTAAAAAAATATGCTTAACATCAATTGATCAATTTATATATTCACTAGACTTTAAATCTCAATAGATATATTGATGAAAAAAATTCTGCTTATGTCTCATATCTATATATTTATACTATTTTTATTACTAGATTAAGAGTAAATGATTTTTAAAAAGAGTAAATGATTTCACACATCACAATGAAATAAAGACTATCTCCAGTAATGGATGTGAGTATATGCCTAATAGGAGTATTCAAGGAAGAAAATCAATTTCAGCTTCCAAATTTTTTTCAGTGATAACTCTTCAATAAACATTTTAAAGGATATTTTTTAAAATTAGGCACAAAAGTTCTGACCAATATCTTACTAATAATGATGATGTTAAGATGAGATGGAAGGGATACTAACAACATCTGGAAAAGGTAGAGAGTATTGGAACAATGTAGTATAGAAATTAGTAGAACCTAGAACTTCAAATCTTTAATACCATTCAGCCCAATTTTGCAAAGTATAGGCAAAGTGACGAGGAGGGAGGCAGAATTTATTGCTGCTATGTGACAACATATCTCATTATTCTATTCTTTCATATCCTTTCACTGCCATGCATGACTGCACACACATAAAGGAATTGGACCAGATTAATGGGAATTGGGGGGTAAATAAAGGTGACATGTGGGCAGAAAATGGTAGTTCAATGAAGAAATCTTTTTCACTTCTCCTTGGAACTGTATAATTAAAAGTTAAAACTTTAAAAAGAAGAAATGGATTCTTAAGATAACACTGAATATGTAATCTCACAAGTGTAACTTTGAATAGACGAAACAGCTTTCATTCCTTCTGACACATCCATTTTACATAGAGAATATTGCTTAATAGTAAGCAAGAGGAATGCAGTTTGTGCAGCTGCAGGACCAGAATATAACACTGAGAGGTCTGCAAGAAAAATTACTCAGAAAAACCTACATATTCATAATCCTCCTTTGTTCAGAAAAAGAGACCCAAAATGATTCTCTATCTGTATGTTTTTCACTAAGTGCTTTTTTTAAGTTCCTGGCTTTGGTCACCATGAAAATGAGCCCCACAGATCTCTTACTTTGGGAAGTCTAATTAAGTGATGGCTCTGAACACACCACCAAGCTTATGAAGTGGCCAGACTTCTAACAACAAGCTGCTGTGAGTCACTGAATGAACATGGCTGAGAGACTAACTCAGGTCTAGTCCTGTGAGACACAAGATTCCTTTGACAAATGACTGTGGTTCAAGGACTCTCCACTGACATTGGCTAAATTCTTCAACAAATTCTCTGTTGTCTTAGCCTCTTTCTGCCTATCCTCTTTTCCTTCTCTCCCTCCTTCACAGGTCTGCACCCTAACCTCTTCTGGCCCTTTCTCTCTGTTTTCTCTCTCAGGTATTTGCTCAATGAATCACTTGTATATCAAATCCTGTTGGCACCTCCTTTTTAGATAAACTGGGCACAATTTTAACCAGAAGTGGTCCAAGAAAACAGAAAGTATACGATTCTGGGATTGGCTCACTCACTGCCAGACAGGAAAAACCATGCTATTCTGAGTGGTATTTGGGACAAAGGAAATTCCTACCAACTTTTTGTTGTTTAATTGCTGAAAATTTCACTGGAGGTAACCTGGGGAAATGTCCTGGTGCAGAAGAGTGCCCTTGCAGGTGCAATGATCAAAAGATATGGAGGAACAAATCCTATGTAGTCTATTAAGGTTTTTGGTTTCTGATTAGTTGTACTGATGCCCTGCCTAATAAAAAATACTCAGAGCTGTTAAAAAGCAGTTAAAGAATGTGAGAACCAGAGAGCTTCTTTCATAACTTACAAGGAGACCTATATCTCCTGCAATGATATGGTGGAAACAGCTGAGCTAAATAAATTTGGAACAACTCCAGAAAGTCTTAGCCAAGACAGGCCTGTAATGCTAAGTTTACAACCCTGTTGAGAAAACTGAGATGCAGAAATATGGGATAGAGACATCTGGATGGATGTCCTTGAGGATATTGGCTACTACACTGGAGATCTTATGCTTCAGAGGATGGGAGATGCATATTAGAAAGATTCAGGGACCTGCCTGTTCAGTGAAGTTTATAGGAGTTCAGTGTTCAGGAGCATGCTAAGATATCCTCTAGACAAAAGAAGAAATTGCTCCATCTTGCATTACCTGCCGCAACAACAACAATAACAACAACAACAAAGAAAGCATGGTACCTGGAATGCTTCTTTGTGTTCTGGAAGTAAAACCTTCCACACGTAAGAATACTGCTACAGCCAAGATACTAGGTGGCATGGAGGTCCGTCATTGCCAAGTAGAGTCTGAAGTAGGGAAGGGCTGTTGGGAGCCATTTCCTGAACTCACTTAAGTTGAAAAAATCCTTGTGAGGTAAGGCAAGTTTGCAAGGCCCCACTGTCAGATGATGACCAATATCCACCCCCACTCAATTATTTTTGCTTGAGCACCAATCCCCAAGGCACCTTGTTGACTGGTTTCGGGAGTGACTTGTCCCCTTATTCTAAAATATGCAGATTGCACCTTGTGAAGGAAATTATTACAGGGATTTCTTCTTTTATGATTATGGGAGCAAATATTACATTTCCTGAGAAACCTGTTTTACTTCCCGTCAAGAAAATAGGCTACTGACCCCTGCTCACAAAGAACTAACTTTTGCCTTTTCGATGCTAAAAACATTGTCTTGTATTTGAATGCTAAAGATACCTTCCTTCCCCATATTGATAAAGATTATGCATGAATCTTCAACCAATCTATGTTCTGGGAAATTTTTACATATGAAAGAAATTTGTCCTCAGAAATCATTGTCTAAGGCAAATGCCACTTCTGTGCTGGCCCCATACATTATTTTCCATAAATAAAGCTGGCTCTCAGGTCAGTGCCTGGTGATCAGAAAGAAACTCGGGGCTCTCTCATCCCTCCCCCTTTCACCGACACTCTCCATCCTTCAGGAGCCTGGACCTGCTGGAGATGGACTCTGGCAAAGGGCTCTCTAAATAGGTCCTTTTTTGCAAACAGCCCTGCCCCTTATGTTAGATTCACTCTGGTTAGAAATTATGTGTATCAAGCAAATACGAGGGATTTTCTTAAGCTATAAGAAAATAGATTTTCTGTCATCTAAATCTGGCATTTTTTCCTGGCAGGTGCTATAAACATAGATTCATCCCTCAGTAATCCAGTGGATGGAGAGAAAACAGTATTAAGTTAGCATTGGAGGGACTCCATTAGGGATTCTGGCTCTACAAACTTTACTCAGGCATGACTCAGTTGTTTTCCTATGGAAAACTGAGAATGAGTCAATCTTGGACCAGTGAACAAAACAGGTGGCACTGATGTCACTCCCAGATGAAGGCCAATAATATGCTACTGTGGCTCCCAGCACCACTGGTACCTTAGTTTGATGAACTTATATATTTTTTTAATGTCTTCAGTAGCGCAGATCTATGAAAAGTACAATACTCTTCAAGTCTTTGTTCTGGGAGTTGCTTGTTGGTGACTCCTGGCTTGAAGATGTTATAAAATTAATTAAGTTACCTGGTTTCTTCACTTGCCAACATATGGAGAGAGTTTGTAATCATAAAAAAAAATGCTTCTTCTAACACCACTAGATACAGTATGGGCCTGTGTCTTCCCAAGTTTGACATATCCAACATTTTTAGGCTTTTTGCTTCTGATATGAAAGTTTAAATTGTTAAATGGAGAAGTTGTATAAATATAAAATACTAATCAATCTTAGAGATTATGATTGTGTCTCCCACAAGGTATTTCATGACATACAGTCATTGTTGGATCTGTTATTTTTTCCATTTTAATCCCTATTCCTTTATCCCAATACTGCTGTAAGTTCATGTATTATTATAAAATATATAGTATTTATTTTTTATTTAAGCTTTATGACTAATATGCTGAGTTCCTTTTTTTAAATGTCTATTTTTGAGAGAGAGAGAGAGAGAGAGAGAGGATGAGTAGAGAAGGGGAAGAGAGAAAGGGAAAGAGAGGATCAGAAGCAGACTCCATGCTAATAGTAAAGGACTTGAAATCACAAAACATGAGACCATGCCCTGAGCTGAAATCAAGAGTCATAAGCTCAACCAACTAAGCCACCCAGGTGTCCAATATGCTGAATTTCTGTTGTAAAACTATTTATGAGATAAAAAATTTACAAACTTGTAGAGTTGAAATCATGTAGTGATTTATCCTCTTGATTTGTGAACACAAAAACATCCCCTATTACAATTACCAAAAACATCATGAACTACACATAATATATTAATAAGTAATACATAAAAATACATAAAGAGAAGAATAATTAAGTGATATGAAACACATTTTAAGGATGGCTTCAAGCTTACTTGAACTATCTGAACTGTGTGAAAGAAAGTTGATTTTCAGCAGGACCAAGTTAATAAATGCTGCAAGTTAATAAATGCTAATGACATTAGTCCTCCTGTAATAATACTTAAGGAGATACAACGTAATAAAAAATTTATACCCATTCATTGATGTGCACGTATATTCCAAGAGAAGAAAAACTATTAATTATATGCCTTTATAGAATGGAGATGTTAGATTATTTTAATTAATTCAGATTTCCCAATGACTATCTCTGAAAGAACATTTTACATCCACAATAACATGATTAATGCAAGTGTAATGAGTACTAGTTTAATTAATAATATATGACAATTTATCTCAAACTGATATCAGTCACACGTTTTAATGATGCATTAATTATCATTAAGTCATTACAAAAATTATTGAAGAACATATGACAGACTCTTGTACCAATTTATTTCATTAGGATTAGCACAAGTGGAGTGAAGCAGACAATTATACAAATAATACTGAGTTTTTTAGTGTTCAACACAAACTTTTTAGTATTAAAGATATGTATTATATAGATCTAATTTTATTATAAATCTATTTTTATATTTTCAGGTTTCAGAAGAGGAAAATTTTCAGGTCAGTGAAACATTAATACTTCAGCATATAATTAAACATTATGTGAAGTAATCAGCTGAAGAGTGAATCTCATTTTCAAAATCCAGCCCAACATTTCTAGTTATTTTCCCTAAATCTGAATTAAGCTCTGTCTTAGGGAACCAAGGATACTCACACATTCAACAAAATTTAAAAATTATAGTAATGTGGGGCACCTGGGTGGCTCAATTGGTTAAGTGTCCGACTTCAGCTCAAGTCATGATCTCATGGTTTGTGAGTGCAAGCCCCACATTGGGCTCTGTGCTGACTGGAGCCTCCTTGGGATTCTGTGTCTCCCTCTATCTCTCTGCCCCTCCCCTGCTTGCACTCTCTCTCTCTCTCTCTCTCAAAAAATAAATAAACATTAAAAAAATTTTTTTTAATTATAGTAATGTATGAAGTCATTGCATATGTGATGTTGATTGGGGCCAGTATGTGAAAGAGCTAAAAATGAAGAGGGCCACAAGTAGCAAAGTAAAATACCTTCTACAGAGAATTTTCACTGTTAACCAGTTGTTTTCACATTGCACGATGCAATTTTTGTAAGGTAGCTACAACTTGGCCCCAGTATTCTGATCTCTCCCCTTTTAAGAAGGTCATACCATCAAAATCAATTTGACATTTGTGTAAAATAAAAATAGTAGTGATAACTGCTAATATTTAAGAGAACTTAATGTTTATATTTTAAACGCTACAGGACTGCACGCTTGAGAGCGACCAAACTGGGATGTGACTACAAGTAGACTGGTGTTAAAATGGCCTTAAAATGTCCAGTCCAACCTTTTTCTAAAGTGTGCCATACAGCTTATAGATACTTTTTTTGTAGAAAATAAGGTTCAAAGGAAGCCTGTGTGGCTCAGTCGGTTAAGCATCTGACTCTTGATTTTGGCTCAGGTCACGATCTCATGGTTGTGAGATGGAGCCCCATGTGAGGCTCTGAGCTGACTGTGGAGCCTGCTTAGAATTCTCTCTCCCCGTCTCCCTCTGCCCCTGCCCCATTTGCAATGTGTGCACATGCTCTCTCACACACGCTCTCTCTGTCTCTAATAAATAAAAAGATATGAATTTCAGAAATCAAAAAATGTCAGGAAACATGGGACTGAAAATAACAAAAAACAACATGTCCCTTTACTTCAGGTCATCTCAACTCTTTAACATGCTAGAGCAATTTCAGTCTCTAAGAGGCGAATGCATAGTGTACTGCAGGCATATTGCAGGTTTGGTTCCAGACCGCGACAATAAAGTGTCTATCGCAATAAGGCGAGTCGAGTGAATATTTTGGTTTCCCAGTGCATTTATGTTTTCACTATGCTGTAGTCCATAGAATGTGCAATAACATTATGGCTAGAACAACATGTACAAAACCTAGTTAAAAATACTTTGTTGCTGAAGCATGCTAACCATCGTTGGAGCATTCAGTGAGTCATAATCACTGATCACAGATCACCATAACGAAAATATAAAAAAGTTTGAAATGTTGTGAAATTTATCGCAATGTGGCATGCAAACATGAAGTAAGCAAATGCCGTTGGAAAAAATGGCACCAATAGCCTTACTTGGGGCAAGGTTGCCGCAAATCTTCACTTTGTAAAAAATGCAGTGTCTATGAAGCACAATAAAACTAGGTATGCCAGTAATACATAGGCCTCCCGAATCTTTCAGCTAGATTTTAAAGACCATCTTCATTGTTGATTTTTGTTCTTGTGAGTAAAAAAAATTAAAAAACACAATAACTAATAGACTATTTTTAGGATTCTTTTAGTTTTATAAAATAATTGATCAGGAAGTATATAAAGATTTCATACATAACCTCTCCTTCCCTCAACCCCCCCCACTTCCCTATTAATATCATTAATGTACATGAGTGTAGTACATTTATTACAACTTATGAATTAATATTGGTACGTTATTATTAATTGAGCCATAGTTTACATCAGCATTCACTCTCAGTGTGTTAAACTCAGTTTCATGAGTTTAACAAATGAATAATATTATGTATATAATATTACAATCTTCTACAAAACACTTTCACTAATTTGAATATCTCCTTTGCCACGCCTATTTTTTAAAGTTTATTTATTTTGAGAGAGACAGAGAGTGCATATGAGTGGAGGAAGGGCAGAGAGGGAGAGAATCCCAAACGGGATCTGCACTGTTAGTGTGCAGCCCAACAAGGGGCTCAAACCCACGAACTGTGAGATCATGACCTGAACTGAAACCAAGAGTGGGATGCTTAACCGACTGAGCCACCCAGGCACCCCACCTGGCTACACCTATTAATCCCCTTTCTCTCTTCTGCAACTCTTGGAAACCACTGATCTTTCCCACTGATCTTTTTACTGTCTATAATTTTCCCTCTTTCAGAAAGTCCTAAGGTTGAAGTTATACAATATGTAGTCTTTTCAGAATGGATTCTTCCATATAGCGAAATGCATTTCTCAATGTCTATATTGTCTTCCTCTCCTCTTCCTCCTCCTCCTCCTCCTCCTCCTCCTCCTCCTCCTCCTTCTCCTTCTTATTCTTTTAATCTTGCACTAATATTCCATTGCCCGGATAAACTGTTTATTTTTTCAACTATTGAAGGACATCTCAGTTGTTTCCTATTTCTGGCAATCATGAAGAAAAAACTGCCAAAAACATTGATGTGTAGGTTTTTGTGTGGAAGTAAGTTTTCAGCTCATGTGGGTAAATACCTAGGAGGGCAACAGCTAAATTGTTTGGTAAGGCCATGCTTAACTTTGTAAGAAACTCAAACTGTCTTGCAAAGTGGCTGTACCATTTTGCATTTCCTATTTCCTACTGGCAGTGAATGAATGGGTCTTGACCAGCATTTGGTGCTATTGTTAATGTTTTGGATTTTAGATATTCTGATGGATGTGTGGTCGTATGTCATTGTTTTGATTTGCAGTTACGTAATAGCATATGATCTCAAAAATCTTTTGATATGCTTATTTCTATCTGCGTATCTTGTTTGATGAAGTGTGTGTTTTGACCCTTTGCCCACTTTTTAATTTATGTTGTTTGTTTTCTCACTGTTGAGCTTTAATTTGTTTTTTAATATCTTGGATACAAGTCCTTTATTAGATATGTATTTCGCAAATATTTTCTGCAAGTCTGTGACTTGTTCGTGGTCTTAATCTGTGAGCTTTTAAATAAGTAAATATAATTTAAAACTATAGTACCTTGTATTTATTTATTGATTTTTACGCTGCACAGTCTATACTCATACACATTTGCCTTCAGTTAACAATTAGAAGTGTGCTTTAAAATGAAGTATATTTAGTGTTTTGTCCTTCTCTTCTGCAGGCTCCCCCCACCCCGCCCCCCGCTCTCCCCACTCCCCTGCCAGCTGGGAACTAGAGGAGTAAATGCCTTTGATCTTTCAGGTTTCTTGGTGATACTGATGGCTACCATTTACTGTCTGCAACATCACCTGTGCTGTTATCAGTAGAGATTACATATTTAGTTACTGAATCTCTATGGTGACCCTGAGAATTACAAGACACTACATATATTTTGCAAAAATGTAAAACAGGTTCTGAAAATGTAACTTGTTTGTCCAGATTTTAAAACTTGGTAATTGGTGTATTTGGGATTTTAGCCTACTCTACATGGTTTCAAAAAGTTCATGTTTTTCTAGCTATGCTAGGATGATTTCAACAGATTTTGCCAACATTCATTTGAAAACTATTTTTAAGGGGAAGAACAATATGATTGCCCAGTGAAGTGTTGGCACATTCTTGTCTCATAGTAAGAACTTTATAAATGGTAGACATTGCTGTAACTACTAGCATCATTGTCATTATTTCTGTTTTTTATTTTAGTTACAATTACTCGTCTTTATTACTTGCAGAATGTGACACTTTGAAAAAGTCAATTACCTTGTCAGTACCTCCGGGTTCCTGGACGTATGATAGAAATTTCCTCACAGGGCTGTTGTAATGTTTAAAATGGATAATACATGTAAATGACTCAGTGTAATAGCAGACACCAGGTCTTTGCCCAGAGAAGGTAGTTTATCTTCTCTTCTTTCTTCCTTGAAGGGTGAAGCTTTTCAGTGATTGCCAGGTATGTGTATGATCTGATTACTGATACTGAGGAGTTCACTTTTCTCTCCTTTCTGGAACATAATACATTTCTTTGACATTTCAAACTAGTAAATTATCCCTGTCCAGATGAGATAAAATGTATTTGTTGGTTGTGTACAATGTCCAGGGTAAATTCTAAGGTAAAAATAAATGAATAAAATGTTTGCATCTCTTTGCATAAACTTGGAAGGCAACATATATATAGAACATATACAGGAACAGCAGTTTCTCTATCTATTTTGGTGAACATCAAATGGAACCAACTTATAAATAGTCAACAAAATAACGCATAATGGAAAGAAAAGGACTTGCTAACATGAAATAGAACACACTTCTCTACTTCTAAAGTGTAGTTTACAGACAGAAATGGAAATCTCTTCTGCAAATAACTCTCTTTATGTTGTTCATAAGTAACAATTTATTCACTCAAATCTTCCCAGTCTCACTCTGACCCTATAGCCTGTAGATTTTCTTCATTCCCAGGATTTGATGATAGGGTCTATTTTAATGTGTCCTTTCTAGAGTCCAGGATGATTTCCATTTCTTTAAGGTTAAACTCATTCCTCTTTCTTCTTTTTCCCATACCATTCTCTACAGCATACTAAAATACAAAGTTGTTGGTCTCACATTCATTATCTTTCCTCATCTCTCAAAGATCAAAGTGTAAAAGAAAGATAAGTGAGAAGCAAATAAGAGGAAATGAACTCTGGTCTATGTACGATATTGGAAAAAAAGAACTATTGGTTAAGGAGGCAGACTAAAGATTTTTCAGATGAAACAATTATTCAAATTTTATGTTAAAATATATGTGTATATATGTATATGTATATGTATATCTATATCTATAGATATAGATATCTGTGTGTGTGTATACACACACACACACACACACAAGTACATACACTGAGTGTTGTTTAGGTATTAGTCAGTCACTGTTGCATTCATTTCTTCTAGTTCCAACAATTTAATTAACTCATTCAAGGAACACTCATCGAAACCTGCTATGTGTCAGTATTTGAACCCAGGTAGTATGATTTCAGAGTTCAGTCTATTTTTTTAAGTTTATTTATTTATTGAGTGAGAGAGAGAGTGCAGGGGAGGGGTAGAAAGAGAGAGAGAGAAAGAACCTCAAGCATGCTCCATGATGTCAGTGCCAAGCCCAATACAGTGCCATCTCACAAACTATGAGATCATGGCCTGATCCCAAATCCAGAGTCAGATACTTAACCAACTGAGCCATCCAGGTGCCCCATCAGAATTCACTCTTAACCATGTTGTTTATTGCCTTCCTTGACTTGTGTACATGTCTCTCCAGCACAAATGTAAGTGCTTCTTGGGCAAATTACAGCATTTTACTTATATGCTTGATAATGATACTTTGCTCATAGAAAGCAACTTGAAATGTCTAATTAAACTGGAGAGAGATTTTTTTGACCACCATTCAGTTTATTATATTAAATAATTCAAACACTAAAGTGGGTATTTGATCTTAACTTTCTAGTTGATTATTTAACATACTGCCTGTAAGTAGAAAATTCTAATCAGTCTTACCTTCAGTTACATGAACTCAGCCTTTATAAATATCCTATCTCACGATTTAGTTGATTTGGATCATACAATAATAAACACAATTGGCAAGAATCAAAGAGATAGTATATGTGAACTTGAGTTGGAAACCCACAACAATATATATTGTAAGACATTACATTATTATTATCTTAAACAATAACAGCTAATCACTCAAATGGTAACAAAAATTTCAAAAATACTTTTCACCAGGTTAATATTGCTCAGCAATGATTTGTTGAAATTCAAAGGCATGAGATTTCTCTTATGGAAAACAGTGTTCTGTTGAGAATAGTCCGCAGGCTTTGCTACACATTAGGTAATACAAAATCTCCCTGTCTTGCTCTTTTTACTATCCAGAAAAGGAAGTTTTATATTTTCTGCCACCAAGAGTGCTGAAGGATAAAATATGTCATTTTTGCATGTACTTTACTGGTGCTCCAATGCAGAATTAATTTATAAGAGCTTTAACTGAATTGGAAAAAAAAAAAAAAAAGACCTAGTAGAAACTCCAACCAGAATGAAATCAGAACCAAAGTATAAAATCTCTTTTGGTCCCTGTTGCATTTTTTTCTCTAGCAGTGCTTATTTCCCATGAGATCAGCCCCTCAAAGCCAGTGGTCTCCTCATTCTCTGTCATTCTGCTTTCCTCTGCTGACTTAACACTAGAATCAGTACACTGCTGTCGCAGAGGAATTGTGGATATTTGGTGTATTTGCTGTGGGTCAGGGTTAAATATTTGCCTGTCAAGTATGCTCCATAACCTTCACTGCTTTTTCTTCTCAGGCTTTTAAAATTATCAAAGATAATCAACCCAGACACTAATTTTAAATGTCCAAACAATAATGATTGATTTCCAAGACAGTTGGGTGTAATGAATGATTTGCTGACCATGTTTATGGCCTATAGTAATAGACAAGACAACTAACCTCAGATAAACATCAGTTCTTACAAATTCAGTAAAAATGGCAATATGGGATTTCAGTGTGGTGTTTTAACATTTATTTCAGGATGTAGGGGTGACTGTTGGTATTATGCACTACAGTCTTTTTCTCAACCATTCTCTTGCTGCTTCAGAGAGCATTTTAAAAAAACACTCCCCATTAGATTAAACATATATTAGCTTTAAATTTTCCATGAGGTTCATATGAAAATTGAGCAGACATTCTGTAATTTATTTTTCTTTTTTTTTAAGTAAAACATGTTTTTTTTTTTTAATTTTTAACGTTTATTCAGTTTTGAGGGACAGAGAGACAGAGCATGAGCAGGGGAGGGGCAGAGAGAGAAGGAGACACAGAATCCTAAGCAGGCTCCAGGCTCTGGAGTCAGCACAGAGCCAGACACAGGGCTCTAACTCACAGGCGAGATCATGACCTGAGCAAAAGTTGGCCACTTAGCCACCTGAGCCACCCAGGTGCCCCTATAATAAAACATGTTTAATGGATTATAAGTGTTAATAATCTGGAACCACAGCCTCCTTGTATAATACAAGTTCTCAATTTTAATGCTAAAAGCAAAGTTTCAAAATTTAGTCCTTATTTTGTACAATCTAATTGCTTTTTCAATTACTCAGCATTTCAAGATGGAGAATAAGACAATGAACATTAACAATCCTAGACTGTCTTTTTTTTTTTTTTTTTTTTTTTCTCCTCTAGGGGAAAGTTAATTTGGGGATTCTGTTGAATCTTTTTCCATCAATTACTATTGATTTCTTCTAATTTTAATTTTTATTTCTTTTCTCTAAAAACATGTAAAACTTCTTACAAAAATGAAGTTTTTAAAAATCCTACTGAGTTTTCTAGATACTGTTCTAATTATTTCCTTCCCTTTATTATGAAATTTCCCAAAAGACTATCCATGATTTGTGTAGCTTACCTTTTATTTACTCCAAACATCTTGGCTGGCTTGCTCTTCCTTGCTTCCTTGCTTCCTTCCTTCCTTCCTTCCTTCCCCCCTTCCTTCCTTCCTTCCTTCCTTATTCCTTTCTTTCTTTCTTTTTCTTTCTTTCTTTCTTTCTTTCTTTCTTTCTTTCTTTCTTTCTTTCTTTCTTTCTTCTTTCTTCCCTTCCTCCCTTCCTCCTTCCCTTCCTTCCTCTCTCCCTCCCTTCCTCCCTCCTTCCCCCTTTCTTCCTTCCTTCCTTCCTTCCTCTCTTTCTTTCTTTCTTTCTACCTTCCTCCCTTCTTCCCTCTTTCTTTTTTCTTCTCTTTACTATTCTCTCCAAACTGCCTTTTTTAAAGTTGTAAACGTTTTCTTAATCCTTAGATCCTTTTGTCAGCCTTAGTATTTTTTAAAATGTCTCTCTTCATTCAGCTTTCTAGTCTTTGTTGCCAATTTTCCCTCCTTGTTATTATTGCAGCCCCATATCTTTAAAAAGATTCTCCCTGTATCTGTCTCTGTGCTCTTTTCTTTTTTTTTTTTCTCTCCCTGCCCCCTCCCCTGTCCTTCTCTTCACATTCCTTCCTCTCCTGTCTCTCTGGGAAGAATCTTATCCATAGGACTTTAACCATCACCTCTTTGTAGATAGCTGTCAGTCCTAATTGTTAGTACCGTATTTGTAAAGGCTTGCTGACTAGTTCAACATGAGGAATTTATTAGTAACATTTCATGTAAAAATCATTTTTATCATGTTTATCATAAAGCAAGTTTTTCCTTTATATCTCCATCCCTACTTATTTTTTTAAACATCAATACCTCTATTTTCCAGTATTTCCCTAATTATTAGAAACCTTAACTTTATCTTCAGGTGCCTCTTCGGGATCCATTTCCACATCCACTTGAATACGAAATCCTGTTATGCCTGCACCCATTGTATTCCCTATACCTAGTCTTCTTACTTTTTTTTTTTTTTTTTTTTTTTGAGAGAGAGAGAGGGCACAAGTAAGCAAGGGGCAGCGAGAGAGGGAGAGAGAGAGAGAAGTGGGGCTCACCCGAAGCAGGGCTCATGCTCACCTAAAGCGGGGCTTGAGCTCGGGAACCATGAGACTATGACCTGAGGCATAGATGCTTAACCAACTAAGCCACCCAGGAGCCTCCAAGTCTTCTTACTTTTAACACCATAATTGTGTCCCTACTTCCTACAATATTCTAATACTCCACCCATAGCTCTTCCTTTCCCAATGTTTCTTTTTTTGAAAGTATAATGAGAATATTATAGTTTGGATTTGCCAAGTAAAAAAAAAAAATATATATATATATATATTTCAAGTATATATATATATATATATTTCAAGTATATATATATTTTAAAATTTGTCTAACAAAATGAGCACTTATTCAAGATTATGTATTTTCCAAATATTTATAAAAATCAGGAATTCTCCTGTTGTATTTTTT
This sequence comes from Cryptoprocta ferox, assembly GCA_028646485.1. Classification (NCBI taxonomy): domain Eukaryota; kingdom Metazoa; phylum Chordata; class Mammalia; order Carnivora; family Eupleridae; genus Cryptoprocta; species Cryptoprocta ferox. The sequence continues at coordinate 56,414,061 of CM053567.1, forward strand.
AGTATCATAATGCCCACACATGAATGAAGAAATATTTACTCTGAAATATCACATAAACTCTAACAGCTTCAGTTTAACTATTAATTTTCTGCTTATATCAAATAACATTTTAAAATTCCCAATGAAGCATTTTATCATTAATGTACTTTTATGAGAATAGGAAGAGGGATGTAAATCTTTAATTAGTAATATTAAATGTGGAAAAATAAATTATAATGCTCCATTTTGATCCATATACCAAATACAGCATTCATCTAGGAGACTACTTTATTTTCAATATTACTATTGCAGAATTACAGAAAAAGACAACCTAATATAGTTCTTTGTCATGTATTTCTGTGGCTGTCTAAGAAATCACCCAGTTTGTGATATTACTAAAATTCATACTAGATGTCTATAGCTATTTACATCCAGCTTCCAAAAATTAATGTTTTGGTGGTTCAAAATCAAGGGGGAAATGGTTCAGGCTGTCATTGTGCATATGGTGGTTGGTGAAAACTGAAAGTATTACATATGTTACCTTTGCAGTAGTGCTTTTTTCTCCCAGCAAACTATAACTTCATTCCTTATTCATATATCAATTAATATGGGTCTTTAACAATTATAATTTTATATACAATCTGAAACATAGTGAATTGGGGGCCTCATGTCAGAGCTAGAAAGTAATTCTCTCATAAAACATGATTACTTCTATTTGTTTCTTGCTGTTTCCAGTTCCATTTCCATGTGTAGTTAGAATTGTTGAAAAATATTCTTATTTAATTGGCCCAGAGGAGGAAGTTATTCAGTAAAAGTGTTGTTTCACCAAGATGATGAGATATATTTATTTGTACACGGTAGCTCCTATATTTATATTTGAGATCATACATTCTTATTCCTAGAGATTATCTCTCTCTGTTCTTTTCTGTATTTTCTGTATTCCAGGAACTATGACAGTGCATTGCTGATCATCACTAGATAAATGTTTACTGAAATAAACACGCTTGGAATTTAAATACAACACTGTCTTATTATTTTTCCTTTTTTTGATTGTGTTTATTCCAGGTGATGGCAGTAAAGGACTTTTGCTCAAGTTGCAAGAATGAAAGGGCAAAGCTCAAACACTTAAACTTCTTCCATATAAGAAATAAATGCCCCCCTACTTGCTAGGTGACACACATACACCACAGTCATCCTACAGATATATGCAAAGAAACAGAAAATTATTGGACAATACACCTGTTAATGTTAATAAGTAACAAGTTATGTGTGTGTGTGTTTTCATTCCATTTCTCATCTCTTTCTACTCTATGCCATGTTTTAGCAGAAAATTCAATTCAGTTATATAACTTGATGAGCTAGTAGAAATATTTATACTCCACCTAAGGCATTTTAAAGTGCACCTGGATGAAAATAATATGTGGTATGTTCAGGGAGAGATGAGATCTCAATAAAGCTGTTAAGTTCAAATTTGTCACATAAGGCAGATGGCACCAAAGCTGTGTTATGTCAATGACGGTTTTCAAATAAAAAACTTTACGTTAAGCCTTGAGAATGCCAAGTGGAATTGCAATAGAACACTCAAGAAAGAATGAATGGTAGAGAAGATGCTTAAAATGAAAAAGGTAGACTCGTAGACAGCACAGAAAATGAATCATTCTGGTAGTTTTTTTTAATTCATTATTTTTATTTTATTAATGTTTATTTTTGAGAAAGAGAGAGAGACAGCACAAGTGTGGAAGGGGCAGAGAGAGAGAGGGAGACACAGAATCCGATGCAGGCTCCAGGCTCTGAGCTGTCAGCACAAAGCCCAATGTGGGGTTTGAAGTCACAAACCGTGAGATCGTGATTCAAAAGTTGTAGGGTCAACCGACTGAGCCACCCAGGCACCCCCATGTTGGTGGTTTTAATTGCTGACACACAAGTATATTTTGACTGCTTTTCTAAACAAAGAAGGAGTAGCCCTGAATTCATGTATTTGCTAGTAAACGTATGTAAAATAATGATTATAAGAAAAAAAGAATAATATATTATTACTTATTGATATTGATTATTATAGTTGGAATTTTTCTGTTGTAAAAATTAGAGATTCTGTAGGTTGATTTTATATAATTTATTGTTTCTTAGAGAAATGAAATGCTAGAAAGCCCCATTACAACTGCTCAAAATTTTACTGTTATCAGACCTTTCATACATTGTCTTATTAAGAACATTCAGCTTTTATCATTCTAACTTTGTAGTTGAAATGCCCAAGACTCAGAAACATTCCATGACTTTCTCAAAAATGGAAGGCTTCCTTAGAAGACCTGAAAATAACACTCAATACTTCTTATTCTTTCTTCTGCATCATGCTATGCTCCTTTGATTGTGATCAGAGAAACAAAACCTGTTACTTTTCTTATTGTGGCCAGATTCTCTTCTCAAATGAGGTTTATGTTTAGCTGTGAAAGAGCGTATCTAAGCACTGCTGGCTTCACTAACTGGGATGCTTGTGTTCTGGATCCTGGTATTACAGAGATTACTTAAAGGAGCAATGCTCTTCCCACTGTCAAGTTATTCTTATCCTGGCTCTTGTTAGCATTTAAAATGTGATTGCTTCTGTTCTGGATTCTCTCAGGAAAATCTTGGAACTATATGCGTTGTACCTATCCACCATAAGGATGGTGTCTGCCAATGTCTGTCTTCTTTTTTACTTACCTCATCTTCAGCATTATGCACTCTTACTTCATACAAAGACAGTTTTTTTAACTTTAATTTTGAAAACTGGGCACTTTTCTGTATGAACGAGTGTCTTAAATAAGGAACAATATAAGAAACTCAAAAACAAGCTATATATATATATATATATATATATATATATAATTTTTTTGTTTATTTGCTTATTTTTGAGAGAGACAGGAGAGTGAGAGAATGAGACAAGGACAGAAAGAGAGAGGGAGAGAGAGGGAGAGAGAGAATCCCAAGCAGGCTACGCACCATCTGTGCACAGCCCAATGTGGGGCTTGAACTCACAAACTGTGAGATTATGACCTGAGCCTAAGTCAGGTGCTTAGCCAACTGAGTTACCTAGGTGCTCCAAATAAACTATATTTTGTAAGACTTCCCTACATAATATTTTTAAAAATAAACATATTATATATGTAATCTATATGATATATATACCCATATTTCAAGATGACTTCTGAACTGAATTTTAAATACCATCAAAATAACATGATTAGTAGATGAAGAAAAAGCTCTTGTAGCCCATGTATAAGATGGTCATTGAATTAAACAATTGGAAGACTAAACTATGTAAAGGAGTATGAATGAACAATGAGAACAGTAACAAAAATCTGATAATATAGGATAAGCTAACAGTGAGTGGTTATATGTTAAAATAACATATAATTCTTTGTTAAGAATTATAAGAACATTCTTAAGAACCTTTAGAAATATTATAGTCATCCAATGTCATGAATGTTTCACTAGCTTTTCAACTGGAATATGAGTTTGGGTATGATTTTTAACTTGGTGTTAAAAACTAATCATTGTTATTGACTCATGTAACTTAAAGCAAATGAAAAGGTCATTTTTTTCTATTGGATTTTTTTCTCTACACTCCCCCCCCCCAAAAAAATATGCAAACAAATTGAGAGCTATAGACTTCATAGTTACTTTGCTGAAAAGATTAGAACAATCTGTATGGTTAGAAGAATAATTTAATGATTTTGATATCACTAATCACTAAACTCACACTCATGGTCTTGTGCATTTGCAAAATTTTCTTTTTTACTAACGATCTTTTACATTTTTTCTATGCTAATTGTAATAAAAGGACATGATTTTATGTAAAGTATAAACCATGCAGACATCATTACATTTAACCGGGGACAGATAATTTTTTAGTCTACAAATGAGAACACTGAGCACAGAGAGCTGTAATTTACCCAAGATCATATAAATGGGTGCAGACTTTGGCAAGAGGACTCCACCATGAATTTGCCATCCTGACCTCAGAATGCACAGTAGCCTAGTGGTCAATAGTCTCCCTCTCACAGGATCAGACTTGCATGGTGGTCAGATGGCTTCTTGCATCGTGGTCAGATGGCTTTCTTGTCCTTTACCAGTGTTGTCCCTATTCTCTCTCACACAGGCATCTTACTTGATAAAATATTTGCACATTTAATATCATCTTGGGATCAGCTTCTCAGAGGGCTCAGACTAATGGAACGACAAGGGAGATTCCAAATTTCAGAAATCTTTTTCATAATATTCCAACGTCAACATTGCCAAATGTGTAGCTGATTATAATTAATTAAGTATGGATATTTTACAAGCTGTATTGTTATTTTCAGCTAACAAAATATATGTATGAAAAAATGAACTCGAAGAGTGTATATATCAAGGATTTGATCATAATAAGTTTTATTATGGTGTTTTTTACTTGTGCTTTCATAAATGACCATTTCTCTGAAATATTATGTCTTTCTTTGTGCCTAAATACAGGAGAATTTCTTTTATGTAGTTTATTGTGTAAGATTGGCATATAAATTGAGAATACAGGAACTATAATTGGAAAAAAATGACAATATGTCAGGAATAATTTATTGACCTGCAGACTGTTCCTCTCTGATCTCCAAGATATGTTGTGTATATTTATTTTGAAGTACTTCCCTGAAACAAAAGTGAATAGTATCAAGTGCAGTTTTTATTACAGGGAAATTTTTATAGTAGATCCATAGTGAGGGTCAATCCCGTAGAACAAGGGACTAATTAAATGTTCACCTATGGTAAATGCCTCTTTAGTTGTATGGTTTTCTCCTCTTCACTCCTCCCTAAAGGCTTGTAGAATAGCTACCGACGCAGACCTATATAAAATAAAGGCAGCTGGACTGCAGAGTTTAATATCAAACTCAAACCACAGTTTCTCCTCTGAAATAACATAAGAATAGGCAATTATGCCTACCAAAAAAGCGTTGTTGTGGACCTCCAAGTGAGAGAATGGATGCTTATCTGCAGAAATTGTTTATGGAATTTTCTCGAAAGTCAGCTTTATAACTGTGGCAAATTCTACTGAATGGTGATGCAGTCTCTACACAATTTGAATTTCTTCCTCCCCTGCCAAAAGGAAAAAAAAAAAAAAAACCTTTAATCATGAAGAGAGAGGAACACTAAAGTACCAAATAAGCTTAGAAATATATACAAAGACATAAAATTACAATAATTCCCACAAAAAAAACTGTGTTTTTCTCCTCAGTTTAATTTCTGCTACTTAAGTAATAATAGTAATAAAATCTACATAGGAAATGCGTCCTCCCCCCTGACCCCTCCCCCATCAAACAAAACATTTGTCTTTTAATTTCTCAGAAAACTTCTATTTGGAATCTGGGTGTCAGGAAGATATATTTGCACAAATAAACACACACACACACACACACACACACACACACACATATAAATGGTGGGCAAGTGAAATAAGAAATTTCACTCCCAGTTTGTCTAACATGCTGAATATTGTTCAGTTAGCAGTTGCTGCAAGACTGGAGACCCTAAATTGCCCACCATCAAAACAAATTAACTGAATTTTTGAAATAGAGAGCCAGTACCCCCAATGCTCTATCACTTTGCCACTTGAATAACATAATCCCTCAGCCTGGTAGACAATTTAATAGGACTTGACTTGCTTTATTCTCTCCTCCTAATCCCACTGAGACTGTGTTTCAATCCATCAAACCCTGTCTCACTTTCATACAACATTCTTTTACTGCTTGTATCTTGAATTTGCCTCTTGCTCTCTGGGGATCTGAGTGAAACTGCCAGAAGTCATTTCACTTGTCACCTTTAACAACCATCAGACAGATGGCACTACATGTATCTATGATAGGTTTGAGTTTTCACCTGACAAAGCACAAGGCATTGAAAGATACTCACTTTCAATTTACAAGTATATTGACTAGAACCCTGTTTCAACAATTTGTGATCACAGCCTGGGACATAGTCTCTTTTTGAAATGGTCTAGGGATTTCTCTTCACCACTTGCCAACCACATGAATATATTAATAAAACCTAGAGATGATGTATAGAATTTAATCTTGTTACAGTTACTCTTACAAAAATCAACTTAAATCTTCCTATTTTCATTTTAGTTCTCATCTGTATGATTCTTTAGTTGGAATTTCATGATACTTAAAATATTTGAGCCCTCAAATTTATAATTTATAATAGTATTACCTCCTATTGAAAAACTTACTATACAAGGAGCACTGTCCCTAGGGTTTTATATGTAATGACTTATTTAATCCTCCTAATTACCTCACAAAGGAAGCATTATTACTATTCCTATTGTATAGGAATTTGAATATTCAAAACCAGCAGCAACCAGAAAAAAACTTACCCATCCGCCTAGGTTGATATCCTAGTATCAGTTCTCAGCCTTCTTTCCCAGGATTTGGGCACTATAAGGAAACATGTTTTAACTGAGGAAACAAGAAAGAGAAATAATCTCACAATGATGGCATAGGTTTAGCTGTTTAAATAGAGTAGCTCTACTTCTCAGAAAGGCTAATTTGAAAAGTCGTTTCATCCTTAAAATCACTGGAGTCAATATATAAGCCATAAGTGCTATTTTACTGACTATACGTACATGTGAAAACCATATGTGTGTGGCACCCTCAGTTTTTATCTGATTTACAAAGTATTGCTTTAGCAGGAAGGAGTAACATAGAACAATGAAATCGACAAAGTGCAGAACGATGTAATTTTTGTGTGAGGCAAAAGTACTCCCATGGAGACTCTGTATAGAAAAAAAATAGGCATATTCCAATGTGTTGTCTGACGGTCTTTGTTTCTGCAGTAGATCATATTCAGGAAAGAATTGTTACAGAGACCTGGAACTTGTAAGAAGGATAAGAAAAATTTCAAAGTGCCATTGATTCTTCATATGTGTGGCAAATTGTCCTCTGAGTGAATACTTGGAGGTTATCTTTTGCAGATAAGATATTATCACACACACAATGGGAAAACCTTTAGAGATGTGGCAAAAACAGAAGTAGGCATATGTGCCTCCTCCGTTCTCTGTTTATTAGAATTTGTTTATTGAGAATGTTCTATTTTTACATTTTGTAAAAGTGGGATAGTTAAAATTTGATTTATACATTTAATTATATGAATTTATAAAGATTATGTTTTAATGAGATACATAAAAAAGCACTTGCTATAATTCATCTTATTGGGAGGCAAAGAAAATAACAAAAACCATGGTCACATTCTTCCAAAGAAGATAAAGGGAAAAATAAGCAACTTAAGAAAGCATAATGATTTCATATATTGTGCTTTCAATATAATAGTAACTTTCTGACTTGCACTTAGATGACTAAGAATGGGCAATCATTGGGGCACCTGGGTCAGTTAAGTGTCTGACTTTGGCTCAGGTCTCGATCTCACAGTTCATGAGTTCAGTCTCCGTGCCTGACAGCTCAGAGCCAGAGCCAGCTTAGAGTCTGTGTCTCCCTCGCTCTCTGCCCCTCCCCCACTTGTACTCTCTCTCTCTCTCTCTCTCTCTCTCTCTCTCTCACACACACACAAATAAATAACCATTAAAAAAATTTTTTTGAAGAATAGGCAATCGTTTTTTTCAAAATATTTCAAAACACATGATGTAACTCCTTAGTAATAGATAACATTTTACTAAATATCTGTGGGGTGGCAGACAGATCCTAGGGGTAACTCCTAAAAGCTCTTGCCTCTGAACTATCTAAGCCTTTGTGTAGTTTTATCACCCTGAATTCAGGTGGAGCCTATGACTTACCTCTTACCATTAGAATATGGTGATGGAATATCACTTCTTCATTAGGTTATGTTATATGACAAAGATAATGGATGCCAGTCCTGTGATGACTTTATGTTATGTAAAATTTCCATCTTTGCCAACTGTGACTATCCTGTTGATAAAACACACAACTATGGGGTGCCTGGGTGGCTCAGTCAGTTAATAAGCTGATTCAACTTCGGCTCAGGTCATGATCTCACAGTTCATTGGTTCCAGGTCCACATCAAACTCTGTGCTGATGGTGTGGCTCCTACTTGAGATTCTCTGTCTCCCTCTGTCTCTCCCCTTCCCCTGCTTGCATTCTCTCTCTCTCTCTCTCTCTCTCTCTCAAAAATAAATAAATAAATATTTAAAAAATTAAATTAAAACACACAGCTGTGTTATGACTGCCTGTAAAGAAAGCCACATAGCGGGGAGCATGAGTGGCTTCCAGGACCTAAAGATGGCCTCTCAGCCAGTAAAAAGCTGAGGACCCCATGGATACAGCTGTGAGCTGTGACGACCTAGGTAAGCCATGCCTGGACTCCTGACAGAAACTGTGAGAAAATAAATGTATGTTGTTTTAAGCCACTAAATTTGTGATCAATTAAAAAAAAAGTAATAATGCATGTGTACTCTAGAAAACTTTACGTGTGAATATGAATCATGAAATTGTATTTGCATGGAATATGCCAGAGTCCAGCTCCAGCATGTCCAGGGCTCCCTGAAGGATGAACGGTGTCAGTGAAAGGGAGTGAGAGAGCCTCGAGTTTCTTTCTGATCACCAGGCAGGCATCTCTGCACTGACCGGAGAGTCAGCTTTATTTATTGAAAAAATGTATGGGGTACAAAACAAAAGTGGCAATTGCCTTAGACAATGATTTCTGATGACAAATTCTTTGGTATGTAAAAATTTCCCAGAACATAGATTGGTAGAAGACTCATGCATAATCTTTATCAATAGTGATTGATGTA
>CM053567.1:56423303-56454010 GCA_028646485.1 Cryptoprocta ferox
ATATGGGGAAGGAAGGTATCTTTAGCATTCAAATACAGGGCAATATTTTTAGCATAGCAAAGGCAAAAGTTAGTCCTTTATGAGCAGGGTTCAATAGCCTGTTTTCTTGAGGGGAAGAAGAACAGGTTTTCAGGAAATGTAATATTTGCTCCCATAATCACAAAAGAAGAAATTCCTATAATAAGTTCCTTCACAAGGTACAATTAGCATATTTTAGGGTAAGGGGACAAGTCACTCCCGATACCAGTCAACAAGGCACCTTGGGGGTCAGTGCTCAAGCAAAACTAATTGAGTGGAGGGTAGATCCCATCTGATGGTGGGAGGCCTCTGCCATGCAAACCCACCTTATATCACAAGGAGTTTTTCTCAACTTAGTGAGTTCAGAAAATGGCTTCCAACAGGAGTAGATGTGTATGTCTGTTTGTCTGTACTTCACTCGGATGACTTTTCCCTTCTTTGCGTGTTAAGACAGAGTAAGGAAAGGCAGAAACCATTTTAATCAAATGCTTTGACAAAGCCCAAAATGGTATAAGGAGGATCTCTAATTAGCATTTGGGGCAGCTTTGATCTCTGTTGAGCCCCAGTACTTTTGTGATTGTCCTAATTGGAGAGACTCACAAGTATGTCCACCCATCACCACTGCTAATAACTTAATAAGACCCAACATATATAATGAAGCCAAGTAAGCACAGAAGGTCAGCTTCTTTGACAAAAGACACAACACACTTTCAGCAATGCCACAAACGACAAGGAAACAATACTTCTGCATCATTTCAGAAAGCAGATAAAACCGAAACAACAAATGGAGAGCTTAGTAGTGAGAGGGTGAAAGAGGGATCCCATGTTGGTAACAGCCACCATGAGGCACTGTGTATGCATGACGCTTTCAAGGGACAGCTGGGGGGAAAATCAGGAATCCCACAAGGGAATGCGTTAGATTACCTGACAAAGCCCACCACACCATGGGGATATATTAGATAGGAACTCCAGTAAACAAGAATAAGTATGAGATACAAAACTGTCCGTCTTTCTTTTGAGCAGCATAATTGTGGGATGGAAAAATTCCCATAGCTTCTTTATACAGGCCACGGAAGAAGACTGGTGTGTGTTTCTGGAGGAGGAAAAGGAAAAGGCTGCTCTCTAGAGCCCTTCACAACACAACACTCTTCAGAACATTTCACATTATCATTTGTTTCTGTGGCTCATGGTGTTACAGCTTTTAAAATTCTGCTAAATGCGTACACGGCAGGTTTCCATTCAACTTCAGTATTTCTGTCAGAAAATAACATCTATTCTTGTATTTATGGTCATTTTAACTTTGTGTATTATTTAATATATCCACAGAGATATTTATGATGAATATTTAAGTTGTGAAAGAAAAATAACAATAAAACATTCTTGAGATTATCACCATTGGAAAGCTACACCACTGATACACCATTTGAGTTTCTGGCTGACTCTGCCCCCTCCACAGAGGAAACTGCTATTTTATATATTTTGGTTATGTTTCCTTTGGTTTTTACAGTTTTATGCTCTCTACACAACATGTTGTTTTGTGCTGTTTTTGAGCTTTGTAAAAATGACATCACCACTGTAATTTTCTAAAATTTGCGAAATATTCTGAGAATACCTGAAATTCATATTTATCTTCATTTTGACTTTCATGTCTTCAATTCTTGATTTAACGGCATGTTTTTAAATTTGCAGATTAATGACCTTTTAAATGATTACTTTTTATATTGATCCTCTTAATTGCACAAATGTATCTTATTGATTCTTTGATGTCTGTTTCACCTTGCTTCATGATCCTATATCTATTCAATTTTTATAAAAATAGCTATTGAGAGGCACCTTGGTGGCTCAGTCAAACGTCTGACTTCTGATTTTGGCTTAGGTAATGATCTCATGGTTTGTGGGATTGAGCCCTGTGCTAGACTCTGCACTGACAGCACCGAACCTGCTTGGTTATTCTCTCTCACTCTTTTTCTCTCTCTCAAAATAAATAAATATACATTTAGAAAAAATAAAATAAATAAACGTGCTCTTGAGAACAATGTTTAGCTTCAAAATCATTTGGTGTTGGGATATGTATATCATCTCAAGCCATATATTTGTTACTTTTTACTTGTTTTTACTGTCAGTAACTGAGAAATTTGTCTTGAATTCTATTGTATTGTTAGATCCGTTGGTTTTTCCCTTACTTAACACTTTTTTCTTCATAAAATATGAAGCTATATTGTTAGTGTATACACATTTACAATCCTTGCATTGTCCTGGTAAATTAAGACTTTTAAATTTATCCCCAGAAAGGTTTTTAGTTTAGCCTGAAATTTCTTTTTCTATCCTTTATTTTCAAATTTTCTGTATCCTTAGCTCTTAAGTTGATCTCTTAAAAATCATATAGAGCTGTATGGCTCTTCTTATCAATCCTGATCATTTTGGGTGGGGGAGTCTGTGACTGTGATTTGTCTCTCAAATCTTATTTTGTATGTTATAAATACCCTGATGTTTGTGTTCTTTTTTTACTTCTTTTAAGGTTAGAATTGTTTTTTTTATGTTTTTTATCTTGGTTTTTTTTGCTGCTTTTATCCCTTATGTTTGGCATTTTAATCTGTATATTTAATATTAAATTTAATAAAGTTTAAAGTTAACTACTAGCTTAATATTCCCCTCACCTCCAGCTCCATAACATCTTGAGTTTTAAGTCTTATAAACTTTCAAACCTACAGGCCCCTTCTAATATATTAATCCTCTATTTTTAAAACTGTTTGGTAGGCAGCACTTTGACCCTGGTGATATTACTCTGAATATGTTACATCACATGGCAAAAGGAGCTTTGCACATTTAATGTTACTAATCATCTAACCTTGAAATAGGCTGGAATTAGGCTAGGTTCCCAATGTGGGCCTAATCTAATCCTATGAGCCCTAAAAAGCTGGCAGAAGGGAAAGTTAGAGGGCTTACTAGGGCTGAGAAGGATTGAAGGGCCACTGGTGGCTTGAAGATGGAGGTGACCATGTGGAAAGCATTGGAGGGAAATAGTTTTGCCAACAATCTTAATGAGCTTGCAAGCAGAATTGTCACCAGAGCTTCAAGATAAGGGCCCATCTAGGTAATGCCTTTTTTTCAGTCTTGCTAGGTTCTGAGCAGAGGGCCCAGTTGAGACACACTGTGCCTAGATTTCTGACCTACAGAAACGTGAGATAATAAAGGCATGTTGTTCTAAGCTGTTAAGCTTGAAGAAAAATTTTTGCTGCCTCAATAGAAAATGAATAGAGTGTGTCTTCATTATTTCCAGATTTCGTATTTGCAAATTCACTTACTTGCTAACCATGTTCGTGGTCCCGAACCAATACTCATGGCACTTTCATGATCATTCATGGAAATGCACAAAAAAGGAAAAATTTGAGTGGTCTAATGAGCAGAGTCCCAGTGGAAGTCGAACAAGGCTATGCTCTGTCTTCTTGCTTCAGCTTTCATACTATAAATAAGCATCCCTTTGGCAGTCTATTTAGTGCCACGAGTTCTGCATTTTTGTGCTTTTCACTGGTGATTTTGCTGTTTAAAATGTTCCCAAGCATAGTGCTGAAGTGTTATCTAGTGTTCTTAAGTGAGAGAAGGCTGTGATGTACCTTACAGAGAAAATACATGTATTACATAAGCTTCATTCAGGCATGAGTTACAATGCTGGTGGTGGTGAGTTCACTGTTAATAAATCAACAACATGATGCATTAGAAAATGGAAGAGAAAATTCTCCAATCTGTAGGTGAGGCCTTTCCAGAAAGTAATATCTATAGTGTGTGATAAAGCTATGGAAAAGTAGATAAATTTGTAAATTTGTGAAATGCCCACTAACAAAAGAGTGTATAACAGCATCATGGTGAGATTAAAAGCCAAAGAAATTTATAGTCACACTATCCAGGGACAGGAAAATTTACTTTTTAGCTAGTTAAGGCTCACACAGACATTTCAAAAGATGATATGACATGAAAAATGTGATATGTGCAGGTGAGGTGGTTTCTGAAGATTTGGAGGCTAAGGCTACAGAAGAGTTACTCAGGAAAGCATATGAGTAAGCACAAGTTTTTAATACTGATGAGACTGACTTGTTTTACAAGGACATTGGCAATGTTAGACTCAATCCATCACAGATGTCTAATAATTTTGAGGGGAGAGTCAGAAGAATTGACTTTTCATTGAGACTAAGTACCGAACAGTGGTGAGAAGAAAGTACTCTAATGTTTAGTGGGAAGTCACTAGATTTTCAAATCTTGGAATCTCTCTCTCTCTCTGTTAAGTATATATATAAATATGTATATAATCTTAAAAAAAAAACCCTCCTATTAATTAAGTAAACTCTAACCCTAACATGGGACTCGAACTCATGACCCTGAGATTAAGAGTCACATGCTCTACCAGCCAGGCACCTCTGTATATATTCTTTTTTTATCTTTACTTTCCTCCTGTTTCCTAACTACATTTTTGTATTTTTTAATCCCTCTGTGCTTCATGGAAAGCAATTTCTTCAGATCTATCTTTAGATCTCTAATTCTCCTTTTGCTGTGTTTAACTTGTTTTTCAGCAAATCTACTGATTCTTTAAAAGTTTCAATGATTATACTTTTCCTTTCTAGAATTGCAATCTGCTTGTCCAAATAAGCTGAGTCATTTTTATATTTACTTCTTGCCCTCTCATTTTCCTGAGTTTTCTTTCATTTTCTAAACGTTTCAGAGTAGGCAAAGTAAAACCTGGGCATAAGTTTAATATCAGAAGTTTTTGTATAGGATCTACTGTATTTTTTGTTCTGTATCTGTTGTTCCTTTCCTTGTCTATTTGATAATTTTTAATTGCGAGCTCATATTTGAGTTAATTCAATTTGTGGCTGATCTGAGGGCCTAAATCTAGAATGTTTTTCTAAGATGATTTGTTCTTGCTACTTTGTGAGGCAGAATGATACCAATTTGGGACTATTTAGGCTTTTTAATGATCCTGGCTTAATGTAGGCCCTTTACATGTACATCCAAGTGCTTCTCCACATATCCTAGGCAAATGTGTCCAGTTGTCTCTATGCAGTCTTTTTTTTTTTTAATGTTTATGTGTTTTTGAGAGAGAGAGAAAGAGACAGGGTGGGTGAGGGGCAGAGAGAGAGGGAGACAGAGGATTGGAAGAGGGCTCTGCACTGACAGCAGAGAGCCCCATGCAGGGCTTGAACTCACGAACTACGAGATCATGGGCAAAGCTGAAGTCGGACATTCCACGGACTGAGCACCCAGGTGCCCCACCCCTTTGCAGTCTTGACTGGTTTTTGTTTATATGTCACAATTCCTTGTTTGCTCTCTGTAATTATGTTTAAAATATATTTCCTTACTTTGTGCAGAAGTAGTAAAACATTAAATGTATGTCTATTTAAAATTTAAATTTATTCAGGATTGTATCATAATTAGTTGTTATTTCAGAATATTCATTGTGTTACGTATTGGAAGAGAGGAAAATTATAATGATTAGTCACCTAAAATTATTTGACACATTACTATTATACAAAGCACCCCAAAATTTGCTTGAAATGCACATGATATTTGAGGCATAATGTGTATATACATTTATGCATACATCATGTGTATGCATATACATATAACATGTATGTATATATTTAAAACAAATTTTGATGAATTTTACATATAAATTTTACATACATAATTTTATATTTTATATACTATGTACCCTGGCAAACATCAAGGACATAGAACATTTTCAGCATTATAGAAGCCTTCTGTGGGTCAATAGCTCAGTCAATAACTCCAATGGTAACTACCACTTCAATCTATCACCAAAAATCAGTTTTGTATGTTCTTGAATGCTTTTAAATGAAAATTTTAAAGCATATATTATTTGGAAATGTCACAAAGATGGCAAAATAGGAGACTCCTGAATTTTCCTCCTCCCACACATAAACTGAATATATAGCTATACATTAATTCCCTCTGAGAGACATCCAGAAACTAGTTGACTGACTCCTACACTGGAGTACATACAAAATGAATACAAAATGAATATACATCAAAATGGACAGGATAGGCTGAGATATACTCTTATAAACCTTATGGTGGCATAGCACCTTACAATCAATACAGAACCTCTGACTCCCAGCTGCTCCCTAAGGAGTAAAGTGTTTGGACATCACATATTGTACCCCAACTTTTAAGACTTCCATCTGAGGACCAGACCCCCAAATCACCTAGCTCTGAAAGCCAGCAGAGCTTGCGTTCAGGAGTTCTCAGGACTATAGCAAACAAAGAGGCTGTCCTTAAATGGACATGCGACTAATTCTGGTAGCTATTTCCCTGAGCTCAGCACAGAGGTAGCTGGCAAAAATACCCATATCTGAGTTTTTCCTTGGAAGCTATTTGACTGTATACTTGACCAACTGCTGTCTGAAGGTCAGGCTTCTAATGAGTTCACATCTTGGTGCTATCTGGGAACCTCCCCCAGAACTCCAAAGAGTCAGTGGATACTTCTGTACCTCACTCCCTATCACTCACTCCACCAATAAAAGCTAGTCAACAGCTTCACCCAGTAAGAAGCTTGTCCACACATCTGGCTCCTCAACTTTTATAACTGCCACTTGAGAGATGAGTCCCAAGTCGCTGATCACTGACAGCTGACAGGGCTTGTAATCAGGAGTCCCCACAGAACTACAGAAAACCAAGACACAGTTGTTAAATGGGCACCTGAGCACTTGCTGTGGTTGTACTCCTGGCCTCAACGCAGAGGAAACCGGCAAAAATGCTCATCTCCCAGTTTCTCTTGGAAGAGATCTGACTACACAGTTTCTCAGCTGCTGCTTGAGGTTCCAATTTGTACTCAGCCTGCTTGTGGGTGCTGACTGGGGTCCTTCAGGAAACTAATAAAGCTGGTGCACATGCTCCCTGCTGTCTCCATCTGAAGATTGAATCAGTTAATCCAAAGCCTCCCAAAAAACCAAGAGCCAGGGCCAGATGTCTTCACTGGTGAATTCTACAAAGCATTTAAAGAAGGGGTGACTGGGTGGCTCAGTCGGTTAAGCATCCAACTTCAGCTCAGTTCTGATCTCACTGTTTGAGTTCGAGCCCCGCGTTGGGCTCTGTGTGGACAGTTCCGAGCTTGGAGCCTGCTTCAGATTCTGTGTCTTCCTCTCCCTCTGTGTCTCTCTCTCTTTCTCAAAAATAAATAAACATTAAAAAAATTTAAAAAAGACTTAATATGAATTATTTTCAAACTTCTTACAAAATTGGAGGATAAAGAGAAAAGAGCTCTTCAAACTCATTTTACAAGGCAACTATTATCCTAATACCAAAAGCCAAACAAAAGCACTACAGGAAAAGAACATTATAACCTAACATACTTGATGAGCATCGATGTGAGCTTTCTCAATAAAATATTAGCAAACCAAATTAAAAAATACACATAAAGTGTCGTACTTCATGATAAAGTAAAATTTATTGGAATACAAGGATGTTTCAACATACACAAATTAATCAGTGATATACCACATAAACAAAATGAAGAATAAAAATCAAATGATCATTTTAATAGATGCAACAAATGCATTTGACAAAATTAAACATCGTTTTATGATAAAAGTTTGAAACAAATGAGGTATGGAAGGAATGTATCTTAACATAATAAGGCCCTATATGAAAAGCCCAGAGCTAACCTCGTACTCCATGGTGAAAAGCTGAAAGCTTTCCCTCTAAGATCAGGCACAAGACAAGGATGTGCATGGTCACCACTTTTATTCAACACAGTACTTAAAGTCCTAACCAGGGCAATTAGGCAAATAAAGAAATACGATATATCCAAATCAGAAATGAAGAACTATATACTCTCTGTTTGAAAATTTCATACTTTATGCATATAAAATATGTATAGAAAATCCTAAAGACTTCACCCAAAAGTTGTTAGAACTAATAAATGAATTCAGTAAAGTTACAGGATACAAAACATGTAAAGATTGTTTCTATTTCTATACACTAACAACAAACTACTGGAAAAACAAATTAAGAAAACAATTCAATTTGTCCATGCACAATTACATCAAAAAAGAATAAAATACTTAGCAATAAATGTAACCAAGGAGGTAAAAGATCTCTACAATGAAAACTATAAATCATGACAGAATTTAAAGAAGACACAAATAATGGACACATAATCTGTGCTGATGGATTGGAAGAATTGATATTGTTAAGATGTTGCACGACCCAAAGCAATCCACAGATTCGGTACAATCCCCCCCAAAATATCAATGACATTTTTCACAGAAATAGAATAAACAATCCTAAAATTTCATAGATATAGAATAAATAATCCTAAAATTTGTATGGAACCACAGAAGATGCCAAATAGCCAAAGTAACCCTGAGAAAGAAGAATAAAGCTGGATACATTATATTTCCTGATTTCAAACTAAAAAGCTATGAAAATCAAAGATTATGGTACTGGCATACAAACAGACACATAGATCAATGGAATAGAATAGAAAACTCAGAAATAAATTTATACATAAGTGGTCAGTTAAGTTTTGACAGAAGTGCCAAGAATCTATAATAGCAAAAAGATAGTCTCTAGATGGTGATGGGAAAACTGGACAGCCACATGCAAAAGAATAAAACTAGGCCCCTATCTTATACTGTACACAAAAATCAACTCAAAATGGATCAAAGAGTTGAACGTAAGACCTCAAACCATAGAGCTTCTAGAAAAAAGCATAGGCATATGCTCTTTTACATTGGCCTTAGCAATGATTTTTTTGAATTTGACATCAAAAGCAAAGGCAACAAAAGCAAAGATAAACAAATGGGACTGCATCATACAAAAAACTTCTGTGCAGGAAAGGAAACCACCAACAAAATGAAAAGCCATCCTGTGAAAGGGAAAAAATATTCACAAACCACATCTCTATTAAGTCCTTAATATCCAAAATATAGAAGGAACTCATACAACATTGTATCAAAATCCCAAATAGTCCAATTAAAAATGGGCAAAGGGCCTGAATAGACATGATTCCAAAGAAGACATTTTCCAAAGAAGAAATACAAACAGCCAACAGATACATGAAAAGATGCTCAACATCACTAATCATCGGGGAAATGCAAATCAAAATCACAACAAGAAACTATCTCACACCTGATCTCTGCTATCAAAAAGAGAACAGAAAAACGAGCATTGGTGAGCATGGAGAGAAAAGAGAATCCTTGTTCACTGTTGGTGGGGATGCAAACTGCTATAGCCACTTTGGAAAACAATATGGAAGTTCCTCAAGAAGCCACAAATAGAACTACCATGTAACCCAGCAATCCCATTTCTAATTATATATCCAAGAAATAAAATCAGGATCTCAAAGACATATATGTACTCCTATGTTCATTGTAGCATTATTCGCAATAGCCAAGGCATGGAAACAGCCTAAGTCTCCAACAGATGGATGGATAAACAAACAGCTCTCTCTCTCTCTTTCTCTCTCTCTCTATATAGATATGGAATAATATTCTGGAATAATAGACTACTATCTAGCTTTAAAAAAGAAGAAAATCCTGCCGTTTGCAACAATGTGGATGAATCTAGAGGGAATTATGCCAAGTGAAGTAATCCAGACAGGAAGAGCACAATAACACTTATATGTGGAAAAAAAAAAAAAAAAAAAGGTAAAACCCATAGAAATAAGTTTAATTGTGGTTTTTCAGAGGATAAGGGATGGGGGGGATGGGGGAATAGGGTAGAACTTTTTTTTAATGTTTATTTATTTGTTTTTGAGAGAGAGAGAGAGAGAGAGAGAGAGAGAGAGAGAGAGAATATGCACATGCGCTAGGGTGAGCACGGGAGAAGCAGGGACAGGGAGAGAGAATCCCAAGCAGGCTCTTCAGTGTCAGCTCAGAACCTGATTCAGGGCTGGAACTCATAAACCGTGAGGTATGACTGGAGCTAAAATCAAGAGTTGGATGTTTAACTGACTGAGCCACCCAGGTACCCCCAAAGGGTGGGGACTTTTATTTTTATTTTTATCTTTTAAAAGGTTTATTTATGTTTGAGAGAGAGAGAAAGAGACAGACAGACAGATAGAGCGTGAGTGGGAGGGGCAGAGAGAGAGAGAAAGACACAGAATCTGAAGCAGGCTCCAGGCTCCGAGCTGTCAGTTCGGGGAGTGAACGCACTGTGCTATTAACTGCTGGCTTCCCTTAAGCAAAGCATCCTTACCTGTGTACTAAGGAACAGGTCATATTCCAAGGGCATTTCACTCGTCTTCCGGTTGTTTTCAACCCTGCAATCTCGAGTTTTCTCAGAGATCTCAGACCCTGAGTGGGTATGCACCTGTGGTCGTGACACTGCTCCATTTCCCACACCCCAAGGGTGCAAACTTTTAATTATCAAATAAAGTCTGAGGATCTAATGTATAACATAGTGACTATAGTTAATAATACTGCATTGTATACTTGAAATTTGCCTAAAGTAGAACTTCAATGTTCTCATAATAAAGGTAAATATGTGATGTGATGGATGTATTAATTGACTCAATTGTGAGAGTCCTTTCACAATGTACATCAAATCATCACATTGTATACTTTATGTATATTACAATTTTATCTGTTAATTTTACCACAATAAGGCAGAAGAAAAAAGTATATATTAGTTGGGGTCTGGATGATTTTGTGTCAACACCATGTGAATGAGATTCATACTTCAACCACTTCTTTATCACTGTATAATATTGCATTTTGTGGATGGACATATTGGTTTTTTCTAGTTTTCAGTTGTTGTAAAAACATTTCTAAAACCATTCTTATACATGTCTTTTGGTTCAAATATATATTGATTAATACTGAGTATATATTTAAGAATGCAATCACTTGGTAATAGGGTATATAGTGTAGTCATCTTTATTAGATACTGGGAGATTTTCAAAATGTTTTATTAATTCATGTTGCATGAGAAATTTTGTTGCTCCATATCCTTTCCAGATTTTTTTATTTGTCATTTGGATGAGAGTGTAGTAGAATACACTTAAGGTTTTAATGTGTTTCCTGATGATGATTTCATTTTCTTTTTTCTTTAAAAATTTTTAATGTTTTTTATTTATTTTTGAAAGAGAGAGAGACAGCACAAGTGGGAGAGGGGCAGAGAGTGCGGGAGACACAGAATTTCAAGCAGATTCCAGGTTCTGAGCTGTCAGCACAGAGCCCAACACTGGTTGGCCTCAATCTCATGAGAGATCATGACCTGAGCTGAAGTTGGAGTCTTAACCAACTGAGCCACCCAGCTGCCCGGATGATTTCATTTTCTTACTACACATTTAGATAAACTCTTTTGTGAAGTGACTATTTAAATATTTTATTCACTTTCTTAAATTGGTTTGCTTCACTTTTTAAGCTTATTTATTTATTTTGAGAGAGAAAAAGAGGGAGAGAGACTGCACACATGAACGGGGGAGGAGCAGAGAGAATCCCAAACAGGCTCCGTGCTCTCAACACAGAGCCTGAGGTAGGGTTCAATCCCACAAACTGTGGGATCATGACCTGAGACCAAATCAAGAGTGGGTAGCTCAATCGACTGAGTTCCCAGGTGCCCCTTGACTTTCAAAAACTGATCTTTAGGGCTTTCTTATGCATTTTGGAAAATTTTTCATCAGATTCTGTATGAAAGAGAAAAGCTTAGTGAAGGAAAGAAGCTGTGAAATGGATGGAAAAGTGTTTCAATTAGTGACTTAGTGGAACATAACTTAGTCCACGTCAGTGTGGACACATGGCTAAAATGTGCAAGTAGCATTTCCTCAGTTACTGGTCTAAGTGTCCAGTCTGTTTGGACACCTGTCCCCTCCTGTTAGTCTATTCTTATCAGTTCCTGAGCACCGGAGCATGTTTACTCTGTACCTGATGGGGTAAAGTGAAATCCAAGAATCTTGGGGATGAGTTAGTACAACATCTGTGTGAAAATTACCACAGTTTTACACTGCCTACTCACATTGCCCCAGTTATTTTCCATCGGTAAAACAATACTTCCAAGTGCTTCACAGCAAAAGATTTTATTTTTTTTTACCTGTTAAATTTGGGAGAGTCCTAAAAATTCATGTCCCTAATGAATGGGGATTCAATTGGTGCAGGTTTTCAACCTGATAATTAAAAGAGTTCTAAAAGTAGAGACTAATTGAATTTCAATTTACTTCTCTTTCTGCATCAATAGCATGATTTTAGAAACTTTTTAAAAATAGCTATAATATGCTCAAATATTTCATTATAGCATGACATTAACGATCTTGTAAGTAGGTTAATTGTAGATTCCATTGCAGACCTCCTTTGGAGATACTTCAGTTTGATGCTTTGAGCCAGAGAATAGATTTAGTTCAAAGTCCATCCTGGTATTTGAAAGATTTTTTGACTTTTTTAAATCCACAGGAGTTAGAAATCAGACATTAAACTTTGTATACAAGTATAGATGTGTTGAAAACACAAGAGATTTTTACATCTTTATATTACCTGGGAAAATATTTTTTTGGTTTTTGTATATTTTCTGTAAGGCAAAGTATGTAATATTATTATCTCTATCTAAATATGTAATAATGACTTTAATAATTTATACCACTTATTTTTTAAAGTTTTTATTGAAATTCCAATTAATAAATATGTAGTGTAATATTAGCTTCAGTTGTATAATATAGTGATTCAACACTTCCATTCAACACCTGGTGGTCATCACAACATTCATTATCTTTTTAACCCATAACCCCGACACACCCCTTCTCTGGTAACCATCAGTTTGTTCTCTGTAATCAGGAGTCTGTTTCTTTGTTTTCCTCTCTCCTTTTTTTTTTCCCCTTTGCTCATTTGGTTTGGTTCTTAAATCCACATATGAATGAAATCATATGGTATTTGTCTTTCTCCCACTGACTTATTTCATTAGCATAATACTCTAGCTCCATCCATGTCATGGCAAATGACAAGATTTCATTCTCTTTTAGGGTTGAATAATATCCCACTGTATATGTATATACCATACTTACGGTGCTGCCTACAGCTTTAAGGGGCTCACAGACCTGAGATCCCCATCTGTGAAATCTCCTTGGACACATGGATCCATGAATTAAGAAACCCCTAGTCTAGAGAATAAGGAGGCTCCCTATTATAGGGCCTGACACAGGATCTTGCTGTAAGTATCACTAACATCCACTTGAATGTTTCACTGGCAGATAGTTTTGGGGATAAGAGGAGGAGAAAGAAGGCACAGGAAAGGGAGGTGGAGAGAACTGTATTCTGAGAATGTTAACAGGACACCAGAGACTTTTCTATGGCTCTGTTTCACTTGATCTTGGCCAAAACGCCAAGAAGTCATCTAAGGCCATGTTTCCATCATCAGTCTGGGACTGCATAAATTTGATGACTGGAAATCTAAATATGATGAACTCCTTCAAAGTTACACTGTCCTATGCTTACAGATTTATTAGCTTTAGAGACTGAAATCAGTGCAAGTCGTTCAAACATTTCAGAAATCCACCGTTAATATTTTTCCCTTACTGTGTTGAAAAGAAAAAAAATGAACCAAGTGTGTAGGCCAATGTATATCTATATATAAAAATTTTCTGCCAGCAATTAACAAAGAGTCATGAAATTTACAGAGAAAAGCTATTCTAGAGAAAAGTTATTACATTGTTGAATTTGTTGGAAATTCAAGATTATGTTATCTCTAGGAATCCATTTGGATTTTTAAACTCTTCATGACAAGAAACTCTATATTCCAGAAACCATCCCAGATAAGATAGAAATTTATTCTTGGTCATTATATATGAAATGATCTTAGCAATGAAAAATATCAAATAAAATTCAGATTGGGCAAACCCTCCTTTTATCATATTAGATTTTAATTTTTTCTTGAAGCTTTTTAATCTGAATTTGTTATTGATGCATAAAGTACAAATAACTCTCTCTCTCTCTCTCAATCTCTCTCTCATGTATGTATATGTAGGTATATATTAAAATTTGGGGGCTATGATACCTGGGCAGATAGAAATTTCTGCTGACTTAAATATAAGTGAATTAGAAATGTGGGAATTAAAGTTTAATTACATTATCTCATTAAGAACAAAATAATTCAGTCAAATAAATTTTGAATTTGCTGTGTGTTAAACATTTTTAAATGATTGCAGTGTTTGATACTGTCTGTAAATAAGAGTCTATACTGATACATAGCACTTGAGATAATAAGCTTCCCAATTAGTGTTACACATGGAGAAGACATATGTAGAGAGGGTCACATGGTCGAGCTAATTTCTTGCATAAAACCTTTCCATGATTCTGCATTGAGTTGAATTGTATCTCCCCAAAATTCATATCTATTTGGAACCTGTGAACATGACCTTAATTGGATATATGCTCTCCACAGATGATATCAAGTTAAGATGAGATCATGCTGGATTGTGGTGGGTAATAATCCAATAACATGTTCTTATAAGAAAGAATTTTGGAACGCATGGGTGGCTCAGTTAGTTAAGTATCTGACTTTGGCTCCTTTTAGGATCTTGTGGTTTGTGGGTCTGAGCCTTGCATCAAGCTCTGTGCTAAAGCTCAGAGCCTGGAGCCTGCTTCGAATTTTGTCTCCCTCTCTTTCTGCACCTCCCCTGCTTGCATTCTGTTTCTCTCTCTGTGTCAAAAATAAATAATAAACATTAAAAAAAAATAAACAAAGAAAAGGCAATCACTGTCTTGACTCCTATCTCTATAGTTTACCTTTGCCTGTTAAAAAAAAGGGGGGGGGCATTTCAACACAGAAACAGGCAGCAGGAGGATAGGTATGTATGGACAGAGGCAGAGATTGGAGTTATACTGCCACAAGCCAAGGAACTCAAGGAATGCTGGCATTTACCACCTCAAAGCTAGAAGAGATGGGGAAGGATTCTTTCTGGAGTCTTCAGAGAGAACATGATCCTGCTGACATATTGGTTTTGTACTTCTAGCCTCCAGAACCAAGAGAAAAATTTTTCATGCCATCCACTTTGTGATAGTTTGTTATGACAGTCTTAGGGAAATAATACAGCATACCATTGTTTTGGATGAGGTCCAAAATCCTTAATATGATCTCTAAGGAATTTTGTGATTAGGTCCTTGGTTGGGTCTTCAACCCATCATCTTGCCTTACTCTTTCTGTGAAGTTGATTGAAAAAAGTTATTATTACAGGTTTTTCTGTAAAATAAAATTGCGTGTGTTCCAATTTATTTACAAATTCCCATTTTAAGTTAGAAAACTTAAGAAGCCAAGAAAGTAGTATACTGTCAAATCTCTCTGCAAATATGGCTAGCCCAGAACTGCTTTTATCGATGGATTTTTAAGTCATGTTATCAATAGTGATGATTTATTGACAGCCATGACTGCATTACTTCTCAGTCACTTTTATGCTTGTACTGACTAGTTGGGGTAGAAATGGAAAACATGACAATAATCCACCTATCTGCAAAGCTTATTATATCATAATTGCAGGTATGATTCAGTTTAGGATCATGAACCCTAAACTAATATGTGAATGGATTTATTATACATATGCATTTTATGGTGTGTTTATGATGGACGATTTGGCTGGCAAGAATCCTAAATTTTGGCAAATCACCTTCAAGCCAAAAACAAATAATATATTGTAAAAGAATTTTTTTCTGAGGTCATAATTCCATCCATTCTCTTTCTAATTTTGAAAATAGTGGCATCCTTCTGAGTTTTAGTTTCCTCACTAGTAAAATCAAGATAGGTAACTCAGCATTTTAGTGGATATTTTATAATGTATAATATTTTATCCTAGTATAAAACCTATGTATCCAACATTTTTTTTTATGTCTTTATTTTATTTTTTTGAGACAGAGAGACAAAGAGTGAGCTGGGGAGGGACAGAGAGAGAAGGGAGACACAGAATCTGAAGCAGGCTCCAGGCTATGAGCTGTCAGCACAGAGCCCGACGTGGGGCACGAACCCACGGGCTGTGAGATCATGACCTGAGCCGAAGGCGGATGCTTAACCGACTGAGCCACCCAGGCGCCCTCCAACATTTTTATCAGTAATGGTAGTGTATTCGATTTTTTTTTTACTATGACATAATAGTAAAAAGATAGTATGTTCCAGTTAGCCAATGCTACAAAAAATGTTTCCTAGAATACCAACCCCAAACACAGTGGCCTTAAACAACAGTTAATTTTATCACAGATCTGAGGGTTGTCTGGGGTTTGGCTGATCTAGTTTGGGCTCAGCTGGGGAGGTTCAGCCATGCTTCATGTGTTCATTTTCTCATGTGATCAGTGAAACATTCTTCTCATCACCATGGCAGTGATTCAGGAGAGGGAAACCATATCAAGCAAGGAATTTTTCAAACCTCTTATGGCATTACATCTGCTGACATCCTATTGGCTAAAACAAGTTCCACAGCCAAATCAAGATGGAGGAAATATACCCCCACCAAGGGTAGGGGTGGACAGTGAAAGGATTTCAAACTGTAACAGAAAATTAGAAATTTTTTTAAGTTTATTTATTTGAGAGAGAGAGAGAGAGAGAGAGAAAGAGAGAGAGAGAGAGAGAGAGAGAAAGAGAGAATGCAAGCTGGGGAGGGTCAGAGAGAATGAGAGAGAAAATCCCAAGCAGGCTCTACACTGTTAGAGCATAGCCTGATGTGGGGCTTGAACCCACAAACCATGAGTCATGACCTGTGCAGAAATCAAGAGTTCGTCGCTTAATCAACTGAGCCACCCAGGTCCTCCAGAAAACTAGAAATTTAATGCAATTTACCAGAGTCACTGGTTTCAAATTGTTTCTAATCTACCTGAATAAGGACAAGTAAACCCTTTTGAATAACAAAAAGACATTAGGCAGAAAAAAAAAAGATGTCACCAGTTGAGGTTTGGTGCAAGGCTCCCAAACCACTGTCATTGTGAGGAGAGTAAGGAGCCACGTTCAGTCACAGCTTAGCTTGGCCATCACTGCCTCCAGCTTGTCGCAGCAGGGCCTTCTTCCTGTGCTCCTATAAACAGCTAGGAATGTAGATGGTGGATCCAATTCAGCCTGAGGTCTCCTGGTACTGGGGAGGGCACATCCAGCAGCCTCACCAGCTGTAAGCATCAACTGCGTCTGTTAGCAGGGTTGCCTAGTCCTCTAATGAAAGTATGTGGAACTGAAAAAAAATTTTAAACAGAGTCTGCTTCTGCCTCTATAAAATGTAATTCTAGGACCCTTAGGCAAATAATCAGCCAGTTATCTCAGATATCTCAAAGAAAAAAATTGTTTCTAAGGCAGAAAGGAGCCTAATTACATAACATTTTTCCAATTGCTATCATCTTGGAGTTAACAAGAGAAATAAAGATTTTTACTATCCTTCCGATGTACCACCTAAGACTGACTAAGATTATTAAATAGTCTGCAGTGCTCCATATCCAACCTTTCTGGGTGGCCTGCCTGGTGGTATCACGTATAGAAATGATTAATCATTGAGGCTATGAAAGCATGCAGAAATGTGATTACACGCAAGTCAGAACACATGGATCAAAATCTACTGCAGCTTAAAATGGATACTAATATAAGAACATGGTATCTTAGAAGAACTAGACAATCTCTCAAAGGAAGTGTCTTAATGACTTTGCTTGTAGTGGGATAGGCACAGCAGAGTGGAAAAATCATGAGGTGTGAAACCAGAATGCCTAGGTTTGTGTCACAGCTCTACCAATTAATAAAATGACTGTTATAAAGATGTTTTTTTAACTTTTCTGATCCCATCTCCACCATTTTAAAATAGGTATTGTTATCTCTCACAAGGCTGTGAAGAAAATCGCTTGAAGTAATATTTATGGAAGTGTTAAACGAAGTGTAAACTGTTAGTGGTTGCTATTTCAAGCTAATAGACTAATATCATGGTACCAAAATTTTGTCAGTTAACTTCACAGAAAGAGCAATACAAGATGAAGGCATGATGGAATGAACCACATAATGCCTTATAGGTCATGTTAAAGGTTTTTTAACTTCATCTAGAAGAAAGAATATCTTTATTCCTAGTTTCATCTTTGTTCCTTGGCTGTAAGTGTGTTGCTAATGTCAAACAGTGGCCCGGTATACATGGCTCATGTTCCAGAAATTAAAGAGAAGTTTAGAAATGATGTTGTCAAGTTTCCACATTTCCTATTGGCATTCATTTGTTTGAAGATTATTGACTTATGCATTTTCTGAAATAGTAATAGCCTCAACCACAGGAAAAACCTACAAAGGTAAACAATGATGGTTAATTTTATGTGTCAAACTGACTGGGTAAAGGTATGGCCCCCAATACCTGGTAAATCATTATCTTTAAGTATATTTGTGTGATCATTTCTGGAGGAGAATAGCATATAAGTGGGCTGACTGAGAGAAGAAGATTGTCCTCACCAATGCAGGTGGGCATCACCCAAACTTTTGAGGACCTGATTAGGGGGAGAAAAGGTGGAGAAAGGGCAAATTTGCTCCTTGTTTGAGCTGGAACATACATCTTCTCTTACCCTTGGACATCTGGTTTACTGGTCCTTAGGCTTTCAGACTCCAACTGAAGTATAAACCACCAGCGTCCCTGGTCATCCAGCTTGCAGAGGGCAGATTGTGAGACTTCTCAGCCTTAATTATCACACAAGCGAATTCCTATAATACATCTCATATATATGGAGTTTGGTTCTGCTCCTCTGGAGAACACTCACTAACACATAGACATAACTATGGGACAACTCAAATACTAATGAGCTGTTCTAAATGTGCCTCGAGTTAATCTATTCCTATTCTCTCCTCTCTTTATGTTTGCTTTGTGACCAATGGCAAACAATAGATGCAGAATTCACTTTCAAATGGAAGTAATGACCCATGTATATTTTCTTTGAAAATAGAAGAAAGGGAGTTTTTTTAGGTATATGCCTTCTGCCAATATAATAAGTATAAACATATGATGTAAAGTGGTAAGTGGGTAGAGTCTGAAGGTTAAGAAGTCTTAATTTTTAAGAAAATCTAGATTCAAGTGCTTGGTAAAAAATGAATTGTAAAGTGGGTAATTGTGTTTCATATCTGTCATAAACTGATGCTTATCCTTGGCATGAAAATAACTACAGAGGAATATCTCATTTTAACTAGATACAAAGTATGAAGCAAGACTGCTATTCACCTCTTGGATGAGTATTTGTTTCACCCATGATGAGGATGAAACCTGCTGATACATCACCAAAAAATGGCAGATTTTTTTAAGCAAGCAAAGCAAAAAGCAGCAGGGAGGAAATTCAGAGCTGCAGAATAAAATCATGTAAGAATCTTGTTTGATGCTACTGAAAGTAATTGAATTTGTGAATACCAAGCAAACAGCTCAATGGAAAGGAAATGATATGCTGATGTGTTGACATTTGAGCCTGTCTTATAGAAAGGAGGAAAAAATAATCTTTAAATTTGAACTTATGAAAATCATTTTCCGCCTTTTGTGACTTTTTGCATGGGGATCTCCATTTCATATACATTAGTTGAAAAGGGGTCTGAAATAAGCTGTAGTACACTTAGCATAATATTAAAAAGGAATGTTTGAATATGTTAAGTGGAAGATAGAATGTCAAGCGGGAAGAATATTCATTTCTTTAAATTATTTATAATTTAGTATGTTTTAAAATTGTAATGACCAAATTTTCAACTGAAATAATATAAGGATCTCAGTTAATAAGATATATTTGTTATTGTCATGAGGACTGCAACCTAAGTAAACATCCTTGGAAATAAATAGCTTATAAGTAGAAGGTGATGAAACCCTCTAGCAGCACAGCTGGGGCACATCTGTGTTATTTGGCACTATTCAGTAGTTAAAAGTTATGCATTTATACATAATGCACACCTTTGATTCAAATCTGAGTTACCAGTGGCTAGTTGTGTTCCATTGTACATCTTTCCACAAAATGTATGCAATTCTCTAAATATGCATTGAGATGTGGTAATTCTGGTAGGTTTTTATTTCAATGTAGTTTTGATTGAAATATTTAGCAATTGCACTAAAACAATGCTCTTTGTTATATTCTCCGCTAGAGGTATGCTACCAAGGTGACAAAGGCATCTGTACCCTAGCACACCCTGTGGGATGCAGGTCAGTCAGGTGCATATAGGACAAACTGTTACCCAGAGGGGAAGGTTACTATGTTATGGCTATGCACACTCTAACTCAGTGTATTGTATGCAAAACTGTGCTGTGGATTCCTCATCCCTTTAATTAGGTCTAGTGTGCTGGAGACTGAAGCACTAAACACTGACTTCTTCCTTTACTCACAATTCTGCACCAATGAAATAAGTTTTAAAAGAGCTTCTGCAGATGACTTACATATAAGATGAACATCAAATAGCCTTAAAAATGAGAAACAGATCACCTGTAGGACTGCCTGCCCTCTGAGAAGAATATGGAAAGAAGGGATATAATTTCTTGTACTTTTGCTTTGGTGTAGGTAAGTATATGAGTAACTCAACATCATGACTATTTTATTTATTTGTTTGTTTAATGTTTATCAATATAGTATGAGAGAGAGAGAGAGAGAGAAAGCAAGTGAGGGAAGGACGGGGGGTGGGGGGTGGGGAGAGAATCCCAAGCAGGCTCTGTGCTATAAGAGAGGAGCCTGATGCAGGATTTGATTCCATGAACCATGAGATCACGACCTGAGCCAATATTAAGGGTCAGATGCTTAATGAACTGAGCCGCCCAGGCACCCCTATTGTATTGTATTGTATTGTATTGTATTGTATTGTATTGTATTGCATTGCATTGTATTGTATTATTTTACTATACTTTTGTTTATTTGTAAATAGGTGACAGCAATAAAAAGAAGTGCTTGGCCTTGTTGGAGTGTAAATTTTGAGGCATGGATTGATAACAGATGAAGCTAAAATGGTGGGCAGGGGACAAACAATACAAGGATTTATGTTCTGTATGGAGTAGTTTGAAATTTCTCCTGTAGATATGAATAAGATGGCCAGTGAAAGATCTTAGGTAAAGAGTAATATGTTCAGGTTTCTGTTTTGGGAAGACCACTCTACAGAATGGAGGGTGGGTGGATTGTGTGGGTATGTGAGGCAGAGAGCAGATGAAAGGAAGAACTGTTTGCTGGTTGGTGCAAGAATGCCAGAAAGAGACAATGAAGAAATTGACAACTACCTTGTTGCAGTTTATTAGTATCACAACCCTTCCTTCGTCTCTTGTGATAACTGGAATGAATGAATCCTCACTAGTTGTCTAGACATTTGAAAATAGTCAACTACTGGTATTTCTCAAACTAGGAAAAAGAAATTGATAAAAACATTTCAGCTTTTTATTGTAATTTTAATTCATTTAGGCAGAGATTGTTTACTGAATTTCCACTCTATGCCAGGTACCAACCTGTGTTTTAAGATGGAATAGTGAACAAGATTAACATGGTCCCTTCAGCTACCAAATGTATAATCTACGGGATGGTTCACAGAGAATTAGTCTTGGAAATAGAATAGAATGCCATAGGTATTATAGTAGGGGCAGCACACAGGTGAATATTTGCATGGTTAGGGGAGGATACACATCTTATACCAATTAATGGAATCAAGAAAGGACTCTGGAGGAATTAAGGTCTAAAATGAAGGAGGAGAATCAGTTGGTTAGAGACAGTGGGGGAGAGAAGGGAAAGTTCAGGCAGAGGAAAGAACAGGGACAGAGAGCTTGGCTTGGCTAGGAACCTGAAATTAGTCTAGCCTGGTGGGAGCAGAGACAGGTTCAGGAGGGAGGATCCAGACATGAGGCTCACTGTACTGTGTATATATTGTCATCCCAAGAAGAACACAAATTCCTTCAGGGTAGGAAGCTGTGTAATTGTTATAATTTGTCCTGTCTTTAATATTCTATAACTCCCTCAGTTAAGGAGTACAGACGAGACATGCTCAGTGGCCAAAAGGCAACTATTTCCTGCCTCTGGCAGGGAGGCTGGTTGCGGGGTGGGGTGGGGAGAAATGGGAGAAGGAATATTTAACTGGCAGGAAACTAGAATACTCCAGCATTTGTGCATTTCTAGTCCTTCAGACTTCTTTTATCTAAACAGGCACTCGCCTGCTCCCTCTGAGAGTGTTGCTTCATGGCTTCCCAAACTGCAGTAACTAGAGCCTTGATGGCATCACCTTTGCCCAAGACAGGCTTTCAAGTGCTTATAATTCAATGTCTTGACTTTATGTGACAAATACACTTTTTATGCCCCAAATAGAAGTTTCCCTTGAGATCCCACACTTTCTGTTCTTCCTCTTCTTTTCCGTAGCAGAGCTGCCCTGCCTGCTATTTATCAGAGGGTCTGGAAGGGAGGTTTAATTTCCAAACTATTCAAGGAGGCTCTTGGGTGGTGTCATTCATTGCACCCGCTGACTTCTGGACCAGCACAAATTGAATTCCATGGATGCTTGCTTATCTGTCTTTGATAGTCCCTTGGAGTCTTGCCTCTCATGGTAGATGCAGAGGCTCCTGCGACCCCCAGCCCCCTCACTCAGTGCCTGTTAGTCCCTCTCTTCTACTACATATGCTTCTTTATCTAGGGCTCTCTAGAGTCAGCTTCCTGCCCTTGCTGACTGATGTCTTCTTTAGCAAAAGCCAAACCTTCTCAAATATACATGGGATCGTCTCCAGATGAGCACCACTGATGTGCCCTGGATAATAACATGTTTTTTGAGTGTGATCTCTGTGCATTTGCTGCACCTCATCATAAAGTGCAAAATGTGAAATTAAGCTAGAAAGAAATGATATGCTAACAAAATCTCCAACTTCAGGTAATGAAGGTAAATACCTCTTCTTAACGAGAATTGAAACACTCTTTTATAGAAAGCACAATCTACCTGCATTTTAAAAGATATAAGGGATATCCCAGGGATCCTGTGGCATTCACTGCTTAAAAATATAAAGGACAGTTTCCAACTTCCAAAAGTGAGAGCCAATATGAGTGAGTGAGGATGCAAACCTCATGAGCATATTGCCAGGTGGCCATTTTGAGGTGGAAGTACGCAGCCAGTGGTAGCTGTCAGGATGTCGCCTGTGGTAACCATTGCTAATAAGTTGGCTTATTTATTGATAAGTAGCTTTCCCACCTTACATCTTCCTAGTTCCCTGTGGGGCAACTACTAAGGATGTAGAAATTGAGAAGAAAGACTGAATACACCAAAGATATGTGCCCAGTGAGGAATTTCTCCAAAAGGAAGGTAATCCCCTCATCAATAAGTTGGCTAGAAAATAAATGGCCAGCATATGGTTATAGGTCACACACACACACACACACACACACACACATACACACACACACACACACACACACACACACAAATAGATACATATGGCATACAGAAATCAGGTAGGATGACATGTCTCCTATCAAAATGTGCATGAAAGCAAGTAGATATCCCAGGAGTATAGCTCAGAAGTACATGACACCTCACAGCTCCCCCAAGCTAGATTTATATCAAGAATAATAATACTCCATTCCCACACAAAAGCTGCTACTTGGGTCTGTTTTCACCTACATTCATTAAACCGTAAGCTCTAGCATTTCTTGCCAAAGACTTTCATTAGGAATTGAAGAAAAACTCAGGAGGGCTGTTTGACTTCTACATGACAGTACATTTGACTCTTCAGATTTTCCTTTGGTGGTAAATTTTGCTCCTGCTGACAGCACAAATAATTGCTGCGCACAAAGTTTAAGTCTATTTTCTTGCTCAATTTTTATGGTGTAAGCAATCTTGTTTTTCAGACCAAATTTCACTCTGGGCAGGGAAAAGCAAATTGTATTGTGACGTCAAACCCTATGGTACTTTATTGTGCCATTATGGAAAGGGTGCTTTGAATTCATCTTGGTGTTTCAGTTAATAACAAATTATGGATTATTTTTCTTTAATTTTACATGCCAAATATTTTTTTGAATAAGTGTAACAGCATGAGGTAAAGTTTTCATATTTCAAAGTATTCTCAGCTGTTTAAATATTTGTATCTTGTACTATTTACAGACTGTTTTGTTTACTTCACTTTTCCTCCACTTGTCATTTCCATTTAGGAATAAGATCATTGCAGACAAGGAAATGACTTTAGCATTAATGTAATCCATTATATATTTTACCGATATGACCCATTTCAGCTGCTTGGGATCTATCAATAAAAAAAAGGCCACTATTGTTTTAATATTAAAAATATATGTAATATGATTTTGCATCCCCAACAAATCTACTCTTCTTCTGGGATTTCCTCCCAAGTAATTGTAAGACTCAAGAAATGCAAACACGTGATGGTTTATTCCAGTTCTTTTTTCACATGTTGTCCCTGTTGGGAAACTTGCAATTTCCCAGGTCCCTTTATTCCTGACCTGTGACAGAAGCCTGCTTTCCTCCATCCCTTCCCAGATGACTCCTCTATGATCCACTAATTTTTATTCCTGCCTTGTTGTCCAAGTTGAGAGGGAGGTTTATTTTTTTTTTTTTTCCGGAAGTATTGATGTACAACCTTCTGAGGACAGCAGAGAAGAACAATTGTCTGCTAAAAAGCTATATGCCAGAACCAGGGGTTTGCATTGTATCTTCGTGTAGAAAAAAACAAAAAAACAAAAAACCTCTCCAATGCCATATTTTATCCTAGGTAGACCACAGGTAAAATCTTGGTGTCAGAATGGCGGGACTCTGAAGCTGACCAAAGCTCTCACTACTCTTATTCAGCCATAGGACCAACCATGTCCTAGAGTAATTGCCAAAGCAAGGACCCACCACCTTTCCTCTCTGGTCCAACAATAATACCCAAAATAAAGGGTATGTGTACTAGATCTGGAGTATTCATTTCTAACCATGATCAATTTGTTCCAATAATTATTATGATGATTTATTAGTTTTGAAGATAAAAACTATCCTTAATTACACTACATCAAATGTTTTGAACAAATAATAGAATAAACTTTTCTGACTTCTTCAAGGTCACCAAAAAAGAGAAGATAAAAAATATTTTTTAGATTATCATTGTTAATAATTGTATTTTAGTTCACACTTTGAATGTTTTCCTTGAGTTCCTACTTTTAACTTCATGACAAAACTTAGAATATCTAAGACACATTAGATTTTATTCTCCAATCCTAAATGACAAGTTGAGCATAAACTGTGAAATGTTTTATTTATTTATTTAAATTACTTTCTTTTTTTAATGTTTATTTATTTTTGAAAGAGAGAGAGAGAGACAGAGTGCGAGCCAGGGAGGTGTGGAAAGAGAGGGAGACACAGAATCTGAAGCAGGTTTCAGGCTCTGAGCTGTCAGCACAGAGCCCAAAGAGCCGTCAGCACAGAGCCCAACGTGGGGCTCAAACTCACAAACTGTGAGATCATAGCCTGAGCTGAAGTTGGACATTTAACCGACTGAGCCACCCAGGTGCCCCCTATGAAATGTTTTATTTATTTATTTAAAAATTTTTTTTAATGTTTATTTATTTTTGAGAGACCGAGAGACAGAGTGTGAGCAGGGGAAGAGCAGAGGGAGAAGGAGACACAGAATCTGAAGCAGGCTCCAGGCTCTGAGCTGTCAGCACAGAGCCCCACGCAGGGCTCGAACTCACAAGCTGTGAGATCAAGACCTGAGGCAAAGTCGGCCACTTAACCAACTGAGCCACCCAGGTGCCCCTGAAATGTTTTAAACAGTAGTTCAGTAAAATAGAAAATGCTTCTAGTTATGGAATGGATAAAAAGGACAGGAATAAAAGGGACAGCAAAGGGAATATGGTCAATGACACTTTAATAAATATTGTATGGTGACAGATGGTAGCTATACTTGGGGTGAGCATGAACATAATGTATAGAGTTGAATCACTATGTTGTAGACTGAAACTAATGTAACACCATGTCTACTATACTCACACACACACAAAAGAAAATAACAAACTAACAACAAAAAAAAAACAAAATAGCCATAAAGTAAATATCTATGGCAACTCAAGTTCCAAATGTTGGTAATCGTGGCAATAGTCAGCTTACAAAAATGGGTGGGATTCTTCTCACCTAAGTCAGAACCCTTTGAATATGACTTCACATTTCTTCTCACCAAAACGTGAAGTATAATTGTCTGCCCCTTGAATCTGACCTGACATTGTCGCTTCCTTTTATTGATAGAATGTGGCAGAACTGATGGTATATCTCTATGGAGTCTAGTCTTCAGAAGACCTTTGTGCTTCAACTGTTTTTCTTGGAACTCTGCTATCACCATAGGAATAAATTCTGCATGACATTACTCATATGGTACCATCACCGCCATTGTCTCAGCTACCAGCCAGCCAATCGACAGACATGGGAATGTGGCTTGTTATAGCCAACCAGTCCCCAGCCAACCTCTCAGGTGACCATAGCACATGGTAGATCCCAGTTGAGATTAGCAGGGCTTAATACAGATTAGTACAGTATGAGATACATAAACATGTGAGCAATAGAGAATTATTTATAACTAATATAAATATTTTTAAGCTCCTATTCTTTGTATAGTCTGTTACCCAACGATTGATAATGATATAGAAATTGGTTTCTGCAATGGGTAACTGCAATAATAAAACCCTTGGACTGAGGAGCCAGTCGAAGCTGAAAAAAATGGAGAGGATATTTTTAGCAGTTTTGAGACATGGTGAAGAAATTGATCTCAGAAGCTAGGAAAATGGTAACCTATATCATATAGTTATAAAATATTTTTCAAAACAATTTCATGCAGTAACTAAGAAGATAGATATGGATTTGGCTGAAAAAAATTTCAAGGAAGAATGCGGAAAGTATCAGTTGGTTAAGGAGGAGGACTGTGCTCAGTTGTTTATATGTAAGTAGCCCATCTCTCTCCCTTATATTCCACATCCACAAGCAGTGTGACTTTTCAGCTATGGTGGGATGGAGTCTGGTCTGTGAAGTGAGAGCCTGCTTGTTCTGAGCCTAGGCTTCATAGGCCTTGATCCTTCTTCCCTCCCTTTTGTAACCTTGTTGTCACTATGTGAATAGAACTTTGCTAGCGTGCTGGGTGTTGAGGCATGTGGTCTAGTACTTCCATTATTAACAGCCAGTCAATCACCAAACCAATGAATGAGGTTATTTTGAAATAGTCACCCCTAGCCTACCTACAAACTGACACATGTACAAACCTGGCTTAAATACATTGAACTTGGCCCAGACCAGAAGAACTGCCCAAGCAAACCGTATTTACATTAGGAATGTATATGATTGGTTTTTAAGCCACTTGGTTTTAGAAGTTTTTGTTACACAACAATAAATGTTATACACTCTTATCCCACAGTGTACCTCCTCTCCTTGATCACTAAAAGTTGCCATTCCACAGTTAGATTGTTCTTGATTTATCCACTAATTTTAATTTTAAG
Source organism: Cryptoprocta ferox (assembly GCA_028646485.1). Classification (NCBI taxonomy): domain Eukaryota; kingdom Metazoa; phylum Chordata; class Mammalia; order Carnivora; family Eupleridae; genus Cryptoprocta; species Cryptoprocta ferox. Next base: position 56,450,690 of record CM053567.1, read on the forward strand.
AAGGAAATACTGATGTTGAGGTGAGAATCAATTGATAGCATCTTTTACTGACTTGAAAAGAGGAAGGAGGAGAATTGAAGACTTGAGAGCAGACTGAGGATCTTGGAAAAAATTGTATAATTGAAAGGAAAATTTTATTTTCTTATGAGGAAGAGGATTATAGATCTCACAAACCATGAGATCATGATCTGATCCAAAGTCGGACACTTAACCTACTAAGCCACCTAGGCGCATCAAACAGAATATTCTTAATATTGCGTGTTAAGATAAAATTGAAAGTGTATTAAAAATAAAATAGTGTTCTTCAGGTAACAAGATCTTATTCAGGTTAATAATAAACTATGTTTCTAATAATGTAGTAGTACTAACAAAACACCTAAATACGAAGGTCAGCTTTAAAATGTAATTTGATTTATTTTTATTTATTTTTCATTTGAAACTGTGGGATAATTATTGTCTTATACTGTATAAGCTTCAATTTACTACAAATCCTTTGCTTTAACCAAAAAAAAATGATAACTGACTCCTTTTGCGCTTTTAAAATACTGATCATTATTCTTCACCAATGTTGAAGTATTTCTACTTTCTATTAATGGATAAAACTATACTTGCTATATTTCATTTTTTAAAATGATGAACAAAACCTGTAGATTTCATTTTTAGACTTCCATCCCTAGATTTTCACAAATGTAACATGGTGTTTACTTAAGGGCACTGACATAAAACAACTTAAAATTTCAAGGTTTTAATCTGTAAAATTACACAAGTCATCAATATCTTCCAAATTACTGTTTTTCGAGCTGTTAAATGGAACTTTGCCTTTCCAATATCTCATTTATCAATCACTAGAAATAAGTTTCAAAATTGAACCTTGGTTTTGAAAGATCAATTCTCTTCTATTGATTGATCTTTTGAAATAACATAACTGTTCCATTTGATCCTGGCTCACTTTCAGGTTCAGGTCCGGTTTTACCTCAAGTTCAGTTGTATAGTTAATTAAATTGAATGTCTCACAGATCCCTGGACTGTTAACATAGAGCTCAGTGTTCCAGCTCCTGCAATGATTCCAGTCTCCATGTTAGTAAAATAAAGGACCTTACACCTTAAATATCTCCTGATTATGCCCAAACTAATCTGTCTTTCAACATTACCACACCCAAACTATTTTTAAGCATATTTCATATGTTAATAGTCATGGTTACATTTTTTTAAACAGAAGTTCAATTTCCCCACCATGAACAGAATCATAAAACTTAATTCCACCATTAGACCTCTATGCTCTGTGAACTTAATATATAGACTTAAAATGGGACAACACTATGGTTTGCTTGTAGAAATAATGACTAAACCCTAAGTTCCACTTTCAATTTAAATCAACCGTAGTCTCCTAGGTTCATCAAGTCATTATGATGAGCTTTTGGGGGTGACAGTGGGGTTCATGACATCCAGAGCCAATGACCAAGAAAGAATTCTTGAAGACATCTTTGGTGCAAAAAGGTGGTTTTATTAAAGCATGGGGACAGTAGCCATGGGCAGGAAGAGCTGCCCAGAGACTGATTATATACTATGGAGTTGGGGAGAGGTAAAGTCCAGGGCAAGTTTCCAGTGAGATTTTCAAATGCTAAAGAAGACTCCCAGGATAGTAAAACCTAGGCTATTGTCAAGCTAGGGTTGTTTTCCCTCTAGGAAATCATTAGCATTAAGACCATAGGGAGTTCCTGGATAAGCATTTTACTCTGCCAGCCTCAAGTACCTGTCAATGGCCTGCAGCTTATAAGGAAATTTAGTTCCATCTGCCATTTCTTTCTGCCTTTGTTTCCCACATCACTATGGAGGGATGATGGAGACTCTAATCTCTATCAGTTAACCATTTGTTTTTCCCCTTTGTTCTTGGACAGCCAGGAATGCCCTAGGAATATCACACATATCCCACCTGGGGTGTGTGTGTGTGTGTGGCTGGGGGGGTTGTTTGTGACCTGTCAGCTTGCCTTATGCTCCCTCATCAGTTAGAGGATGCAAGGCTAGAACAGAACCTCACTGCAGTGGGAGAACAGAACCAGATATTTAGGTTTTAATTATGTTGTCGTTATTAGACTCCTGTTAATAATAACAATGAGAGCATTTCTAAAAGCATTTCTTCATTTTAAGATTTCTCTTTAACTGGAAGATAATGGGAGGTGGTGAGGTGACCAGGAAAAATTGGAGGCCTTGGCTTCCAACAAGTCCAGGTTTGAATCTAACATTTCTTTAGCATCCTTCATGCTGATGAGGGAGCATAAAGCAAGCTGACACCCTGCAAACACCCTCCTCCCCCACCAGGTGGGATATATGTGATATTCCTTAGGCACCCCTGGCTGCCCAAAAACAAAGGAAAGGGAAAAACCACAGTCATGCAAGACATGAATCTCCATCAGTTTACTAATGTCTTGGTAAATTACAAGAAAAAGGCAAACTTATCAATAGCCTAACCTACAGAAGCCCATATGATGAGGGAGCATGGGGCAAGCTGAGGGCACAAACAGGCTAAAAGCACCTCCACCCCAGCATCAGGTGGAATCTATGTGGATATTCCTTGGACACTCCTGGTTACCCAAGAACAAGGAAAGGGGTTTAAGTGCTTGCCATGGGAATGTGGGAAACTAAGGCAAATAGAGAATTAAATTCCCTTACTGCCTACAGCCTATTGACAAGTGCTTGAAACTGGCAGAGACATCCCTCTAGGAGCTCAGCTGCCTCGATGATAATGTTTTGCTAGGGGCAAAAGAGAATCTTAGCTTAACATTATCCCATCCTTGAGGATCCTGTAATTCTCCTTCCTTTATCTCAACTGCCCCAAGATATAGGCTGGCAATCATATTCCAATCTTATGGTCCCCCGATATACATCTGAAGAGTCTCATGGCTGAGGTTTTATTAAACAATAATAAATAGTGTTTCCGTAGCAACACCTAGCCCCTCAAGATCCTGGAAACTCTAACTCCAAAATACCTTAGAGACTTACTCTATCCCTGACCCCCTCCCCACCTGAGATTATATACTGAGTTACCCATCAAGACCCCAGTGCAGGGCGGCTCCGCGAAAAGGGTGGCGCAAGCCGGCCGGGAGGCCTGCCACCAGCGGGAACGCATCTCATCCCCGCCCGTCTCCCCATATATAACTGCCGAGTGCCGGGAGAGAAATCCGTCCCATCTGGCCGGCGAGTTCTTCCTTGGGCGCAGCCGCACGGGAGCCTTGAAAAGCGGCAGCGGCAGCGGCGGCTCCGCAAAAAGGGTGGCGCAAGCCGGCCGGGAGGCCGGCCACCAGCGGGAACGCATCTCATCCC